>LPNX010540155.1:60837-89791 GCA_001517045.1 Pseudotsuga menziesii | reverse complement strand
TTAGTGCACAATCTCAATGATGTCATGGTAGAGATGGAAGGCATCTAGAAAGTTTATGTGAGATATGGATGAATGTTGTATTGGCTAAATAGTTGCATGATGCATACAAATTTGTTGTTATGCATATGAAATAGTTATAACCATGCAATTGGTGCATTTGAATTGTAGGAAAGTTCATATACAACCTCCTACAAGAAAATAAGGATGAGACTTGTTCCAAAGAACAAGTGATGACAATTCAATAAACATGAATCTGAAGCTCCCAGGGTCAAAGACACCTTCAGAGAGCGGTAGATCCACCTCGAAGGATGAAGACCACCATGGGTATGAGAGATAACTCAAGATGAAGAAAAATAATGCTATGAAAGAAGCTATGATCAAATAATGATAGTTGATCATGAGGAATGATGTATACGATATGATTTCGAGACATAAAGGAAAGTATGTAGTATCCTCCATATGGATCTACAAGAACAAGTGTACAAAGTAAGGTTCATGATTTGCCTCAGAAAGAATAGAATGTGACATGAAATAATCAATTGACCAGTATATATCAAGCATAGAACCACCTGTACAGAATGAAGAAGGAAGATAATACTCCACTTCAGGGGGAGTGACTATAGAAGATATCTGAGTTAGACACAGTACGACATGATGGACAGCTTCATGATGGATCGAGACTTTACCAAGAGTAAAGTGGGTTACAACCTTCAAAGTTGAATGCAGAAGACTAGGATATGTTGATGGCCTGACAAGACAAACTCATGGAAGATGTTATGATGAAAGAATACTAGAATGATGTTTGGGATATAGTACTCAAACCAGAAAGCAAGAATGTGGTATCTTACAAATAGATTTGCAAGATAAAATATGTTGTTGATAGAAGAAAGGAAAGACTTGTGGCTAGAGGTTTCTATAAGAAAGAGGGAATTAATTCTGAAGAGACACTTACTCCAAGAATCAAGGCACACTTCCTTCAGAACCATGATGGTAGTTGCTTCCATGATGAAGTACAGACACGCCATCCTTAATGGTATGATTGGGGAAGAGTTTTACATCGAATAGTCATAAGGATTTGAAGTTGAAGACAGATGGACTCACATATGCAAGATGAAGAAGGCCCTCTATGGCATGAAGCAAGATCCCAGAGCTTGGTATGGAAGAATATATAGTTTCTTGATGAGCATGGGATTTTCCAGGGGTAAAGTCAATCCTAACCTTTACTACAAGGTTGTAGAAGATGAACCTGTCATACTATATGTGGATGACTTATTCTTGACAAGGAATGAGAAACAGATTGTAGAAAGCAAGAAGAAACTAGCAGAAGAATTTGAGATGAAAGACCTTGGGTTAATGCATTGTTTCCTAGGTCTGGAAGTATGGCAAAGTTCAGAAGGAATCTTTCTCACCTAGGGAAAGTATGCGGTAGAGATATTCAATATGTTGGAATGCAAATCCATGGCTACTCCTATGGATTCCAACCTGAAGCTGTTAGCCGATGACTCATCAGAGTTAGTGGATGTGACTCATTACAGACAAATCATTGGGTCATTGATGTACTTAAAAAATACCAGACCAGACATTTGTTTTGCTATGAACACCTTGAGTCAATTTCTTGTTCAACCAAGACGGGTTCACTTAGTAGCTGCAAAACATGTGATGAGATATCTGAAAGGGACTATAGAATTTGGTCTATACTATGATGGTAGCCATGAGTATAGATTGTATGGATACATAGATGCAGATTGGGCCGGAATTATCTCAGACAGAAAAAGCACTTCAGGTGGATGTTACAGTCTGGGATGTGCTATGAGTTCATGGCTTAGCAGGAAACAGTCCAGTGTTTCTCTTAGCACGACTGAAGTAGAATACATAGTAGATTGCTCTACTAAGTTGTGAAGCCATATGGCTTTGGAAGATGATATCAGGTCTCTTTGACCTGAAGATGGATACTACAATGATTCTATGTGATAACCAGAGTCGTGATGATAGAGAACCCCATGTTCCGTCGTAACACATAGAAATCTGATATTTCTACATACAAGATAAGATGCAGATGATGATGTTTCAGTATTTACATACTGTATATGCAGATGATGGTGATTCTGTATTTCTATACTGAATATAGATATGATGATGCTTTCAGTATTTCTATACTGAAGATATAGATGATGATGCTTTCAGTATTCACATAATGGAGATACAGATGATGATAGTTCAGTATTCACATACTGAAGATGTAGATGATGATGGTTTGGATGATGATGTACTGAAGAAGCCTCTGTCTCAAGTAAAGTTTGAACACCTTCAGGACAAGCTTGGTGTTGTTCGAAAGGACCTTCCTCGAAAGGGGGAGTAGTGATGATTGCAATGGGATTGTATCATCCCTGGGAACTTTCCCTAAAGTGACCCGGAGACCTCAGTCTTCGAGAATGAAGAGGGAATGTATCATCCCAGGACATCTATCCATAATAGATCCAGTGACCTCGGTCCTCGAGAACGTGATGGGATTGTATAATCCTTGGGCACTTTCCCTAAAGTGATCCAGAGACCTCGGTCTTCGAGAATGAAGAGGGATTGTATCATCCCGAGACATCTGTCCATAATAGATTCGGTGACCTCAGTCCTCAAGAATGTGATGGGATTGTATCATCCTTGGGAACTTTCCCTAAAGTGATCCGGAGGCCTCGGTCTTCGAGAATGAAGAGGGATTGTATCATCCTGGGTCATCTATCCATAATATATCCATTGACCTCGGTCCTTGGGAATGCGGTAGGATTGCATCATCCTTGGACATCGTCATAAAGTGATAGGGACTGATTCTCCCGTAATCAATCCGGTGGCTTCGGTCCTCAAGAATGTGGTAGGATTGCATCATCCTTGGACATAGTCCTAAAGTGATAGGGAATGATTCTCCCATAATCAATCCGGTGGCTTTAGTCCTCGAGAATGTGGTAGGATTGCATCATCCTTGGACATAGTCCTAAAGTGATAGGGACTGATTCTCCTGTAATCAATCCGGTGGCTTCAGTCCTCGAGAATGTGGTAGGATTGCATCGTCCTTGGACATAGTTATAAAGTGATAGGGACTGATTCTCCCGTAATTAATCCGGTGGCTTCGGTCCTCGAGAATGTGGTAGGATTGCATCGTCCTTGGATATAGTCCTAAAGTGATAGGGACTGATTCTCTCGTAATCAATTCAGTGGCTTCGGTCCTCAAGAATGTGGCAGGATTGCATCGTCCTTGGACTTCATCCTAAAGTGATAGGGACTGATTCTCCCGTAATCAATCCGGTAACTTTGGTTGTCGAGAATGCAGTGGGATTGTATCATCCTTGGACTTTAAGTCCAAAAGTGATCCAAATACTTTTTGTCTTTGAGTTGTGGTTTGTAGGTTGTTGCTGTTGATGATGATGCCGTACTGATCGAAAGATCAGAGTATGATGATGATGACATACTGATCGAGAGATCAGAGTATGATGATGACGTACTGATCGAAATATCAGAATATGATGATGATGACATACTGATCGAAATATCAGAGTATGATGATGATGACATACTGATCGAAAGATCAGAGTATGATGATGATGATGTACTGATCGAGAGATCAGAGTATGATGATGACGTACAGATCGAAAGATCAGAGTATGATGATGCTGACATACTGATTGAGAGATCAGAGTATGATGATGACGTACTGATTGAAATATCAGAGTATGATGATGATGACATACTGATCGAAAGATCAGAGTATGATGATGATGACGTACTAATCTACAGATCAGAGTATGATGATGATGCACTATGATTATGATGTTTCTGATCGAAAGATCAGAGTATGTTGATGATGTTTCTGATCGAAAGATTAGAATATGATGCTGATGTTTCTGATCGAAAGATCAAAATGTGATGATGATTATGATCGACAGATCAGAATATGATGATGATGATGTTGCTGCTGATTGAAAGGTCAAAGTGTTGATGATGATATTGCTGATCGAGAGGTCAAAGTGCTGAAGATGTTGCTGCTGATCAAAAGGTCAAAGTGTTGATGATGATATTGCTGATCGAGAGGTCAAAAGTACTGAAGATGTTGCTGCTGATTGAAAGGTCAAGGTGTTGAAGAAGTTGTTGCTGATTGAAAAGTCAAAGTGCTGAAGATGTTGCTGATCGAAATAACAAAATGCTGAAGATGTTGTTGCTGATCGAAAATTCGAAGTGCTGAAGATGTTGTTGATCGAAAGGTCGAAATGCTGAATATGTTGTTGCTGATCGAAAAGTCAAAATGCTGAAGATATTGCTGATCGAAGCAGTCAAATAATTAATGATGATGAAGACCGAAGATTGAAGATGAAGACCACATGATGTTGAAAAGCTTCCAATGATTTATAGATGTGTTACCCTGCTGATGTTGATGATGTCTCCTATCTCTACTCTTGTTGTTGTTGATGTTGCTGTAGAATACCCTTATCGTTAAGGGGGAGTGTTGAAATATTGTAACTTCAAAGAATATTCTATATGTATAATTTTGTGGTCCCCAATGGTCCTACCGGGAGAACCACTTGTATTAAATTGTACCCCGATGCTCCTAATAAGAAGAACTAATAAGAGTCATGAGGTAGTCCCCTCTAATTGTAAAGGTGGGTCATCAGCACCCCAGTGTAGTTACTTGAGCCTACATGTGTAACTCGAGCCTACATGATTTAACTCAAGCCTACATGTCAAATGAGTTAACTTAAGTGAACGGATGAATATAAATAGAGGTGTAGTGCTCCTCATTTGGAACACACACACACTCTCACTTGTGTAGCACATTAGTGGAGAAGAGAAGAGTAGCTAGAGAAGGAGGAGGATCAGTCTTTGATCTCCTTGTTGGTTTTACCTTTTATCTTTTTGGGGCATCTATATTGAGGAATCTTTTGCTGGGTTTTTCCCTTTAGGGTTTTCCCAGGACAAATATTTGTGTTCCTTTTGTATGGTTGTGCTTTTCTATATTTTAGTGATCCTATTTATATGCTTTTGTTATGAATTCGAAATGAAATACTAATGATCTAACTTAGCATATGAAAATTCAACATATAGCTATACTTCTAGTGGATAGAAATTTTCCAAGAAAGTCTAGTCAAGTTGAAGAACAAGATGGTTACAACACCCATACTTGTATTTCTAGACTGGCAGAAATAATTCCATGTACATGTCGATGCATCATCTGTTGTGCTAGGAATGGTACTAACGTAGCCTGGATAAGGGTCGATTGCCCATACTATAGCTTTCACGAGCATGAAATTATCTACAACAGAGAAGAATTATACCACAGCAAAAAGATAATTGTTAGTGATGGTATATGCTCTACACAAATTTAAAACTAATTATTAGGTGGACATTTTAAAATGTACACATACCATTCTGCATTGAAGTACCTGGTCAATAAGCTAGTGTTTTGGGGGGAAGATCTGCCAGTGGCTTCTCCTCTTCCAAGAATTTGATTTTGAATAAATTGTTAAACCCGAACGATTAAACTTGGGACCAGACCATCTTTCAAGGATTTAAAGTGGTGAATAACATGGTAACCTGGATGATAGTCTCCCTGATGCAGAACTATTTGTGATAACCATGTTTGATGATCAATATAGAGATATCATACAATTTTTGAGTACGGGTTATGCGCTAGCTGAATTTACCACTGCACAAAAGAAACAATTGGTTGTGCAAGTTTACGAAATTCCAGTTAATCATAGGACAATTGTATAAGATGGGTCTTGATGAGATTTTTTGTCATTGCATCATAGAACAAGATAAACCATTGATATTAATGAGACTCGTGCTAGTGTTTCAGGAGACCATTACACTGGAAAAGCTACGATGCGAAGGAATATGTGCACGTTTCTCATTCTTGGGAAGCATTGATGGATGATGAGGAATTGGAGCAAGTAACATATCAAATTCATACAATAGAGGCAAATCTGTTTGGGTTAATAAATACATTGAAGAAATTGTCGTCGATTGACAAATGAGCAAGGCTACTGACTTAAAAACATTGCAGTAGTAGGTCACCAAACTATAAACACAACAACAACGCTGAACTGAATGTGTCACAAAACTCTAGGCCAAAGAAGAACAAGTCATAAGGACCATCCACATGGTACATGGGAAGGTGTGACAGGCATCGGGGGCAATGCAAGTGGAAACTTTGGAGCCTATGAGTTTCAAAATTGTGGAAAATATTGAGAAAGTCAAAGAAGATATTCAACGAGAAGCAAAAGAAGTAATGAAAATATGTCAAGAGTTTCAAAATAAATTAAATACGATAGATATTTCTGGATGAAGTGGCTCTAGATGAGCCACAAGTGAGTGTTGGGGCCCTTTATTCCCTAGGAAAGTGCATAATAGTTTTCATCAGAAGTTTTGAAGAATTCAGTCACAAGGAAAACAAGGCCGTGACAAAAAAGGAGAGAGTAAGTCAAATCTGAGAATTCGACCAGTTTTTGAGGAAACACTAATTGTAAATGGTGAATTAACTTAGAAAAATAGTCTATTTTGGGTAATGGGTATGAATGTAAACTTGGATGATAGAGCCTATGTAAATATAAAGGGATTTATTGGGTTATTTAAGAAACAATCAATTGCTAGTTGAGAACTAGCCGATTGCTAGAAGAAGAGTCATGAAAAAGTATATAAGGTTGATCCATAAGCTATGTGCAAAAAAGATGAAAAGACAAGAATAGGAAAGATATAGAGATGAGATACAGATGGACCAAATATATTGTAAGAATATCTTGTGAGATGTCAGTAGGATGTGTGCGTAGAACAAAAACGTTGGAAACACAACTTATGCCATATGAAGAGCGCTTTTGTGGTTTTCCCCATATGGGTTTCCATGTTAAACTTATGTCTATGATGTCTGTTTATATTGTGTCTGAATCTTTGTGAGTTTGTCGCAATTGATAGTGCTAATAATAATGTGGAATGTTGATAATAAAATATAGTAGACATGATTTAGATCTGAATAATATGTTGTGTTATGTGTCGACGATTATCCATCTATCCACTTTGGTTGAAGTCTATTTAACGTTTCCATGAAGAAATCCCCTTCTATAACTGCAAAAGCTTGGTTCTTACAGTCCCCATAGGTATCTCGGGTGGGACCTCACTTGCATCGTAGGTGTTGCCGACGAAGTTATATTCTGTCGAGCCAGTGCCTTGGGTTTTGTTGGATGGGCTAGGATAATGAACCTAGGTTAGTGGAATCGAGCCAACAACTATTCATATATAAAAATATGAGAAACAAAAAAACAAACGGTGTTGGTATTATAGTTAGGGAGTGTTACCCCCATTTGTGAATGGGAATACCCTAAGTCAAAATTGGGTGTGTTTTAGACACTTTAGGGAACTTTATTAGGGTTATAAGAAGACATAATGCAATTCAACGCATCAAAGAACAACCTTGCCTTCAAATCTATAAATTATGGGCATATTAGAAAGATTTTTTTGGCATGATCTATGATTCTGGGCACTTTGGGTAAGATTAGGCATGAACAATAACAACAAATATATGTGAAAAGCCTTTATGTTGATTCATAATAGTGGGTTTGGTATATATTATAGGAAATTGGTCCTTAATTCATATATGTTATGATCACTTCTAACAATAGTAAATAAGCAAAGAAACAAGCCTAGGCATGTGTTCTTTGACCTCGAGATTGTGACATCCCTCAAACTATGACCTTGTAAATGAAAGCCCATAAATTTCATCCACAAACATTTTTAATGTCATATTTGGGTGTTTTTTGTGGACCAGACAGACCTTATTTGAAGGAAATTTGGGAATTTGTTTTCCCTACAAGTTATGAGATGCATGAACCATGGAAACAATAGGTACTAACTCCAAACCTAGAAATGTTTTGAGGTAGTTCCTCAATTTTGTTAGCATATGGAGATAACATTGAGCCTTGATGAGTCATTTGAAGCATTCTTGGCCTTTTTCATATGCCTTTTAGGACAATGTTCTGATATTTTAGGTCTTTTATATCATTTGGAGGGTCTACAACCCTAGATTACAGTCTTATGCCTATGTTTTAGGCGTTATTTCTTGTAGCAACAACTATGGAAAATGGTGATGGAACTCTGGTAAATTAATGGAAGACATCTATAGCAGGGGTTTTGTGATAAATCCATTATTCTCAATCATCTCATCACGAGGAAATAATCCTATGTTAGTTGTGGATAGTCTTATGCCCGGTGGAAGAATAAATTTTCATCAACAACTTCACCCTTTATTCACCATTCATATCAGCCAAACAAATGTCATTTGATGGATTTTATGGTCCAAAGCCACATGAATATACCTTCAGGAACAAAATATAAGTATGATTTGGCCTTGAAAATTCGCTTGTAACAACCTTGGGATGATCCTGTAGCCATAAGTTCTCCAAGAACCCAAAAAGTGACCCAAATTCAACATTGTGGAACATCACATAGATAGATAATAAAAAATTGTAAGTATTATGGACATCACATATATAAAATCCAAATATTCAAAAGGCCCTCCAAGGCATGAGCCATGATGATTAACTATGTTAGTACCAAAATAAGGGAATATCCTAAGCTAATCAACCTAAGGACTTAAACGATTCCTTGATATTGCTATCAAGTCTTCTAACCTCAAAAACACTAAATCACCCCTTTCATGTACTATCCAACTCTTCCTAGGTAGAAGTTGAACTATTTGTTGAGCTCAAACTTGTTTCCAAATTGTATTCAATGAAATCAACAATGGACAATTATATCTTTCTTCTCTTCCAAGGGAGATGGTTGTTTACCCTCTTGCCCATTAGGAAAACTGCAAGGCTTCAAGTCAAAGGGAGAAATAATGGGTCTATAGTTTGCAAAAGTTACTTTATGGATTGAAGTAATCATCAAAGCAGTGTTAAAAGAAGTTTGACCATGCAATCCCGAAAGCATGTTTTGATGTAATACTATCCACTCATCTAATATAAAATAACCATGGATTAAATAATTGTTGTTTCTTTTTATGATGGGGATTTGTTGCTTGCAAGAAAATATGCCAATTCAATTGTTAAAATGAAGTCAGAGTTTCTTTCTTCATTAGTGATGGACCTAGAAAATCATTCAAATGGTAACCTACTTACACAATTCCCCAAAACCACCTAATCTTATAAAATTGAACATGTGACTTTGCCTCACATTCAAATTCAATTATTGGCTATATTATACTAAACTTAATACCATATAAATTGAAAAGGATTAGAAATGGTAAATGCCCCAATAGACTACATCATCAAGCCTAGGTACCTCAAGGAAAATTGGGACTCTTTACAATTGTGAGTAGGCTCTAGTTGAAAAACCCTTAATGAGGTCTACTTAAGAATTTGGAGAATGATGTGACCCATCGACGAGGCTAGGGGTCTACAACTTAGAACATATTTGGTTTTTTAAAGAATAATGACCTTATTGGGGAATCATACAAATACTTGATATTTCAAAAAACATGTGTTCAAAGGCCTCTAATGGTGCACGATGGGACCCAACTCTTATAGCCATATATATTTCTATTTAAGGACATCATATTCAATTCCATCGATAATGTTTGTGGGTTTCATATTTGCAAAGTGGTTTAGGGCTAAGTTTTAATATTATGGGGGTAAACTCAACACCCATATCAACTTTTACCCTTAGCAAGAGGGTGGTCATTATATAGGACACACATAACTAGTATAAAAATCAATCCCCAACAATGATTCCATGCTACTTCAAATTTTTTACAAATAAGTATTATTATTATGGGAATCAATGCTGCATTTATTATGAAAATATTAACTATAATGATGGAAAAAATCCATATAAATTTGAAACTATAGTGTTATCTTATTGCTTAAAGGGCCTTGTTTAAGGAGGTTCAAGGATGTATTATTATGGATGTAAAACACACATAGACACACACACACACACCCACACACCCACACAAGTACCAATTGTCCCCCCACACACAAGTACCGATTGTTGCTACAACGTGAAGGAATAGTAGGATCCTTACTTTCATGTATTTCAGAGATATAACTAGACTTCAAATGGTGACCATATCTCTAACAAGGTTATGGATATTGACATAAAATGAACCTTTAAGATATACTATTAAATCAACAATAATATGGATATGTGGTTTTGAATAAGGATAATCTAATTCCAATATGCTAAAACAAAGCCTAATTTTTCCAACAAATTGAGAATACAATATATTGCTTAAACAATTGTTTAACTTTGTTAAGGCCAACCTCTTTCAGTGGGGGTAACTCAAAATTTCTATTTGAGACAACAAAGGATTTATCAATATTATGGGTCATAAAATAATAAATCCAATGGAAGACAAAAATGATCACAATGATTTTCAAATTTTCTTTGAAAATGGAAAAGACAATTTTATATCAAACAAAATTCTTGTAGCCTACATGAGGGAAGACCGAGTAGTATTAAAGATTACAATTATTAGCAAAAGTTGAATCTTGTAAAAGATCCTTAGGATAGTTAGAAGTCCTCAAAAGTCTCGAAATATGAACAAGATAGCATGAAATATTATTACTTGGTAAGAGGTTTAAATGGACTTGAATCTTCCCAAGAGAATATGGTCAAATATACCTAATTCTACTTACAACCTGCTAGATAAATACTCACTAGAAGTGGAAAATACAAGGTGTTACACTTGCTATGAGATAATAGGGGGTGCCAAAAATATTTCAAATCCTTTAACAATTTCCGTGATAAAAATTTTGAAGGGAAGAGAGGCCAAGAAAGAGGGTCATATAGGGTTGTGTAGTAGTAATAATCTTGTAATTGATAAGGATTTCAACAAGGGAAAGTTAAGAGTGCCAAGCATTGAATACATTCCATGAATATTAAAAAATATTTTCCAAATAAATACAACCTTCAAACAAAATTTTATATTTTTCAAAACTGAAATAAGGGGAGGCCAAATGTGGTTTGAAGCATCCACATCTATCTTGAAATATGAAGAATTTTGGAAGCGTTATGCTTGAGATAGCCTCTACAAGGATCAATTAAATCTATCAAAAAATAAAACCCTCAATTAATAATTTTATTCATTTGCAAACTTAATCATTCAAAAATTCTTCAAACACATTCAAACTTGCATAGGTGTGAGCATCTTACAGAATACATTGTAGGGTTTAAGGTATCTCCTTTGCTCCTCTGCCCCCATTGCTTTCCCATGCTAGAAGAGGATTTCCCACTTTCCCATGGGGGAAGAGGATTGTGAGTGGAGGACTGTGCATGGCAAGACAGAACTGGGTAATGGACGAAGTGTGTAATTCTCATCGATGTTAATGCAATTTGAGGTTTGACAGAGTAGAAATGGGAGATGTGATAACTGTGTAATGCACGTAGACTTTACTATGTGATATTATATGGCCATCGGCTTGTTTATTCTTTTTATAAAAGCATTAACAATGTGTTTCATAAGTAACAATTAATGTGATGGCATCTATGTTTGGTTAAATGATGTTCCTAGGTGTCACTTAAACAATGTTCTTGGGTGTTGCTTAAGGGACATACTTCCTGTAATGTCATTGAAGAGACATTTATTGCATTTTCAAAAAAATCCCACCCAATTGATGTCCATTCAATGTTGATAGATGATGTTTAATGTTTAATGTCGGGCCAAATGTCAAATTTAGACCCCAAATGTAGTAGTGTTGCTATAGACTCAAATGTGTAATAAGCACTGGATGGTAAATTTCCATACCATTTAGTTGTCGTCCCTGTGGGGGTTCTTTGGAATAGTTGAAGAGTTATTTTATGGTGATATGAGGTCTATAGTGATTATAGGATAATAAACATAATTGATAAATGAAAAAATACGATGACCATGGTAACATATGAAAGATGGTGCAAGTGTAAAGGTTTGTTTCAAAAATTACAAATAGTAGAGAGAGTTAGTTATTTTTAGTTACTCATGTATTCTTTGTAATTTAAAAAGAAGCAATGGTATTTTCCTATTGATCGAATGTCCTTTCTCTCATTATGTCATTGGGCCTTCCAATAGATCTCTTATTGGATGGTTATGAACCCATCGAATATGACTAGTGAAGGTATGGACAAATAAGCTATAGTGAGGGGTATTGAGGATATGTTTCAAAATGATAAACAACATTTCCAATAAAAAAAAATTATGACTAAGGTGCAAATTCATCCCCAAAATGCCACCTCATGGAAATCCTAGTTTTTGGCTACTAAGATACTCGCGTTAAGTGTGGATAATGTTAGGATATTTAGACACTTAGGAGTTAGTTAAGATCAACTTGTGTAATATATCCGTTAGGTAAAAGTGTGTTTCTTTAGTATGCATTAGCATGCATTTGTAAATATTTTAATCCAACGGTCATGATATGTTCTAGACATAGAGTGATCCGAGGGTTCAACTTCTCTTAGATCATACCTACCATTGATCCATGGCTTAACACCCGATTGGTCTATGATATTTATTTAAAGAGAATAGAGGGTCCTTGGCTAGTTGATCGATTATGAGAAGCTCATGTAAATTTCTTTCTTTTGCATAATAAATTGCTCCAAGTAGCTATTTGGCTGGGGTCGTGGACTATTTCCCTCTCGAGGGTTTTAACCACATGACAAATATAGGTGTGTTGATATGTGATATTTTTTGTGTGAATCATTTTTTGAATGTGTTCGGTCCTTTAGGAGTACCCTGTGTACCCGAACATGGTATCAGAGCTTTTATGAAGAGCCGCTTTCAATTTTGATCAAGATTTGGAACCGGTGTTGCTGAAACTTTGAAAGGGTTTCTGGTTCTAGGTTTTTTTGTGCATTTTTGTCCTATGGGATATGTTTCATTGCGTCCGGAGCACCATTTCCATTGGGAAATAGTTTTTGTTTCACCAAAAACCGTTTCCGTTTGCTCCAGAAACACCCATTTCGGCAAATCTGAAGGTATAATGTTACAGTGACGGATTTGTTTTTTTTTATAAATATCTCATATTTTATCAGTTTATTATTAGATATTTTATGTTTTAGTCTCGGACTGTTGTTTTCCCTGACTGCGTATGCTCTTTTCCGTGCACCTTGCGCAATCGCGGCGAATAAAAAACAGTAAGGGAAAGTTATTTTTCTTGTCTTCTCGGCTATGTATGCTCTTTTCCGTGCACCTTGTCCGATCATGGAAAATCAGAAACAACGAGAAAAATTGAAAACGTAGAATTTCCGAGTAAGCTAACCAAGATCTAACCCCATTGTGTGGAAAAAGTTTTTTTTGTTTTTGTTTTTCATTTTTTTGTGATTTGCAGGAAAAGGAAGCAAGCACGGAAAACGAGAGAGATGAGTAAAAAAAAAAACCCTTTTCTCTTTCCATACTTTTACATACCTTTTAAACTTAGCTCACTTGGTCCAAAGTTGCTTTACACCTTGATAAGTCTTGAGTTCAAGTCTTATCAAGCTACTTTTTAGTGCATGCAATTTCTATTTCCAAATTACTTTATTGTAAAAGTGCATCTGACATAAATAAAATAAAATAAAAGTGAGTCACTTAAGTCTTTTAATTTATCGCCGCACTAATTAAAAGTCACATTATTGTAAAAGTGAACATCACTTATTTTACAAAAGTGATTCACTTCAAAGCAACTTTATTGTAAAAGTGATTGTCAAAGGTTGATCTTGGGAAGAGGGGGCTTCTTTTTTTAGTTGGTCAAGTTAATATCTGCCACGTCACTATTGGGGACATCTTCAACATTTTCTTTGATCAAGCATAACTTCATCATCCAGAATCAGTTTTAAGTGCCGTTTTTTTAAAAACTGCATTTTTTTTAGCTCTTTGCATCCAAACAGTTAGTTTATGTTCTTTCAGCTATTTTACAGTATGGCTTCCCCTTGTGATATTATACTTACAAGTTCTAACTATTTCTCATGAAAATCTCGTATGGAGGATGTTCTGCGAAGTAGGGGACTTTTCAGGATAACCCTAGGGAAAGAAACAGAACCCACCGATGATGATAATAAAATTAAATGGGCAAATCGATGAGATGAAGCTCATGGATTGATTAGGATGTCAATCTCTACTGATTTGAGATTCCACATATCTGGAATTGATGAAACTAATCTTGCTTGGGAAAAGTTGGAATCTATGTTTGGTAAACACAATGAAATTCGGGGTCATCAACTTGAGAATGAGTTGCTTTCCTTGAATCCAAATGATTTTTCACGCATTTAATACTATTTATCCAAGTATAAAACTCTTATACTATTATGTGCCGAATGCAAGATTAAGAAAGAAGACAAACAATGTATTTATCATATTCTTTCAAAACTTAAACCTGCATATTCTATTTTTGTATCTACATTATACTCCATGAAAGAATCCTTGACTGCAACTAGCTATCAAGAGCCTAGCCTTGAATCCTTTTGTGATTCCTTAATTAGAGAGCAAGATAAGCTCATTCATCTTGGAATAATTAACAATGCATATACATCCGGGAAAGCCTTATTGTCCCAACAGAAAGAAAAGTCCAAGCCTCCCAAGAAACAGAATTTTCGTAATAATAAACCAAACAAAAAGGGTTCCAAACCCTCTTAGTAAGCTCCTAATTTAAAAAATGACAAAGGATCCAAGAAAAAAGGAAAGAAGACTGAGCGTCATTGCAATTTTTGTGGGAAAGATAATCATGATGAATCTAAATGTTTTAAGAAGATGGCAGCCTTGGAAGCAGCAATGAAGAAGCACCACATTAGCCTATATTTGTCTTCAGAATCTAACTCTCATGGACATGCACTTTGTGCTTATTGTTAATCTTATACTACATCTTCTTCTTCTACTTCAAATGAATGGCTCATTGATTCTGGAGCATCTTATCATATGTCTAAGGATCAAGCCATATTTTCTACTATGAATGAATGTAACACCAAACAAATATTTGTTGGTGATGATAGATCTCTAAGTGTTGTAGGATCTGGAATAGTTCTAGTAGAAAATGGTCATTTTAGTGGTGTACTATGTGTTCCGAAAATTTCCTGCAATTTGTTATCACTCTATCAAATCACTCATTCAGGTGAAGGTAAAACTGTGACTTTTACACCTCAGCAAGTTGTAATCAAGGAATTTAAAAATAATCAAAATGTCCTTGCTACTGGAACTGTTGATGATATTACCAGGTTGTACAAATTTAACAACTTTGGGTCATCACCTTTTCCTTCAGTTTTTGTTGCTCATAGTGATAACTTGAGCAAACTTTGGCATGAGTGATTTGGTCACTTAAATTATCGCTCATTGCAACAACTATGTAAAGACAATATGGTAACTGGTCTTCCAATGGTATCTTGCAAGGATGGTGTTTGTTTCGGTTGTGTACTCGAAAAACATCATCGGGACAGTTTTGACAAACATGCCTCTTGGCACGCCTCAGTTCCTTTGGAGCTTGTGCATAGTGACTTGTGTGGTCCTCTTCTATCTGCTTCATTTTCTAGTTTCAAATACTTCTTAACTTTCATTGATGACTACTCCAGATGCACTTGGGTTTACTTCTTAAAACTTAAGAGTGAAGTATTTAGCATGTTATTGGCCTACAAGGTCCTTGTTTAAAAACAATATGGTCATCAAATTATTAAGTTAAGATTTGAAAATGGAGGAGAATATGTTAACAACAAGTTCACTAAACAACAAGTTCACTACTTTTTGCACTGAACAAGGAATCCAAAAACAACACACTGTTCCATATACACCTCAATAAAATGGTGTAGCTAAACAAAAGAACCGCACTTTAAAAGAAATGGCTAATTGTATGATCCAATCTAAGGGACTAAGTCTTCAATATTGGGCTGAGGCCATAAATTGTTCAAATTACATAGTTAATCACACACCCACTAAAATTTTACAAGGTATAACACCGAAAGAAGCATGGAGTAAAATTAAACCAGATGTAAGTCACTTTCGTGTGTTTGGTTGTGAAGCATGGGCTCACATTCCGGATGAAAAACAGAAAGCATTGTAGCCTAAAAGTGAAAAGTGCATATTTGTTGGATATTCTGAAGATGTAAAAGGTTATAGACTTCTTCAGCTCCATTCACATGATATAATCATTAGAAGAGATGTTAAATTTGATAAAAATCTCTTGGCCTGCGAGCCTAACTTGGTGGGTGTGCCATCTTTGGCCTGCGAGCCTGATTCGATGATTGTGCCTTCTTCTTATTCTTCCAACTTCATTGATAGGTTTCCAACTCGAGTTTCTAATGATGACAGTGAGGATGGAAATCCACCTCCGCCTGCTCATGTTCCTCCAATTGCACCGGCACCAATACTTCCTCAATGGGTCCGTTCAACATGTGAAGCAGTTGGTGATCTTGCTGGTGATCCTACAGATCAACATCGAACACGTTCTCAGTTTCAGCGAGCCTCTTCTCTTTTGGCTCAAGTTTCTGAGAATCATGATCCAGAAACTTTTGCAAAAGCTTCAGGAAATCCAGATTGGGATGCAACTATGGATGAAGAATATCGTTCCTTAATGGTGAACGATACTTGGGATCTTGTTCCTCTTCCAAAAGGAAGAAAACTTGTTAGATGTAAAGGGTCTATAGAACTAAGTATGCATCAGATGGAAGTGTTGAAAGACTTATGGCAAGGTTAGTTGCCAAAGATTTTTCCAAAGTTGAAGGGATTGACTACAATGAAACCTTTGCCCTTGTAGCAAAAATGAACTCCATCCGCCTTGTTCTTTCCCTTGCAGCCTTACATAACTAGGAAGTCCATCAAATGGATGTCAAGTCTGCCTTCTTACATGGTGATTTACATGAGGAAATTTACATGGAAAAACCTCATGGATATGTTCAGAATAAATCTATCCTTGTTTGTCTCCTTAAGAAATCCTTATATGGCCTTAAGCAAGCTCCTAGAGCTTGGTATGCCAAAATGGATAGCTTTCTCCTTGACACTGGTTTTTCTAGATGCCATTCTGACCCCAATGTCTATACCAAGAAAGTAGGAAACCATATCATCATACTTGTTCTTTATGTTGATGATCTTATCCTTACTGGTAGTGACCCTAAACTTATAACCCATGTAAAATCTAGTCTTAAGCAAAATTTTGAAATGTTAGACTTAGGACATTTGCATTATTTTCTTGGTCTCCAAGTATTGCAAACCAAAGAAGGAATATTTATTTCCCAGTCTAAGTATTCTTGTGACATTCTTCGTTGCTTCCACATGGAATATTGTAAGCCAGCCCCTTCTCCCTTCCAGTCTGGAGTCAAACTTTCTGCCACTTGTACTTCCCCTAAAGTAGAGGCCACCTTGTATCGTCATCTTGTTGGTAGTCTTTTATACTTGACTCATTCTCGTCCTGACCTTTCCTTTGCCATTGGTCGTGTTTCCCGTTATATGCAAGCTCGTCATGAAAGTCACTGGAAAGCAGCAAAAAGAATACTTCGATATATTCGAGGTACAATTCAGTTTGGGATTCATTACAGTACAAGGGGGAAACCTTTGTTGGTTGGTTTCACTGATTCAGATTGGGCCGATGATCCTGATGATTGAAAGTCTACTGCAGGTTATGTTTTTAGTCTGGGATTTGGACCTATCACTTGGGATTGTAAGAAACAACAAGCACTTTCTATTTCTTTAGCAGAAGCAGAATATCGAGCTGTAGTTAATGCCATTTAGGAAGCTTTATGGCTTTGATAGATCCTTTCAGAGTTTGGATTCGAGCAACAGCAACCTACTCCACTTTGGTGCGAAAATCAAAGTGCCATCAAGCTTGGAAAATATCCAGTTCTACATCATCGCAAAAAACACATTGAGCTACACATGCACTTCATCAGAAATATTATTCATGATAGTGTTATTGAAGTTCTCTATTTCCCCACAGATGATCAAGTTGCAGACATCTTCACCAAGTCTCTTACAGAAGCGAAGTTTTCTAAACTTCGGTCTATGTTAGGAGTTCAGGAATGTGTCCTTAAGGGGGGATAGGCTCTAATGCCTCCTTCCTTCTTCTAATAGTGTCACTTTTGTAAATCCTTCAATCCTATCCCAAGTTGTTCTTAAGGGGGGATGTTAGGATATTTAAACACTTAGGAGTTAGTTCAGATCAACTTGTGTAATATATCCGTTAGGTAAAAGTGTGTTTCTTTAGTATGCATTAGTATGCATTTGTAAATAGTCTAATCCAACGATCATGATATGTTCTAGACATAGAGAGATCCGATGGTTCAACTTCTCTTAGATCATACCTACCATTGATCCATGGCTTAACAACCGATTGGTCTGTGATATTTATTTAAAGAGCATAGAGGGTCCTTGGCTAGTTGATCGATTATGAGAAGCTCATGTAACTTTCTTTCTTTTGCATAATAAATTGCTCCAAGTAGGTATTTGGTTGGGGTCATGGACTGTTTCTCTCTCGAGGGTTTTAACCACGTGACAAACATCGGTGTGTTGATCTGTGATCTTTTTTGTGTGAAGCGGTTGCTGAAGGTGTTCGGTCCTTTAGGAGTACCCTGTGTACCTGAACAGATAAGAGATTTGGCCTTAAAGGATCAAGTGGCTCCTTCACAAAGATCTAGGTGGATCAATGTGCTGAAAAAAAACAACTCAACCTAGGATTTATCATCCTTGGGAACCATGCTTTCTTATCCAAGTTCATTCACACTTGCTTATAGTAGGATTTCAAAAGTTCCCTAAGAGTCGACCACCATTATTGTTTCAAATGAAGAAGATTGGTTGGAATTATTTGGATGCTTAGTCCAATCAACCCTAACCTAAATAAAAAAATAGGACCTATTTGGTAGAGCATTTTATTTGGTTAAGATTACATTGCAATGTAGATTTTAATGGCTGCAAATTTGATTAAATGGTGTGATAAGGGAAGCATTTCAAACCTTTCATTTTTTTTGATTCATTAAGGTCACTTGTGAGTGCAAGATGAAGAGCATACCCAAAATGAAGGGAGTATTTAGTTCCCTTGATGTGTGCTTCTAATGAGAGACACTAATGTGTTTTGAAAGCAAAAATTAAACTTTCAACTAACTAATAAGATAATAAAGTAAACATATCTCAACATGAGTGGTTCACTACTCCTAATTAATCTCTAAGTGTAAATGAATTGCAAATGATAACTTTAAAGGTAAATGTGTTAAGGGAGGTATTCAAATCCCTTCAATTATTTTTATTCACCAAGATCACTTGTGAGTGAAAGACGAAGAGCATCTTCAAAATAAAGGAGTCTTTATGACCCTTATTTGTGTACAAAAAGTGGACTAATCTAAATTTCTCTTTGAAAGAGAAATATGAAAGAAGAAAAAAAGGTCAAACTAATGTAAGTTTTTCTTAAATTCCTAGACTAATAATATCCTTTCAACTTTTAAAAGTAATGAAGAATAATGAAATATGTTATCCACTAAGTTGCACTCAGGGGATCTTTCAAGTGTGCCACCAAGGATCAGGACAAATCAATGTTCTTACTCAGTGCTCAGGAAGTTCCATGGTTTCATCAGGGCCAGTTGTGGTCCTTTATTTCGCATGTTCACACCCCCTCATGGGAATTGTAATAAATGACACACATGATGGTTTATTTTTGTAAAAGGCTTAACCTTTTTAGGACTTGGTCATCAAGTTCATCATCCTTTAGTGTTTTTCCGTTGTCAATTATGTGACGCTTTTTTAAGTGACATATAATTTTTGAGTTTTCACTCAAAATACTCCAAATTGGTGATTGTGTATTAAACGGTTATTAAAGCCTAGGGTTTATGTATTATACCATGCTAGTCATAGTTCTAAAGTTTTGTGGACATGCGTTTAGTCTTTCATAGGATTTATTGATTTAGATTTTTAATAAAATCATCGATAAGATGTATTTTAATTGCAAAAGTTTAAAAGGTCATAAAATTGGGCCTAGGGAACCAATTTGGTAATGGGGATGCTCGTTTTTTGGACCCATATCTCCCACTAAATCCCTAAACCCAATTTTGAGAGTCAAATTAGTATTTTTCAATTATTAATTTTGATTTTCTCTCCAAAATGACTTAGAGGGTCAAATAAATGGGAAAATTGGAGAAAATCCAATTCCTAAATCAAAGGCATCTTGTCTGGGACTTGTCTTTGAGGTGTCAAATTTGTTGAGGATATTTTCTGGACATTTATGAGCATAGAGGAGCATATTCAACCATCAAAGGAGGGGAACCAACTCACTTCCATAAAAGGGGGGCAAATTCTCTCATGGAGGGTGGTTTTTCCACTTGGATGAAGTGGTTAGAGCAGGTAAAGGCTTCCCAAACCAAGTGGGATACCTCAATATAGGTGGAAACCTTCCCTCCCTTGAATTCAAACCTCTTCCCACCAATATTTCAACCCCAAAAGCTACCTCACACTTGAAACATTCACCCCCTTGGGGTTTGAGCTTCCTTTTTGCTATAAAAGCAGGGTTTTTCTCCTAAATCGGGAGGATGTAGTGAACCTTTTCCCTTTGTACTTATGTTTTTGATATTTTTTTAATAAATAATGAAGGATTTTGAGGCAAGTATGTTTTTTTATTTTGACCTTGTAATTTGGTAAAAATATGAGGTGAAATCTATGGAATTTAATGCTTTATTTCTTTTGAATGATGTGTTTAGATCCATTTAAAATTCAGTAAGTATTTGTTGCTGTCAAGTTACTTATGTTCATTTTATTATCAAAATTTTGTAGGAGTAGCAAACTGTAGTTGTTTATACTTATGATCTGTGTTATCACCCAATAATCCTCCTATGGTTGTAGTAGGAGATGACTAGGGCAACCATTTCAAACCAATCTTTAGACTGTATTCTATCCTATACAACCAGAGAGGGCTCTCTCTATGTCACAGACTCATTCACATATACATATGGATTTAAGCGAGTGATTAGAAGGCTATATATTTGATAAGAACATGATGTTGGTAATTTTAAAGATGGTAAAATAGATAGACAAGAAGTACCATTAGGCAATGTAGTCACATCCTGAAAAATATTCAAGGGGTTTATGACAATAATGAGTGTTGGTTCTATTATGTGATCTGGGGAAATGTGGTTGTTATATTAGGTCTAATTATCTTAAAGTGATGATAGATAGAAAAGAAGAAAGAGACCAGTGACACGAGAGGCACCTATCAATGGATGAATATCAGGGAACATCTTTAGTAGAAATATAAAAAAGGATAATAACTGAAAAAGAGCATCTATCAGTGGATGAATTCTATCACAGCCATTATAAACACATAACAAATACAATTTCTGATGGAATAAGCGCTAGTAGAAATAAATTCCTTACATGCATCCTAGAAATGTATTAGCAGAAACACATACATGAAAATGGAAACGCAGGAAACACAAACTGAACATGGAAAAACTTGATGAATATCAGAAAAATCAGAGAATAATTTTCATTAACACTTCCAAGAAAATAACAAAGCTACAAAATACCAAGCACAAAGGCTTCTGAATCAAAGTTCCAACTCTTTATTCCTCTATCGAGGTTACATTTATAGTGTGATTCCCAGCTGACATGTATCTAGAAACATGGCATCAAAATTACTTCCAAAAATGGGGATCAAACCCGAATGATAATGCCGAATCCTAACAACTTTGAGGTGGCATATTTGTCATGATTTTTTATACTAATCAGGAAAGTATATGATGATGAACGTTCTTGATAAAAACAACAAACAAGGAATCTGAGACTCAGTCTTGTTTGATTGAAAATGATGGTTCAGAGCATTCTTGGGCGTCCTGCAACAGTTTCATTCATCCCTGCATCTTCAACCAACGAAATTAACCTCGATCGTAGATTTGATTCTACCCTAGATCTGGGCCATTGAAAAATGTGGGGTTTACCAAGTTATGCATATCAGGGCATCTATTTTTCCCGTGTGCATGTTCCCTTTTTCAGCACCACTGATCCCCACAAGATCCATTCTTAGCCATCAATATGGAGTCTGCGGAAAGCAAAAAATAGGATTCTAACTTTCCTTGACCCAAATCCTGTATCTTCTCCTTTCCAATGTTTTCCTTTCTACCTTTTTCTTTCTGCACCATTGATCACCACAATATTCATTTTCAGCCGTCGATCTGGAGTTAGGAAAAAGCGAAAAATGAGATTCTAACTTTCCTTGACCCCAATCCTGTGTCTTCCATTTTCCAATGTTTTCCTTTCTGCCTTTTTCTTTTCGCACTGTTGATCTCCAAAAGATTCATTCTCAGTCGTTGATTTGAGATCAAGCTATGAGCTACAAAAAACGAAAAGTGGGATATCTTCTTTTTACGACCAAAATTTTGTCTTTTCCACTTTTCTCCCTTTTGCTACAAAATCATTTCGGACCATTGATCCTATGAGAAAACTTTCCAGACCGTTGATATTACGGATCATGGAATGCAAAACTTCAACTTTTCACGACCATAATTTTTTATGTTTTCGTTTTCTGATTTATGCCCTTCTGCTCCTTTCTGAACCATTAATCTGCGCAAAAGTTCTCTAAACTATCAGATCTCGGACTCTGGAAATTGGAATTTTGGATTCCAAATTTCAAACCCAAATTTCTTGTCTTTTCCCCTTCCGCCCTTTGCTGGAACATTGATCTTTAGGGAAGTTCTATGAACCGTTATATCTCGAAATCTGGAAATTGGAATTTGGGATTCCAACTTTCAAAACTAAATTTCTTGTCTTTTTCGCCTCCACCATTTGTCGGACCATTGATCTTTGGCAGAAACGTTCCAGGATGTCGGATCTCAGACTGTGAAAAGAGGAAGTCCGGTTTATCAATGTTCACAACCAAGACTTACCTTTTCCACTTTTCTGCTCCCAATTTTTCCTTGGAAAAAATGATTTGTGGCCTTTGATCTTCTCTGCTTTGCATCCAGGCCATCCATACCGATCAAATTTTAACCGTGATAAACTTTTTCTTACTTATGCATATTTCCAAGGTCGCGCCCAAGGATTTTTTAACTGTTTTGACATTCAGGATTAGGAATAAGCCTCCCAAGCAACTTCAAACCCTTTTATGCATACCTCTAAGTCATAGGACATGAAATTGTTTTTCTTGTACCTCTTATTTTTCACTGGCTTACTCTTTTACATGGGAACTAGTGTGGATGCATTTTTAAAAATATTCAAATTTTAGCACAGGTGCTAACAACATCTCGAACTCGGGGATGCTATCCTCCCTGTGAGGTAGTAAATAACCCCATAGACCTAGTTCCTGATCCATTAGGATCGTCCCAATCTTTTCCTGAAATTGCCAATGTGATATGAAAACAAAAACTGAACAAATACTTAAAACAAATTGAAAAATTACTTAAAATAAATGCTTGCCATGTCGAGCTTATTCACACCTACCTACCCTACTTGCTGAGCACCAATTCCCATTCAAGTAAACTCTGACTTCCAATGAATCCAATCAAGCGACTGATCCCATAAACAAACTTTCTCCTCATGCTTGATAAAAAACAGAGACAAATAACTTAATGGAACACAACAAAATTTGAGCCCAAAATCCGATGGATGCATTGTCTGAACTTCGATAGACACGTGTCTATTATTTGATAACCATGTATTTTTTTGTTTTCAGTGGGAATTCGTTAGGTATTTGACTTCATTTTGAAACCCATCGACAATTCGATAGAGCTTCAAGCTAATATGGAGAAGTATTTCATCCATGAATTGTCGAATTTTTGACCTCGACTCGTCGGATCCATCATCGGGTTTCCGACTTCCTACTGCCAAAATTTCGACTGCTCGTTGTCGGATATGATGTTGAATATCCGACTTAGACTTGTTGGATTCATTGTCATATTGCCAACTGCCTAATTTCGAATATAATTGGATTCTTCATCGGATATATGGTCAAATATCCAACTTCTCTTCGTTGGATATGTTGTTGGAGCATAGCCACTATGTGTCAGAAATCCGACGAAAGTCACAACTCGTTTGCTGTTGGAGCCATGGCAAGCTTGTCGAAGCTTAGCCACAGTTTGTTAGAAATTTGACGAAAGACACAACTATTTTTCTGTCGGAGCCATGGCAAGCTCGTCGGAGCTTAGCCACCGGTTGTCGAAAATCCAACGAGAATTTGTTTATTGATAAAAAATAATTTGTGCATTATCTAAATTCTTTAATCATACAATCTATCTCAACTCTCAACTCTTATATTCTATACAAGAATATGGACTACAGTCCCCTGAATCATCATCAAGAAGTAAATTATCATCCCTTCATGTAATTTATGATTTCCAATAATGCCACTGCCGCTCATAAACACTACTATACCCATATTGAAGAGATTTTAGAATAGATGTCTTCCTCCAAGTTCAGAAAAATGGTATATGTGTCTATATTTCTTCTAACATTTTTAACTGCATTGAACGATTTCATGAATCCTTTGTAGTTTTTCTACAATCCTGATAATTCTAGCTGCTAGGTTAGTGCATATGAACATTAGAGGAAATTTGGGGTCTAAAATGGGCCTTATAAGAAAACATGCCAACAATAAATTTTGTGAGTTGGAATGCAAGAACCAATAGAATTTCAATAAAATGAGTCAACCATAATGGTTGAATTGACATATCTATCATAAAAGAAAACTACTTTTTTGGTTCATATTTTCGATATATCTCCCTATTTTTTTAGTCAAATTTCAAGTGGGGGAGCTTGTCGGATGCAGAATTTAATTTCTCATCCAACGAGTACCCACACTGCATACTTTTGATAGACCCCACTACCCCAAAAACAACAAATACCTGAAACAACGTGATGATGATGTCATCATCATGTTTTTTAGGTATTTCTTGTTTTTGGGGTAGCAGGGTCCGTAAAAAGTATGCAATGTGGGTACTTGTTGCATGCGGAATTAAATTTCGCATCCAACGAGCTCTTCCTCTTTGAATTTGAGTAAAACCACAAGGAGATATATCAAAAATACGAACACAAAGAGTAGTTTTTTTCATTCTTCCTCCAAAATAATAACTATTATTTTACTATTTTAACTATTATTTTATTATCTTAACTATTATTTTATTAATTTCCTTAGGAGGCCCATTTTAGACCTCAAAATTCCTCTAATGACCTTTTCTGGACATGGCTTGAACATGATTTTCATGCAATGAACAAGTGGCTGAAAATTTGAGTCTATTTAAATGAAATCTAGTTTAACTCGTGACTCCGTTTGAACTTTAATTGAAGTCTAGTTTAACTCCAAGGAACATTGTATCTTATTTGGAAATAAGTGGTGTAAGCCTTGCTCCACAGAACTTGGTATTTTTACCATTGACATATATTTGGAGATAAATGGCGTGAGAATCATAGTTATGGGATGATCTATGAAAAGGATTGGTTGAATCTTAGGGCTAAGAAAATTATCTATGACAGGTAGGCAAAAGGCACTTGGAAATAACTATTCACCTAGCCTTCTTTCAAGGTCTGGATTTTGATTATTTACAATTGCTTGTTGGTGTTATCTATAGCATTGTTTTCAATTATGTGTCAATAATATTTACACTCAGAAGAATAATTTCATCCTAACTCCACTATCACATTGCATTGACTTCACAATTATGTAGCTCAACAACAATACACATCAATAATTGAAACATTCTCTATGTAGTGGTTGTGATGCCAATTACATATGATAATAATATTTATGAGGCACCAACATGCAACAATATGCATATGCAAGTAATAGAACACAATTGAGCTAAGATTAGGGTTTCCAACAAATTTTTGACAACACAACCCATATGAGGATAGAGTGCGTAGGTTCTAAGGGAAGACGTATCCTTGGAAATGGAGGATTTCAAGACTTCTTTAGGTGATTACTTGAGAGCTCTTTCTATTGGAAGAATCCAACAATAATAATAATTCACAAATACGCTTCAAGATATGTTTGGATATACATATGTAGAATAAGAATCCAAATGATTTAAATTATTGTCAATGGGCCTTTCAATATGTACATCACATATGCATAGACTCACAAATTGAGCCATGAAATAAAGCCATGAAATTGTGTTTCTAGGATTTTAAGCAAATAAACCATGAAATCTATGCTTAATTATTCTAGTACCAAACCAGTGACATTTTAATTTAAAAAAATGATCTCAAGAAAGAATTCCATACCATAAATATGCACCAAATATTCCATGTTCAGACACAGTTTCACCTTGTTGATAGATACCGCCATAAACAAGATATGATAGATGAATTGGAGGAAAGATCCTTTGCATTAGTATGTAAGTAGCATGTCCATTACCATCGTTGTTCGTCAGCTTCAGTAATTTTTTATTGGAATCATTCCCATATATGTAATTTCTTGAACATGCAATTACCATACATTATTTCCATGTATACATTTGAAAAATTACATTGGGTTTCCAATCTTTCCTGCAGAAAGAGTATTTTCTGCACTAATAAAATAATTAAGAAATACTAAAGAACTAAGATCGTAATTAAAAATTATATGATTAACTTACTCCCTGATTCAAGCTGGGGCTATAGCATAAATTACTATGGCATTCTCATGGCATATTCTATAACATTTGCATTATTGTCCAAGCTCCACAATCCAGAAAAGCATTTCCTAAGATTGGAAATGTCATCCTTATTATCAAATAACCTGTAAAAATGTCAATACAATTAACATCTTCAACATGTGTATGTTGGAATATGTTGTCATTAATTTGAAAGGCTCATGGAATGATAAAATTTCATAGCATAAGTTGAACTAAGAAATAATGGCATAATATTGGCATCTCATTGAATCCATTGAAGCCCTCATTGTCAATGTGTCATTGAATTCATAATTCATTTCTATGTATTTCTTTATCCATTTATTTTTATTTTATGTTTTGGTTTATTGTTTGCATTCAAAATTAATTTCCACTTCATAAATCTCAAATCCCAATGCATATCCCACTAAAATCATTCGCTCACCATTTCAAATATTGTTTCCAAGCTGCATCAATTTATATACTCGAAGAACCTGAATTCAAAGAGGTGTTGGTGTTTCTACTTGACACATTTTATTAGCCTCAGTATTACCAATAGGGAGAATGAGACTTCATACCATGGAGATAATTGTTTTGTTTTATAAGGACTTTCAAATGTGTTACACCTAATGTTACATACATGTTTCTATACAAATTCAAAGGGATTGTTTTCTTTTTGGGGATACACTATGTGATTGTTGAATAAGTGATAAACAAAGTTTATATAAGAGAAGGATTAGGGTAGATTTTGAGACCTATAGCAAGGGTACAACCTCAGTTTAAACCTATCCTTATTCTCCCAACCTTCTAGAGAAAATATTAAATTTTTTTACCATAAATTTATAACTTTTGGATGGATTCTTGGATTAGTTTCTTCTATTTTTATCACTAGGGTCCATGCCCCTATTTGGAGTTATTTCAAACTTCTCATGGGATATATTGGTGGAGGGTGTTGTCTTATTGTTGGAGTGATTTTATGACTTTATGTTCCCATTATATGCTTGAGATCCATGTAACCCTACAAAATACAAATAGAACTAGTCAAACTAACTGCAAATAAAATGGTTTAAAGCTTTTGGCAGGTTGTAGTATGTCTTTAATTGAAAAATGGACATACTAGGATTCAAACCTAGGACATGCCCCTGGCCAAAGCATCCTTTACCCTTCAATCTAAAGGTGTAGAGATCTACCTCCAACACCCTCCTTCAAGACAATGCTTTTTCCTCTTAACCATTGTCAACCTTAAATTGGATAGGATAGGATAGGAATTGGACCCAAATCCTACTCTACTACTGAGCTACATGCCCTTTCAAGAAGGGTATCCTTACCAATTCAATCTAAAGGTGTGGATTGTTTCAATACGGGTACAAAAATGTTTGAAGATATCAATCATTTAAGTTTGATGTAGATGTCAGAATGGAAAAGGAAATCCTACAACGTTTCCATATGGTTTTGGAAAAATAAAAATAAAAGAGTGAGTGGTAGTAATAAATCGTTAACTCTAGATATTCATCTTAACATACTCTATCAGTTCATCTTTGATGAGTTGACTTGCAACTCTGATAAAGAGTGCATACTATCGATTATCAAAATCATACAAACATACTTTGTGGGCCTGCAAAAGTAGCATAGATGATGTAGGTAAGATCATAAGATCAATTTCTTCTCTACATCACACAATTATTTGCTTGGAGAACAACTCTACTAAGGGATAATCATGGCATAATGGAAACCAATATATGGTACATGATTCATCAAGAAGTCCCTCATACATGACCTTCTTCCATTCATCAATATCATTAGTTTGATTTTAAACTTCTAATATACATTTGGTTTCAGCTTGAGAAGTAACACAGAAGTATCCTGCAACTGACATCAAGGAGGTATAGATATTATATTATTGAATAGAGATATCTAGATATGACATGAAATTGTTAGCCTCAAGGTTACAAAATCATTTTAGTGATGAGACATGGATGCATAACTATCACTCCATTCACTATGGAAAAAAAATCCCAATATCTTGTGACATCATCTAATACTGAGCAGACCAACATGGTTTATGGTGGACAACCATTCCATGAGCTGAAAAAATACGCAAGGAAGAAAAAGGGATAGATAAAATTTAGATCAATTCTTTTGGATTTCAAGCTTAAAATAAGCATATAGGTATTGTCAATATGAAAAGCAGTATAGTTTATATGACTCAAGATGTAGTACCTACACATGTTGATGTCATATTTAGACCATGAGGAAATGGTCATTGAAAGGCCTAGACTAGTAATTGTTTTGCACAATAAAGAGCAATAATAAAGCATGTAACATAAACATTAAATATATCAAGAAATTGCATTTTCCATACATATAAATTTAAACCGTTCTTATGTTTGATCACCAAAATTACCTCTATAGCTACTCAAGACACTTGAAGAATCTT
>LPNX010540155.1:12283-60792 GCA_001517045.1 Pseudotsuga menziesii | reverse complement strand
ACTCTTAATTTTCTATTAGTAACACTTTAATTTAACTGTATGGACAACTATTGAATACTATAGAATCAATCACATACATCCTAATAGTGTAGAGAAATTCAGGAGGGAACTTAAATTTACAACCATTGCAATTGATAATATTGATTTATACTTACAAAAATCCTTATTTATCGTAAAAAAAGAACACTACCTAGAGTAAAAAACATGAATAAACATAAGAACCTTGGGATAGATGATGTCCACAAGACAAGCTAGAAAATTATTGATACATAAATGAAGATAATAGTCTCATAAAGGTTTCATGAACAATTCCTCCTAACAAGTCCATGAAACTACAGTCTAGTGGTAAGTTGGAATACTAGAAAAACATGCTCCATGTGTTCATATGGAAATAAAAGGAGATAATTGTTGCTAGCAATATTGTGTGCAAGTCCCATAAACCTTAATGGCTCATGGTTATTGAATACAAATTATAGATAAGGCCAAGTGTAGTCTTAGGTTAAATTGATGGAATAGATACCACATGGTCATGGAATCTACGTTCACATTCCAATGTTTGCAAATCAAAGGCATAATAGGTCATATATGTGAACTATGGCACATCAAACATGGGAACTACAATAGAATACATATAGTATGCAAAGGCATCATAATGTGCTTAGGTCCACTTATTTTTCAAACTATATCATATGTTTAAAATTCAAAAGAAACACAAAGTACAATATTTAATATAGTAATATAGTAATATTTACATGTAAAAAATCCATCTCAAAGTAATTTCATTGTTAAACAATGGTAAGAAGAAAGTATTTCCTTCACAGAGTTTACTCTTCTTATAAAATTAGTTGTAGTTGGAAATTCCTGTATAAATTTTGACAGAGTTCTGTGCTTGCTATTGGGAAAATGAAGTAGAAGCCAACTTGCATAGGTGTATTAATTTTTGAATTTAACATGCAGGGGAGGGGTGTCTGACTTGTGCATACATGTGTGTGTGTGTGTGTGTGTGTGTGTGTGTGTGTGTGTGTGTATAAGTTAAAATTTGAAAATAGGAAACTAAACCATAGATAGAGGTATTTATCGTGTAGAAAAAATTCCAAGGTGCACAAATGTATGTGTATCCAACGTAGTAATGGAAATTTTTAGAGGAAGGAATGGGGAAAAGGTATTGTAGAGTACTACCAGTGTTAATTTTTTATATATATCTAATGACATACAAATGTGACATAACATTAAAAATGATGATGACAATGTCATAATTTCAATTCCAACTTACATTCCAACTTACATAGAGAGATGAGATGGATGGCAAGCATAGATAATAAATTTCTTAAGGTACAACTTGTGGAAGAATTTATGGTGATATTACTTGTGGAAATAATTTGATATGGAGGACTATGTGAACTAGTTGTTAAATAAGCAATTTAGTTACCTAAGTAATAACTAGTTATAGTGATCATAACTTGTACTAGAAATCTATTTTATATGATAAAGTTAATGGCACTCCTAGTGATAGCAATTCATATAGCTAGAGATATTTGTATAAGGAATCATGAACAAACATTCTAACATTATAGATGGAAAAGTACAATAGATAATGAATGGATTTGTTATTGTTTTTTCTAAATTTGGAATTTTCCTTTTGATCCAATCAACTTTTTTATGCAACACTTGCATCTTATAGAAAGCTATCTTTACGTTTAGGACTCGAGGTGAAACAATAAATGTTTTTTCCTTTTTGAACTTTTGTAAATACATGAATCAAATGTTTTGGTTGCATGGATAAGAGTGAATTTCCTTATCTCATGTTACATGGAAAACCTTCAAGTGTTCTTCTTTACAAGTTTTTACCACCCATCTTGTATGGGTGTCCACTAAGGGATGTTGAAAAAATTCAAGGGACGGTCTGAAATTATTCTAGGCTTGTTGAAGAGAACTTCTTGATACCCTTAACAGATTTTGGGCAGTTTTAACAACAATAAAACCCTTAGTTGTAGTGTTGAGAAGAAGTGAAGAAGTCTTGGGTACATTCCATTATCAAATAACAATATTCCAAGTATAGGCTGAAACAAGATAGGAATATCTGTTTCATCACAACAATAACTTGGATATATGGCAACCTTGTTATCATAAACATTGGGCAAATTTTGGCATTTACTAAGGGTCATTCTCAGACTTATATTATGCAGCATTAGGTGGATTCCTGAAATTCATATCTCAAAAAACAATTCTTGGCATAATAACAACCCTAAAACATGAAGTCTGCGTAGTCCTAAGTCATGTCTGGACATTTTTGTGTGGAAATTTAACCCAGGTGTTAGAACAATTACACTCACAACAATTGCCAATTACACATGCAAATTACTCACAAAGGAGATTGAATATGGAGCAGAACACTAATTTGTATTGAATAAGTGTACAATATCCAACCCTGTGAAGTCATAGGATGCCACAATAAATAATTACATGAGATATTTGAATGCATAAGGATGCCATTCAAATTTGGTGAAAAGCAGGCTTACTAAATCTAAGCAAATCCCCTATAGGTGCATAAAGCAGTTTCTGAATCTGTCTAGGAGCTCACGAATTGGCAAAATCAATTAGGCAAGATAATAGATGATGGAAGGAAAACTCATACATGCTTTTCTTAGGAGAAAAGAGTGGAGGATGATGAGGACAAAAAACAAGTTAACTTCACCTAGTCAAACTTTCCCAATTGCCTTAAAACTCAGAAAAAGCAGACAATAAAGCAGAAAAAGCAGACATGCGCTAGGAAGGTCAGGAATAAAGTGTTGGGACGCGTACCCTAAGGATTATTAGTTTTGGGTAACTCCACGGTTGTGTGTAAGCGGAGTTATGGGTCAAAATAGTCTTAGGGGTGTCGGGGTAAGTCAGAACCCCTTTTTGTAATAAGCCCATGGTTTAAATCCAGGGTTTAGGGTTTTGGGTGCCCATGGTTTGAAGCCATGGTTTTGTAATAGCGCGATGTATAAATAGGCATTTTTGTAAATAAGAAAAGTTAGGATTTTTGATGTAAAGAAAAGAAAGGCAAAGCTAAGGTTGATTATGTAAGGAAAGGTTAAGCCCCAGCTGTGTGCGTGGACAACCTCTGCAGCTGTGTGCGCAAAGGGTTTTGTAAGAAGATTAAGGAAAGATCTGCAGCTGTGTGCGCAGAGGCCTACTACTATGTGTGCGACTATTAAGGACTGAAGGGATCTACAGCTGAGTGCGCAGATCAAACTGTGGCTTTGTAGCAAGTTGAATAAAACACAGTTTGTGGACGTAACCCCTACACTAGGGGTGAACCACGTTATATCTGGTGTTGTGGTTCTTGTGTTGTTTCTATTTCTGTTGTCTTTTATGCATTAATAATTGTATACATTTGATAACTTAGATCACTGCTAATAACAAGCTTCGCTGTGAATTCCCTGTAGTGGGTTAAGCAAGTCACAGTTGTTTATCTATCTGCGAAGTTGTATATAAGTGAATGACAAGCTGTGTAACTGTTGATTAATAAGTTTATTAAAGGCTAAGGTACAGTAATATCCCTCTCTGCTTGCAGAAACATGATTCTGCAGCACCCCATAGTTGTTTCGGGTGAGACTGCAACCTGCGCGCAGGTTGTTTCCGAAAGGGCCAACACTGTGGGTCTTTTGTTGGTGCGACATAAAAGGATTAAACCCGAGTCTGCCCTATTGCCCAACAAATTGGTTCCGTTGCTGGTTGAACTCAGTATATGTTCAATAGGGGTTTACGTCGTATCTCGAGGGCTATGTTCTAGAGGCCCTCTGTGAAGGAAATCGGGGATTGGCTTGATGAGATTTATCTGAAATTTGCTGAGATCGAGAACACAAATCCGCGTCGTAGCGCACAGGAATTTTTACAGAGGTATGTTTTTTGTGATGCTTATGAAATTTTCTTTGGTAGTATCCACATAGAGTTGCACCAGTGGCTGTCCAGGTTAGCTGAGAAGCGAACAAACTTCCGCGAGGGGCGGTTTTCTGTTTGGACCCCCGCAAGAGTTAATATAGTAAAAAGTGTGAACAACGAGATCTCCCGAGTGGTTGACTTCTGGACCACACGGACCCTTGAGGTCTTTGTGACGGAGTTTGCCATTGACATGTGCACTTCCTTTAGTGAAGCTGAGCGACAATTTTTCCAAGGACCGCGGGGTAAGCTTTTGAATTTATTTAGCTTGAGAATTAAAATGCTATTGGCTGAAAAGGGAATATTGCTATTTGAATCAGACTGTTAGATTTTGTGTTACTAACATATGTTTTCAAGTGACAACACTCTCGCTGCGCAAAGTAGTTTTCCGCGAAGTGGAAAAGGGTATAAACGAGATTTCGAGTCCTACTCCTTAGGCCAGGATACCACACCATCCCCCATCAATTCTGAAGACTCAGACCTCGAAGACAACCCTTCCTTTGGAAACCCTCTGGTCACCCTGCGGCGAAGCTCTGTTACCCCTGAAATTTCGTCACAGTCCGACAGTCAACCAAGTCCAAGTATTCCGGCCACAGGTCAATATGCCCCTATAAACCCCCCCCCATCGACATCCTGTCCCCATCCCAACCCTCCCAAAACCACCATGGCCCACCTAGCTGATGATATCAAGCTACCCATCTTCAAAGGCATGGGATCAGAAGACCCCGAACAGTTCTGGTTTTTATGTGAAGCAGTATGGAACGCGAAGAATATTACAGACCTGGATGTGAGAACCGCGTAACCCATTACTTCTTTCCGGGACCGGGCTCTGACCTGGTTCATGAAATTCTCCAGTACTCAGAACCCTACTTTAGATGAGATTAAGGCAGCCATAACCAAAGAATTTAAGAATCCTAAATCAGAATCGCAGAGCATCACTGAGCTCAAAGAGATTCAACAGCGGCGCGACGAATCTGTGTGGGACTTTGACCAGAGATTCAAAGTTCTACTAGACCAAGTTAGCTTTACCATTAGTCCTGCGTAGCACAAGGAATGGTTTATCGCAGCATTATTACCACATATCAGAACTCCACTCATGCAACAGAAGGTTGCTGACCAGCAAGAAGCTCTGGAAATTGCAATGAAGCTCGAAACCACCCCCGTCGAAGATGATTCCGGTATTGCTCAAATCCAAGCGTAGCTAGCAGTAATGGCCCTGGAGCTTCGCGACATGAAGAAGGCTAAAACCAGTCAAGAGGAGGTCTGGTGTACGCAATGTCGGACAGAAGGTCACGATAGGGACCAGTGCCCCGTGGTCAGAACCTACCTAAATACGGGTGCGCCAAACCAATTCAATCCCAGTGTTCTATATTGTGAGATTTGTCGAACTACTAGCCAACATCGCCCTGAAAACTGCCATCTTCTTCAGCGATATGTTCAAGTTCCCAAGAACCCCTACTGCAAGTTCTGTAAGTCAGTAGGACATAATGAAGAGGAGTGTCGTAGCTATGACCTCATGAGAGAGCGCATCTCTGATGCCTACCGAGTGCAAAATGAAGCCCAGAATAATGACGGCTATGGTTACCGTGGTGGTGCCTCTGGAAGAGGTGCCTTTGGAGGTCGCGGCCGTGGTGGTATGCCCGGGAGAGGTAGAGGCCAGGTTGTGTGCTACAATTGTAACCATGCTGGCCATTTGGCTCGCGACTGTCGGAACCCCACCACAACCTGTCGGTATTGCCGTGCAGTAGATCACGTGATTGAACAGTGCCCCCAGCTCATAGCAAAGATTCAGGAAAACCACAGCGGCCCTACCCAGAATATTCAGTTGATTTCCATTGAGCAGAGACCTACCGTAGCCATCAATGTGGTCACCTAGAGTGGAGCCACGATGCACATTCAGCATACGCAGAAACAACCTGTCGAGGTGTGCGTGCATAAGGCCTTCAAGCATGTCCTAGCACTTAACACTGTGAAAGACCAAGCAACAGTCAAGGCGGCCCAGTGCGATATTGTTGACCCTCGCACAACAGAAGTACCTGCGCGACAACCTCAGCAGGCCTCGCAGCCGCAAGATGCTTTGACGGATAAAGTAAGTACACTCTCCTCCTTTTTACAGAGTTGTATGAAACTCTTGAGGAATCAGAATGCTTTAAAAGAGCTGCAAAAAGTTCTTGCTGTCATAGACCCTCAGAGAGGAGTTGATCAGGAGAAAACTGTTAGTCGTGTCCGAAGAACGGGGAGGGAAATGAGATTGAATGTTCAGATAGGGGAATATGATATGACTGATGTCATTTTGGATCTTGGATCAGAATTTAATGTCCTTCCCAAGCAGACCTGGGGACAAATGGGAAAACCTTCCCTGGCTTGGTCACCTATACAACTGAGATTAGCTAACCAGCAAAGGATTGTGCCCCTAGGGAGACTTCTTAGTGTTCCCATAGATATTGATGGGGTAAGCACTCTAGCGGATTTTGAAGTTATTGAGATCATTGATGACAACAACCCTTATCCAGCCCTGTTGGGAATCGAGTGGGCCATGGAAAATGCTGCAATCATCAACCTTAAGAGGAGACAGATGACCTTCGAAGGCAATGGTCTGCGAGTTATCATACCCCTCGACCCATCCCAAGGAGAAAGATATAGAGAACTGATTAGAGACGAAGGGGAGCAGGATACTCTCGACCACATCTACAACATTACAGCCTAGGAAGCAGATTATGTCGAGCCTGATGCCGATGGCATACTAGATTGGCAATGTGATAGCTCCTGCATGTCTGATTCAGACGATGGTCTAGAGAATTGGCAGAATCGACTGTATGAGATACATGGCCATAGGTGCGCGCAACTCACTAAGTCTCTTAGATGCCTTAGTGCGCAGCCCAGAGAGTTGCCTACCTATGTTGGGTTGACAGACCCTGGAGAATTTATTGTACAAGCACCTCAGTTATCGTGAATGCAGACTCTGGAGACAGCATTAGGAGCTACAGCAGCAGGGTGGACCGATTACAAAAAGTCTACTCCCAGTTGGGGAGCCTGCCAGAAATTTCTGCGCCTCAGATTCATAAACCAATTCCAAGGGGTGTGAAGTAAGTTCAATGGGCAGAATAGCCCTCAGGAATATTTGAGGCAAAGTTCTGCAGCAGGGGACAACATACCTCGCGAGGAGTGGGTGCATAAGTTCATGCACACCTTGGAACCTATAGCACAAAACTGGTATATGGAGGCTAAGCTCTGACATGGAATTGCATACCAAACCAAGGGGCAGAACCATGAAGCCAGCCCATCAAACCTAACAGTCCTATCATCGGCATTCCCAGGACGGGTCGAAGGGCAATACTGTGCTGAGGGTGCTTGTTGTCACGAAGCTCACACCATGATTCTGCCGAAGACCACAAACTCAGCGAGGCTTAAAATCCGACCATTGGGAAGCAGACAAGGCGGCGGTAGTGTTTTAATTGCCTTAAATTCCTGTACTAAGAGCAGTATCGAAAATCGAGCTCCACTTGGACAAGATTTTCGTCAGATTTGGTGCCTTCAGTGCACCATCCTGCCCGATTTGATTGATGGCGTGTATAAGAAGATGCCTAAGTTAGGGAAAATTGTATTCTACATTTCTTCAAGATTTACGAGTGAACCCATGAAAACAGAACGAGAGATTGACGATTTGGTAAGAGAATTCGAGCAAGAGGGTCTGATAAGCTGCTCTAATCGGTCGCCTGCCTTTGCTCCCTGTGAAGAAGCTCACCCAGCACCACCACGGCCGATGCAGACACGGTCTACCAGGAAAAAGTCCAGGACTGAAGTTCGCTCCAAGCGAAACCAAGACCGGCAGAGGCAAACAGGGCAAACACCAGCAGATCATCTTATGGATCCCACCAGCTCAGCACAGGTCCCAGCAGGGGGTAGGGAGAACATTGCACCACTGCGGCCACCGTATCTACAACCTGTTCGACCAGGTGCCGAGTTACCCCGTCGAACAAAGCAATTCACGTTAACCACACCCTCACTGCCACAAGGAGTTCAGCTGATCGGAAGCATGATAGGGAAGATCGATCGGCTTAAGTATAGCGATCACGACACAAATGACCATGGCAAGTTTCCACAGTTTGAACCAGCAGAATACTTGCACTGCGTCAAGTACCCAGATGATAATGTCACCCTACTGGAAGTCCAACCGTGGGCTGCGGGCCTGGACAAAGCTGGCCTGCTCAAGATGCTTGATATTCCCCATTTCGGTCAAGGCATACATGTGACCGTAGTGGCCAAACAATTGCTAGCGTTAGTGCATGACGGCTATTTATGGATAGGGGACCAGCAAATTCCTATTGATGTCGCACTCATCCATAAGATCACAGGTTTACCAATGGCAGGACCTGATCCAGGAACTGAATTTCCGTCAAAACATGAAGATACAAAGCTCACGCAAACTATGAAAGAGCGGTTTGGCCTGACAAAGGGGAAACGGGGGTATCACACTTCCGCAATTCAGGAACAGCACATTCGCTTTGCAGCTGAACTCTTAGCCTGCAAACTTATACAGAAATGCAGGCCAACTGAAGTACCTGCTCCGGTTATCCGGATTGCTTTGAACTGCACTGAGGGGTATACTTATAATTGGGCTACATATCTTACGAAGGAGTTCCTGGAGGATGCCCGCGACGCACAGGAAAAAGGTATACCTTTTCATTATTCCTGGCTTTTAATACTTATTGCATTAGTTGGGTGGAAAGAACCCACTGAAGCCCAGTTTGTAGAATTAAACCCAGGCATGCCGGGGGCAGCGAGGTATGCCTCTCTATGGATATCCTCAGATAAGGTATCTCAGTAGATGACAAACACTGTGTTCGTCTTTTATGCCATGAGTATCCACTACGAGATTGTGCGAACACCACGGCTTACCAATGAGTTTCTCTCTAAATATGAGGGCGCCGCGAACTTCAGTGCCGATATACATCATGTTTTCATTCAAGCCCGTGCAGATCCACGCCATCAATGGTTTAAATTACCATATGTAGTCACCGAACCAGATATCAGGGGTACAGTTCAGCACTGGCCGGCTGACTGGTTGAAAGATCTAGGAAAAAAACCCTCTATTCCAGTTCCCCTAGCTACCAATATGGGCGCAGGTACCAGTCAGGCGCAGCAGCAAAGCCCATTAGAAGATAGCGAAGACCTAAGTGATTCGCAGCTGGATGGTGATGGCCAGGGCAGAGATGGCAGATAGGATGAACATGATGAGGAGTCGATCAAGACCATATCAGATCATAACCCATCAACCAAGCGCAAGTCACCAGAAGTAGCAGAGGTAAACAAGCCGCAGTCCCGCAAAAAGTCAAAAGCGTTGAAGGAAAAATATATTGAAGAAGAAGCCACTATAACGTTGGATGAGCTGGAGCAAGCTCTAGAATAGTCTATGGGAACACTTACTAAAAAATGGTCAGAGCTTGCGGAACTACATCTTGCTGGGCTCTCAGGTATAGCAAACAGGGTTTTGGAGCTAAAAGAGTTAGCAGCAAAGTCAGCAAACAGTACTGCGACAAGTAGCACTACAGCACCCACACAGCAGGATATTAGGAAATGGCCACCACGATATCACCAAGGCCAAGTATCAAGCGCAGCTCTGATACTACCCGATGCAGATTCCCGGCCTCAGATGAGTATGACCGTAGGGATCGATTATACAAAGATGTCCATGTCAGAATTGCACCTCTGCCAGCTCGCTATTACAAAGGAGATCCATGCACAAGACCAATTGTCCCAACTCCAATTGGAAGACACCATCAAACAAAACAAAATCTTCGTAGCACACCTAGAAGAAGTAGCACAATAGAAGAAATAGGCTGAACATAAAACAACTATGCTGATGCGAGCACTGGACGAGGCATGTCGGAGTCTTTCTGACTCCGACATACAGGGAGAAGAGGAACCAGAACAGAGAATTGCTAAGCTGAGAGACTATGACCAGTAGTCTTGCAGCGAGATTGAAAGGATGAAGACAGAACACCAGCACCAGATCGTAGAACTTCAACTGCGCATCCCTCCCGAGACTCCACCAGAGGTCCGAGAACAACGCCAGAGGGACATCAAGGCCTCACCAGCAAAGATACCAGATAATGTGGCTAGCGTCGCAAAACTGATGGAAGACAGTATAGAAGCATGGGCGAACCTACAGGACCATCCAAATGTAGGTAAGATCCAGGAAACCATCAAGTTGCGCCAGGACAAATTAGATGCAGTCAGAGTAGAAATCAAGACGCTGCCACCTATGCAGAAGATGGCTAAAGTGAAGCGCAGCAAGGAACTTCAGCAGGAAATTGAGTCCTGTAGGATGAAGGTGATGCTGCTGGACAATGTGTTACAGCCCCTGGTTGATGAAGCATTAGAATTGAGCAATACTGCAGAGAGCCAGCTCAAAATTTTGAAGACCTATGACACTTTTGCGCAGGAACAGGCTGACACAGAATCATCTTTAGTGTTACAGGAATTGGTGGAAAAGGAGAAAGCAACTGATGATATACTACACAACCTCACTAGTCGCTTCCAGACTCTCATGCAGAAGATTCTCCCACCAGAGCCCTCACAGAGTGTCCCAGGACGGGCCACTGGTGAGTCTTAGGGGCCTGTTGGGACGCGTACCCTAAGGATTATTAGTTTTGGGTAACTCCGCGGTTGTGTGTAAGCAGAGTTATGGGTCAAAATAGTCTTAGGGGTGTCGGGGTAAGTTAGAACCCCTTTTTGTAATAAACCCATGGTTTAGGGTTTTGGGTGCCCATGGTTTGAAGCCATGGTTTTGTAATAGCGCGATGTATAAATAGGCATTTTTGTAAATAAGAAAAGTTAGGCTTTTTGATGTAAAGAAAAGAAAGGCGAAGCTAAGGTTGATTATGTAAGGAAAGGTTAAGTCCCAGCTGTGTGCGTGGACAACCTCTGCAGCTGTGTGTGCAGAGGGTTTTGTAAGAATATTAAGGAAAGATCTGCAGTTGTGTGCGCAGAGGCCTGCTGCTGTGTGCGTGGCTGTTAAGGATTGAAGGGATCTACAGCTGAGTGCGCAGATCAAACTGTGGTTTTGTAGCAAGCTGAATAAAACACAGTTTGTGGATGTAACCCCTACATTGGGGGTGAACCACGTTATATCTGGTGTTGTGGTTTCTTGTGTTATTTCTATTTCTGTTGTCTTTTATGCATTAATAACTGTATACATTTGATAACTTAGATCACTGCTAATAACAAGCTTCACTGTGAATTCCCTGTAGTGGGTTAAGCAAGTCACGGTTGTTTATCTATCTGCGAAGTTGTATATAAGTGAATGAAAAGCTATGTAACTATTGATTAATAAGTTTATTAAAGGCTAAGGTACAGTAATATCCCTCTCTGCTTGCAGAAACCTGATTCTGCGGCACCCCATAGCTGTTTCGGGTGAGACTGCAACCTGCGCGTAGGTTGTTTCGGAAAGGGCCAACACTGTGGGTCTTTTGTTGGTGCGACATAAAAGGATTAAACCTGGGTCTGCCCTATTGCCCAACATAAAGCAGTTTTGATTCCAAGTGGTTTCCCAAGTGCTCCATGACTCAATTTTATCAAGTTTGACCACTTTGGATGTGTGGAGGACAACTTGAATAAGGCGGAATATGGAAACTAGGCAAATAAGACAAAAATTGGATTAATTAATTACTAAGGTAGCTAACTATGGGTTGATTATTCTAACAGCCCCCCTTAAGCCTAAATTATGAGTAAAATATCAGAAAATTATAGGGCCTAGCAAAAAGGCTTAGTCACCATTTACATACTGCATGTCCATTTAACCAAGGAAAGAGGCAAAAAACCAGTGGGAAAAATCCTCCCTTAAAGATGGACATCAAAACAAAATTTAAAAATCTTTTCATCACTCATGCTTCACAGCATGATTAGAAATCCCCAGCAGTGATTTGATATTGCTGAATGTATTCTCACAAAAAACTTTGGTGAATATATATTCTACTTGTTTTGAAGATGAACAGAAGAGTAGGTGAATGGTGCCATCATGCACAAGCTGTCTGATGTAGTGCATATGGATCTCAATGTGTTTGGTTCTCTATTTCTAAACTAGATCATTGCAGATTCAAATGGTACTTTTATTATCACAATAGATAGTAGTTGAGTATTATGATTCGAAGCCACACTCACCAAGTAACCCCTGCAACCATAAACTTTGAGTTGCTGCATTTACAACTCCTCTGTACTCTGCTTCTGTAGATGAGAGTGCAATGGCACTCTGTTTCTTTCTTGACAAGGTGATTGGCCCTTTAGCAAGCATGAAAACATATCCTAATGTTGACTTTTGATCTATGTTGTCACCTGCCCAATCACTGTCAGTAAACCCAATCAAATCAAGATCAGATTTAGCTTTGTAGAAGATCCCATGAGTCTTTGTTCCCTGAACAAAGTTAAGGATCCTTTTGGCTGCTCTCCAATGGATCTCATGAGGCTGATCCATGTATATTGAAGCCACACTTACTACATAATAAATATCAGGTCGAGTATGTAAAAGATACAACAAACATCCAATCAATTTCCTATACAGTGTATTGTTTACCATAGGTGAAGAATCGACTTCTTCAAGCTTAACTCCTGAAAGGAAAGGAGTCTTGCTTGGCTTGCAATCCTTCATGTTGAATTTATTCAAAAAATCCAAGGCATACTTGGACTGATGTACTTTGATTCCATCTTTGGTTTGAGCAATCTCGAGCCCCAAAAATTGGCTCAATAACCCCAAATCAGTCATGGAGAAGGCATGGCTCATTGCATCATTCAAGGAGGCAATTTCATCCTTTGAGATTCCTGTAATGAGAAGGTCATAAACATACAAGATAATAATCATTAATGAAACATGTATCAGCTTCAAATAGGCATTTGGATCTGACTTGCATCGAACAAAATTCAGTGATAGCAAAAATCTATCAATCTTGGCCTACCAAGCCCTGGGGGCTTGCTTAAGCCCATACAATGACTTCTTTTTCTTGCACACAAGAGATGTATTAGTAGAAAATACTTGAGGCTGTTGCATGTAAATATATTCAGTGAGATATCCATTCAAGAAAGCACACTTCACATCCATGTGATGTAGTTTCCACTGCTTCGAAGCTGCAATGGCTAAGGCTAGCCTGATGGAGTCCATCTTTGCCACTGGTGCAAAGGTCTCATTGTAATCTATGCCATGTACTTGTGAGTAGCCCTTGGCTACCAATATGGCCATTTATTTCAAACGTGAACCATCAGCAGCAAATTTGGTTTTGTAAACCCACTTACATTGAACTAGCTTCCTCCCTGGGGGAAGATTAAGCAGTTCCCAAGTGTTGTTCTTCTGGAGTGAGCTGAACTCTTCTTTCATGGCTGTTTTCCATATTGGATAATTTGCTGCATATTAATATGTCTATGGGTATTATTCAACCATCAGATAGCATTTCTCTGCAAACATAGGATCTTTCATGCACAGAGCACTCTCAAACTGAGAACTAGTCCTCCTAGGATCATTAGGATTTCCAGCTAGTTCTCCAGCTGCATGAATGGTATTTTCGCACCATTTTGGTCTTGTAGGACTGTTAGGATCTGAAATTAAATCATAATTATCAGAAATATCAGAATCAGCAAGTTCAACTATCTCTTCACTTACATTCAATGGTTCTGGTGGTGAAGAGGATTCTCCAACTTCCACTGCTGCTAAAGGCTCTTCTTGGAACTGAACACTCCTTTCAATGAAGGATTTGTTTGTGCTCAAATTGATCAGCTTGTACCCTTTTTAATCTTCAAAGTACCCAACAAATATACAATCTTGGCTTTGGGGCTGCAAAGCCTTCCTCTTTTCTGTTGGAATTCTAGCCCAAGCCCTTGAGCCAAAAATCTTGAAATGGGTCACATCTGGCTTGTGCCCACTCCATGCTTTGAAAGCAGTCATACCATCAAGCTATTTATGAGGAACCCTATTTTGGATATAGGGTGCACATTTTATAGCTTCGGCCCAAAACTTTGGTGGCAATGTCTTAGCCTCCATCATGCAGGTTGCCATCTCTTTCAGTGATCTATTCTTCCTCTCAGCAACACCATTCTGCTGTGGTGTGTAAGGGATAGAATGCTGCATCTGAATACCTGCATCTGCACAATATTGAATGAACTTAGAATTGAAATACTCACCACCATTTTCATATCTGAGGACCTTGAGTTTCCTCCCAGACTGGTTTTCAACCAAAGCCTTAAAGACTTTGAAGAGGCCATAAACTTCAGACTTGTGTTTCAGGAAGTAAACCCATCAATACCTGGAAAAGTCATCTATGAATGTCAATGCATATTTGGCTTGTCTCATTGACATATGAGGAAATGGGCCAGAAACATCACTGTGGATCAACTCAAGAGGTCCAGAGCTTCTCTCATGACTAGCTTTCTCAAATTTATGCTCTGGGTGTTTTCCTAAGATGCAACCTTGACAGACTCCTTTGGAAAACTTAATCTTTGGTAACCCTATGACCATTTCTTTTTCAATAAGATCAAAAAGATACTCGTGATTAAGGTGGCCAAATATTTCATGCCAAAGCTTGCTTTCCTCATTAGCATGAATCAGAAGAGCAGAGGGTTTGAGTAGGGTAGGAAGTGTGAGAACATGTATACCTTCGAAGTGTAATTTGCAATTCCTTTTGCAATGACTTTACCACTTGAGATCTCTGTGATCTCAAATTCATCAAGGGAGAATATGACCTTATTTGGAGACCCTGTGTGGGTCATCTGATACACTGATAAGAGGTCAGAGGCAAGACCTAGAACATACAATACATTGCTGAACTTACCATGGTCAAGATCAATCCTCCCTTTGCCCAAACTTTCAGTGAGAGAGTCATCTCCCAGTACAATTGGTGGACCTTTTGAAATGTCAAGTGAGGTGAATGCCTCCTTGGTCGAAACCATATGTCTTGAAGCTCCAGAATCAATGATGAAACTAGGTGAGCTTGATGTGCCAGCAACCAATGCATGAACTCTCTCTCTGTCTTCTGAATTTGATCCTCCTTCCCTCTTCTTTGAGCTGTCAGGAAGGGAGATGCCATTCTTCTCCAGGAGTTGGGTTAGCATGTCTATTTACTTATTCATGTAGGAGCTTTCAGAATGATTTCCCTTACTGCAGTATGCACACTTGCTCATTTCTCCTTTGTTCTTCTTCTTCTGGGGGTTCTTCTTGGAACCTTGAGGCTCCTCTGGAGACTTGTTCTTGTCTCTCTTTTGCTTAGGTGGCTTATTAGATTTATTCTTTCCTTTTGAATCCACCCTCGAATCTCCAGCAACTAGAGCTTGGTCTTTGGAAGGTTTTATGGTGCCCATCATCATCAATTTATCTTGTTCTTATGTGAGAGATTCCATGAAATCTGCAAGGATAGGCATTTTCTAGGCTCGAGCTGTCAACTTTGTGGCATGGAAGGTTGAAACAAACACTGGATAGTCAGGGCCAAGCTTCGAGAGTATGGCCAAAACCATTTTTTCATCCTTCTTTTTGATCCCACATTGTTTTAGTTGCAAAACAAGGGCTTTGAACTTGGAAAAATAGAGTTGCAGGGATTCAAAGCTATTGGGAATCAGTGAGATCAATTCATTTTCAATTTGATGTCCCCTCATCTCATCTGTCTTACCAAAAATATCAACAAGCTTCTCCCATACTTCATTTGGTGATGTTAATCCATCAAGATGGAAAAGGAGGTCTCTGGATATGCTCAGACACAGGAGACCATAGGCCTCATCCCTCCTGTTGTGCCATTTAATCTTCTCTGCAACTGCATTGGGCTCTGCTTCTATTGCCATAGTCACTCTGTAGAGGCCTTTCACTCTCAAAAGTATCTTCATCTCTGCTTTCCATTCAAAGAAGTTAAATGGAGTCAAGATGATCTTCTAAGATTGATCCATAGCTCAGAAATTGTCCCTTCAGTCAGCAGAATGCTCCTAGTCAATGATGTCAAACCTGCAATAACAAATTGGAAGGAGAGAAATTGATCTACAAAGGCTCTGATACCATGTGGAAATTCAACCCAGGTTTTAGAACAATTACACTCACAACAATTGCTAATTACACATGCAAATTACTAACAAAGGAGACTGAATATGGAGCAGAACACTAATCTTTATTGAATAAGTGTACAATAGCCAACCCTATGAAGTCATAGGCTGCCACAATAAATAATTACATGAGAGATTCGAATGCATAAGGATGCCATTCAAATTTGGTCAAAAGCAAGCTTACTAAATCTAAGCAAATCCCCCATAGGTGCATAAAGCAGTTTCCAAATCTGTCTAGGTTCTCACGAATTGGAAAAATCAATTAGGAAAGCTAATAGATAATGGAAGGACAACTGATACATGCTTTTCTTAGGAGAAAAGAGTGGAGTATGATGAGGACAAAAAAAAGTTAACTTCACCTAGTCAAACTTTCCCAATTGCCTTAAAACTCAGAAAAATAAGGCAATAAAGAAGAACAAGTAGACATGCACTAGGAAGGCCAGGAATAAAGTATATTTGATTCCAAGTGGTTTCCCAAGTGCTCCATGACTCAATTTTATCAATTTTGACAACTTTGGATGTGTGGAGGACAACTTGCATAAGGTGGAATATGGAAACTAGGCAAATAAAACAAAAATTGTATTAATTAATGTCTAAGGTGGCTAACTATCGGTTGATTATTCTAACATTTTGAATCCATTTGGGCATTAAATCCAAAGTTCTAGGAAATCCTTTGGGCATAAAAAAACCTAGAAATCCAAGATATGAGCATAATCTCAACCCTATAAAGTGGTAATGTTCAGTAGTTACAACCCTTAAATGAAATTTTGGGAACACTTAGATGAAATATGTGCATCACTAGTCCTAGTTGTATCTTCATAACAACAATATATTCCTCAACATAAAACCTTTTGTAGAAACAATTTGGTGTCATTTGAAGGTTCTAGAGATAAAGTATGTTGAGGGTGTCCCGAATACCCTCTTGTGGAGTTGTAATAGATGTGGGGAGACTTGGAGAAGGATCTCATACCCATTTTGTGAGAACCAACCTATTACAACATACAACCAATGCATAGATCCAAAAGAAGTTGAGAATGGTGATAAATGGAGTGAGCCAAATGGAAGTAGATGAGAGTAGGATTTTTTGTGTTAATGATGAAAAATAAGGAATCCCCTGATATCTATAATAGTCCATTCAAATCTTGACATGGTACTTTATAAATGAGGTGGGCCAACAATTCAAAATTCATATTCAATTTCTATTTTTCTGACCATCCATTTTGAACTAATTGTTTTGGAATTTATTGTGGTCAAATTGACGACTCAAATTAGATTCCAAGATCATGAGGGAAGAGGTATTGAATTTATTTTCATTTTATCCATTTCATTTATATATTAGGGGGCTATACAACCCTTATGATACCCATTAGGTTTTCCATTGAATTGCAATATTGTCGACCAAATATTTGTGGCTATTCAACCCACATTTGCACAACTCATAGGATACGAAAAGTATGATCATGTAACATTATTGAAAATATGTCTAGTGGGCTAGCATCCACAAAGTGTTAAACCATCTTATCAATTGGTTGTGCAACTATGTAGCATGATTGTTTGGTGGGTAGTTGTGTAATGCATGGTTTGCCTATGTTTTGGTCATGAAACTTTGATGTTTGCCTATGTGATGGGAAGCTATTTAGCGCATGGATTGAGTTCATTTTATCCACACAACTATGTTGCATGAGTACTATATGGTGGGAATTTGTACAATATCACATCCTGATTTTCTGTATGGATCCACAATTGTGATGCATATCTAGATGGTTGGAACCCATAAAAATTGTGGGATCCTTTCGACCTACAAACACAGATGAGTTTCACATGTTATAGGATGATATCTACAAAATTTACTAAATTATGGTAGTTTGTACAACATGAAAGTAACTTGCATGATTCTTTTGTGAACTAATGCACAACCTACATGAAAATTTTCTTTATGCCCACACAACCCACTTCTTTTTTTAGTATGTTTGTTTGTGTGGCAAGCCTATTTCTAGGAGAGTAATGTCGATCTCTTGGCATGAGTGAGATTGTGTCAATATTTTGGAGGAAGAACAAACTAACCGCATTACACATGATGAGCTCACCACCTATGGATTACTCAAATACGTGTTACACTTCAACAAGATAATCTTGAGTGAGATGATCCAAATATGGAAACTTGAGGATGGTGCCTTCGAGCTGAGGAGACATCATATGAATTTATCCACTACTTGTTAGAATAATCAACCCATAGTTAGCTACCTTAGACATTAATTAATCCAATTTTTGTCTTATTTGCCTAGTTTCCATATTCCACCTTATGCAAGTTGTCCTCCACACATCCATAGTGGTCAAACTTGCTAAATTTGAGTCATGGAGCGCTTGGGAAAACTCTTGGAATCAAATCTGCTTTATTCCTAGCCTCCCTAGCGCATGCCTGCTTTTTCTGAGTTTTAAGGCAATTGGGAAAGTTTGACTAGGTGAAGTTAACTTGTTTTTTGTCCTCAACATCCTCCACTCTTTTCTCCTATGAAAAGAATGTATGAGTTGTCCTTCCACCACTTATTATCTTGCCTAATTGATTTTTCCAATTCGTGAGCTCCTAGATAGTTTTGGAAACTGCTTTATGCACGTATGGGGGATTTGCTTAGATTTAGTAAGCCTGATTTTGACTAAATTTGAATGGCATATTCATATATTCGAATCTCTCATGTAATTTTTATTGTGGAATCCTATGAATTCACAGGGTTGGCTATTGTACACTTATTCAATACAGACTAGTGTTCAGCTCCATATTCAGTCTCTTTTGTGAGTAATTTGCATGTGTAATTGGAAATTGTTGTGAGTGTAATTGTTCTAACACATGGGTTCAATTTCCACATGGTATCAGAACCTTTGTAGATCAATTTATCTCCTTCCAATTTGTTTTGCAGGTTCGACATCATTGACTGGGAGCATTCTGTTGACTGACGGGACAATTTCTGAGCTATGGATCAATCTCAAAAGATCATCTTGACTCCATTTAACTTCTTTGAATGGAAATCAGAGATGGAGATACTTTTGAGAGCAAAAGGCCTCTACAGAGTGACTATGGAAATAGAAGCAGAGCCCAATGCAGTTACAGAGAATATTAAATGGCACAACAGGAGGGATGAGGCCTATGGTCTCCTGTGTCTAAGTATATCCAGAGACCTCCTTTTCCATCTTGATGGATTGACATCACCGAATGAAGTATGGGAGAATATTGTTCATATTTTTGGAAAGATAGATGAGATGAGGGGACATCAAATTGAAAATGAATTGATCTCCCTGAGTCCCAATAGCTTTGAATCCCTGCAACTCTATTTTTCCAAGTTCAAAGCACTTGTTTTGCAGCTAAAACAATGTGGGATCGAAAAGAAGGATGATCAGCTAGTCTTGGCCATACTCTCGAAGCTTGGCCCTGACTATTCAGTGTTTTTTTCGACCTTCTATGCCACAAAGTTGACAGCTCGAGCCTGGAAAATGCCTAGCCTTGCAGATTTCATGGAATCTCTCACACAAGAACAAGATAAATTGGTGATGATGGGCACCATCAAACCATCCAAAGACCAAGCTCTGGTTGCTGGAGATTCAAGGGTGGATTCAAAAAGCAAGAAGAAAGCTAAAAATACACCTGAGAAAAAGAGAGACAAGAACAAGTCTCCAGAGGAGCCTCAAGGTTCCAATAAGAACCCCCAGAAGAAGAAGAAAAAAGGAGAAATGCGGCAAGTTCGCATACTGCAGTAAGGACAATCATTCTAAAAGCTTCTGCATGAAGAATCAAATTGACATGCTGACCCAACTCCTGGAGAATAATGGCATATCCCTTCCAGACAGCTCAAAGAAGAGGGAAGGAGGATCAAACTCAGAAGACAGAGAGAGAGTTCATGCATTGGTTGCTGGCACATCAAGCTCACCTAGTTTCATAATTGATTCTGGAGCTTCAAGACATATGGTTTTGACCAAGGAGGCATTCACCTCACTTGAAATGTCGAAAGGTCCACATATAGTATTGGGAGATGACTCTCTCACTGAAAGTTTGGGCAAAGGGAGGATTGATATTGACCATGGTAAGTTCAGCAATGTGTTTTATGTTCCAGGTCTTGCCTCTAACCTCTTATCAGTGTATCAAATGACCCACATAGGGTCTCCAAAGAAGGTCATATTCTCCCCTGATGAAGTTGAGATCACAAAGATCTCAAGTGGTAAAGTCATTGCAAAAGGAATTGCAAATCATACTTCGAAGGTATACATGTTCTCACACTTCCTACCCTACTCAAACCCCTCTGCTCTTCTGATTCATGCTAATGAGGCAAGAAAGTTTTGGCATGAAAGATTTGGCCACCTAAATTACAAGTATATTTATGATCTTAGTGAAAAATAAATGGTCACATGGTTACCAAAGATTAAGTTTTCCAAAGGAGTCTGTCAAGGTTGCATCCTAGGAAAACACCCAGAGCATAAATTTGAGAGAGCTAGTCATGAGAGAACCTCTGCACCTCTCAAGTTGATCCACAATGATGTTGCTGTCCCATTTCCTCATATGTAAATGATTCATGCCAAATATGCATTGAAATTCATAGATGACTTTTCCAGGTATTGCTGAGTTCACTTCCTGAAACACAAGTCTGAAGTTTTTGGCCTCTTCAAAGTCTTTAAGGCTTTGGTTGAAAACCAGTCTGGGAGGAAACTCAAGGTCCTCAGATCTGACAATGGTGGTGAGTATGTCAAGTCTGATTTTATTCAATATTGTGTATATGTAGGTATTCATATGAAACATTCTATCCCTTACACACCACAACATAATGGTGTTGCTGAGAGGAAGAACAGATCACTGAGAGAGATGGCAACCTGCATGATGGAGGCTAAGACATTGCCACGAAAGTATTGGGCCAAAGATATAAACTATGTAGCCTATTTCCAGAATAGGGTGCTTCATAAACAGCTTGATGGTATGACTCCTTTCGAAGCATGGAGTGGGCACAAGCCAGATGTGACCCATTTCAGGATTTTTGGCTCAAGGGTTTGGGCTAGAATTCCAACAGAAAAGAGGAAGGCTTTGCAGCCCCAAAGCCAAGAGTGTCTATTTGTTGGGTAATATGAAGATTCAAAAGGGTACAAGCTGATAAATTTGAGCACAAACAAAGCCTTCATTGAAAGGTGTGTTCATTTTCAAGAAGAGCCCCTAGCAGCAGTGGAAGTTGGAGAATCCTCTTCACCACCAGAACCTCTGAATGTAAGTGAAAAGATAGTTGAACATGCTGATTCTGATATGTCTGATAATGATGATTTAATTGCAGATCCTAACATCCCTACAAGACCAAAATGGGCAAATACCATTCATGCAGCTGGAGAACTAGCTGGAAATCCTAATCATCCTAGGAGGACTAGATCTCAGTTTGAGAGTGCTCTGTGCATGAAAGATCCTATGTTTTCAGAGAAATGCTATCTGATGATTGAATCATATCCATAGACATATGAATATTCAGCAAATTATCCAATATGGAAAGAATCCATGAAGGAAGAGTTCATCTCACTCCAGAAGAGCAACACTTGGGAGCTGGTTGATCTTCCCCCAGGGAGGAAGCTAGTTCAGTGTAAGTGGGTGTACAAAACCAAATTTTCTGCTGATGGTTCACCTCTGAAGTACAAGGCCATATTGGTAGCCAAGGGATACTCACAGGTTTATGGCATAGACTACAATGGGACCTTTGCACCAGTGGCAAAGATGGACTCCATCATGCTAGCCTTAGCCATTGCAGCTTCAAAGCAATGGGAGGTACAACACATGGATGTGAAATGTGCTTTCCTAAATGGAGATATAACTGAAGAGATATACATGCAGCATCCTCAAGGATTTTCTACTAACCCATCTCTTGTGTGCAGGCTAAAGAAGTCATTGTATGGGCTTAAGCAAGCCCCCAAGGCTTGGTATGCCAAGATTGATAGCTTTCTGCTATCACTGAATTTTGTTCAATGCAAATCAGATCCAAATGTCTATTTGAAGCTGATTCATGGTTCATTAATGATAATTTTTTTATATGTTGATGACCTTCTCATTACAGGAAGCTCAAAGGATGAGATTGCCTACTTGAAGGATGCAATGAACCATGCCTTCTCAATGACAGATTTGGGCTTGTTGAGCCAATTTTTGGGGCTTGAGATTGCTCAAACCAAAGAAGGAATCAAATTACATCAGTCCAAGTATGCCTTGGATTTTCTGAACAAATTCAAGATGAAGGATTGCAAGCCAAGCAAGACTCCTTTCCTTTCAGGAGTGAAGCTTGAAGAAGCTGATTCTTCACCTATGGTAAACAATACACTATATAGGCAATTGATTGGATGTTTGTTGTATCTTACACATAATAGACCTGATATTTCTTATGCAGTAAGTGTGGCTTCTAGATACATGGATCAGCCTCATGATATCCATTGGAGAGCAGCCAAAAGGATCCTTAACTTTGTTCAGGGAACAAGGACTCATGGGATCTTCTACAAAGCTAAATCTGATCTTTATTTGATTGGGTTTACTGATAGCGATTGGGAAGGTGATAGCACATATTGAAAGTCAACATCAGGACATGTGTTCATGCTTGCATAAGGGCCAATCAATTGGTCAATCAAGAAACAAAGTGCTATTGCACTCTCATCTACAGAAGCAAAGTACAGAGGAGTTGTAAATGCAGCAACTCAAAGTTTATGGTTGCAGGGGTTACTTGGAGAGTGTGGCTTCGAATCAGAATACTCAACTACTATCTACTGTGATAATCAGAGTACCATTTGAATATGCAATGATCCATTTCATAACCAGAGAACCAAACACATTGAGATCCATATGCACTACATCAGATAGCTTGTGCATGATGGCACCATTCACCTACTCTTCTGTTCATCTTCAGAACAAGTAGCAGATATATTCACCAAAGTTTTTTGTGAGAAGACATTCAGCAATCTCAAATCACTGCTGGGGATTTCTGATCATGCTATGAAGCATGAGTGATGGCAAGATTTCCAAATTTTGTTTTACTGTCCATGTTTAAGGGAGGATTTTTCCCACTGGGTTTTTGCCTCTTTCCTTGGTTAAATGGACATGCAGTATGTAAAGGATGACTAAGCCTTGTTGCTAGGCCCTATAATTTTTTGATATTTTACTCATAAGTCAGGCTTAATGGGGGGTGTTAGAATAATCAACCCATAGTTAGCTACCTTAGACATTAATTAATCCAATTTTTGTCTTATTTGCCTAGTTTCCATATTCCACCTTATGCAAGTTGTCCTCCACACATCCATAGTGGTCAAACTTGCTAAATTTGAGTCATGGAGCACTTGGGAAACCTCTTGGAATCAAAGCTGCTTTATTCCTAGCCTCCCTAGCACATGTCTGCTTTTTCTGAGTTTTAAGGCAATTGGGGAAAGTTTGACTAGGTGAAGTTAACTTGTTTTTTGTCCTCAACATCCTCCACTCTTTTCTCCTATAAAAAGCATGTATGAGTTGTCCTTCCACCACTTATTAGCTTGCCTAATTGATTTTTCCAATTCGTGAGCTCCTAGATAGTTTTGGAAACTGCTTTATGCACCTATGGGGGATTTGCTTAGATTTAGTAAGCCTGCTTTTGACTAAATTCGAATGGAATATTCATGCATTCGAATCTCTCATGTAATTTTTATTATGGTAGCCTATGACTTCACAGGGTTGGCTATTGTACACTTATTCAATACAGATTAGTGTTCAGCTCCATATTCAGTCTCTTTTGTGAGTAATTTGCATGTGTAATTGGCAATTGTTGTGAGTGTAATTGTTCTAACACCTGGGTTCAATTTCCACACTACTAATGTGGAATTTTATTGGTCTACAATGTATCCTTCACAAAACACCCAATAATTGAACTTCCATCTCCATACTGTACATAATATTCACATGGTTAACCAGACTAACAACCTTTATCATTCTCAGTTTAACTTGTTAAGTCAGAAAATGATAGGTTAGACGTAACAATAGATCCATGTTTTCTCTATCAATAATTGTGTCCAACATCAATAGTTGTTTCTAGCACAAATAATTACGTCAGATCTCTATCACTTGTGAAAGGTCTTGATTAACGTCAGGTCTATGGAGATTCCATGTTGGTGATTACGTGGATGAAGAAAAATCAACAAATCCATAAAGTGACTTTACAACCTCTGGCTATATAGATCAAGAAAAATTCACATCTCTTTGATATGATCACTTTTGACCATATATAGAGATATGTGGAAACCCTAGGTTTGTATCTGCAATCTGATGAGATTTGAAAAATGTATCTATTATTTTGAAAATGATTCTATTACAAAGAAAAACATTCAAAACTGACAACAAGGAACCTAAAAATTTTAGGCAACAAAACATGTTGTCCATGTTTTTGGACTTCTAAGCATATTTGATAATTTCTAAGCATATCTGATATATTCTATTATCAATTCAAGCAAGTTAAAATTATAGGAAACAAATAATGGTAGAAATTGTGCAAGTATGGAATACAAATCAAATTAACTGAAGCAAAATATGTATGAGAATTAGGAATATGTTTCCTATAATATTTATAATTTTTTTTTGTTACAACTTACCTTGATTTGTGGAGCTTCACACTGTCTTCTTCTTCTTTACCTTTCAAAACATCATTCAACATGCTACAAATATTTTCCTGTTACAATAATTTCATGTTAGGAGCCATCAAATAAATAATTCCCTGTTTATGAAAATAACAAAACCAATATAAATAAATACAATACTATTACAATGTAAATTACAATACTATTCAACTCTTCAAGTAAAGTAATTGGTAATAAGAGATCACCTAAGGAAAGATGGAGAACCACAACACTATGTATATAAGGCCATCGATCACATCAAAACACCATTTTTTTCCTCTGAACTATGAAAATGTTTCCCAACACTATCTGTAACAAGTTCCAATGGATGAGTCAAATAGAAAAAGTAAAATTTAATACTACAATTATACAAATAACTGTTTTTAATGTATGCTTCCTTACCATTCGTTGAGCTCCTCTCTGTTTCGAGAATAATTTATTATTCTCTACTAAATAGGAGCAACCACGTGAAGGTGGAGGCTCTTATGGCCCCTCCCCTCCCTCACATCACTCTCAATTCCCCAAAACCAACGCATCTACTTGCAAATAACAATTTATTGCAAATTAATTCACTCAATATCTGAAAAAAGATTTCATTAAACCATTCATTAAATCATTCAATAAACCATTCAATCATTCAATAGATGAAAAAACATTCATTAAAGCATTCATTAAAGAATTCATTAAAGCATTCATTTAGTCAATAGCCAATAAAAAGATTCAGTAAACCATTCATTTAACCATTCATTCATTAAATAGAGGAGAAAACCATGTACTAAATTTTGTTATAAATAAGAATTACTCTAAATTTCTTCAGCCACTTCCGTTTTAATTTTCTTCTCTTTACATATTTAGAAAGAAATGCATCTTCCAGAATCTTCTCATCGGTCTCCCTAGTAGATTTTTCACCACGTTGAACTTGTGGTGAGGGGCTCATAATTGCTGCAATAATGTCAAAATGTTTCATTAATTTGTTTTTGTTTTTATAAATACAAGTAATTCATTTAAAAATAATACAAAGGTGTTTTTTTACCTGGCATGGGCACATCAACATGTTCATCATTATCCTATACAGGCTCAACTTGTTCAATTTTACCTACATCTACATGCTCTGCAGTTGAATTGTGGAGAATTAGAATTAATGTTCATCATCTACAATTATCTATACAAAACAATATCATATTAATAAATTCATTACAAGGAATCGAAGCACAATCTTCGACTGGTTGGTGTACATCCTCAAGATTAACGGGATCATTACTTTCCTACTCAAAATAGAATAAATAGTTTAATTTTATGTTTTTATAACGAATAAATTGCATGAGAATTAATAAATTTTCATTAAACTATATAGTTTTTATATACTTGTGCACCCGATGGATCAACAGAAGATCGTGCAGTATGCCCAGAAAATCTTCTTCGACATTCAAGAACGAATTTAAAGTCGTGTTGGAAGCCAAGCTTCAAGTCTCCTTGAGTGGGAAACTCTTTGAATCGGTCGACCTAGATATTTGCGTGACATCATTAATTTTACATTTTTTTCCTGAATAAAATGAAAATAATTTTCTATATATTATTTGGATACAGTATGGGGTTTTCGATACTTACAATTCGTTTCGCCAAATTTGAATAACCACCAGGCCAAAGCTTTTGTTGACCTATTTTTTTTCCAGTCTTTCCTTAGTGGCCTTTGATGTGTCTCAACATGTTTACACCTTGGACAAAGAGCACTTCAAGATGAGACCATATCTTGACAATAGATTAGGTTGCTTGTGGATTTAGTCCACTTTACTATTGTTGGAATCCCTCACCTATTTTATATGAAGGGAGTAGAGAGTATTTAGTTGTATTATTCATGTAGACTAAAGTGAGAGTTGATTGGTTCAATTGTATCTTGAATAAAAACTTGCCTTGAATATTTATACTTGTCTTTATCCAAGGAAGGAAGGTGCTAGGTTTTGTAAAAGACAAAACCTAGAAGATACTTGAAGGGTTGGGGTTTGTGAAAGATAAAACCTAGGGGATACTTGAAGTGCTAGGGTTTGAGTCCATGTGAGAAGGACCTAGGGTTTGTGGCAAAGAAACCCTAGAGGATTCTTGGATCACTTAGCTTGGAGAGTTTGTGTGATGCAAGCTTGGTGAAATATCAAGAATGGACTTGTTGGTGTTGGTGCTAACTTGTTTTAAGGCTTTTGGTGTGGCTAGATAGTGTTGATTTATTGGTCAATACTGAGAGGGGGGGGGTGAATCAGTATTGTTATCTTTTTACTATTTTAACCACTTTTAAATATATCATTAGAAAAGCATAAAACCAAGAATACACATAAGACAATTTTAACGTGGAAGCCCAATAGGGTAAACCACCAATACATCCTATTACTGCAAAATTGTTATTTACAAATAGTTTTTCCTGCTGTTACAAACAAGGATGGTATTACACCCTATTTACCAATACCAATTGGAAGGAGGATACGACCCCCTGGTTTATCAACTACGACTAAAAGGATGCTACAACACCCTATTTACCAATTCCAATTGGAAGGAGGTTACAAACCCATGGTTTATCAACTACAACTTAAAGGATGCTACAATACCCTATTTACCAATGCTAATTGCAAGGAGGCTACGATCCATGGTTTATCAGCTACAATTGAAAGGAGACAATAACCCCCTGCAGGCATGTTGCCTACCCTAGCGCCACCATGCCACCATGAGCCACCATGATATGTTTCTCATGATTTCTCTCCCACTAAATTCTGTCACACCCATTGGTCTCTGATTATGATCATGCAATTCGAATTGCAGAGACATCTTCCTTCTTACTCAGGCCGCTGCTTAAACAATTCTCACCGTTTAAGATTCTTTCAATAGTTGTGTCTCTTCAAACTGAAAAAACATACCTTTCATTGTTGCACCCTTTCATATTTGATGTTCAGACCTTTTAGAATGTCCTTTCACATTCTTCCATTGATCCTACACCTTAGAGATCAGTTTCGCAGCTTGGAAACCATTTCTGCACCTCTGTCCAACGTTTGCTGGTGCTTCTGCACTGCCAAACTTCTTTCCACAGGATCAACTTCTTTATCAAGTCATAGTAATTTATATTATCTCTAAGTTAATCCAGGCTGTCGATATAACCATCGATTTCCACCTTAAAATCACCTTTCCACACCAAGATTTTGTGTCAGCGATTTCCCACTGTTGATCTTCATCGGGCGTTTTCCTGACCGTCGATCTCCAGACTATGGGATGCGGGATGCAGGATGTCGACTGTCCTCTTTTGCCTTTCCGCAAGATTCATTCCATAAGACTTCTTCCACACCATTGATTTGTTTTAGCGAAACTAATGTCAGCCATCTGATCTCTCTATATTGTGGGATGTGGGATGCAGAAAAGTAATATTTCGACTTTTCGCAAGTTTTTTTCTGCATTGTAGATTGTGGGATGTGGGATCCAGAATCCCACTCTCCTTTTTTGTACTTCCGCAATTTCCTTCCGCAACTTTATTTCCGCATTTTCCTGGACCGTTGATTTCCTTGTGTATTTACCCCTGACTGTCCATCTTGATCTTTTGTGGAACTTTGACTTTTCCACCTAACTTATGTAAACTTGATCTTCTCTGTCAGATCTAGTGCGGGTCGCTCCCTGACCGTCCATTCTAGAACTAATGGGGATCTGCATTCTGTCTATGTGGATTATACAAAAATTATCCTCATTCATCGAATTTCATGCAGATAAATATGCCACCTCATCATCGTTCCATGTCATCACTACCTCCATCTATGCCACCTCATCATCGTGCCATTTTGTCTTTACTTTGACTTATGCTGCATTAACTTTGCCATGGTATCTTTTGCTTATCCTTTGTACTTCATAAGAAAATTTTCCATCACTACCTTAGTCTTTCATCATCATTAGGACACCATCATATGTGTCATGCCAAATCCTCAACTATGCCATGCGATTCCATCATATGTGTCATGCCACATCCTCAACTATGGCATACCATGCCATCACTACTTTAGTTTTTCACTGAGTTTGTCTTGCCATCATATCCACTGGTTATTCCTTTGTCACTCATGAACACTTTTGACATCAATGACATCTATAACCCAAATTTGTCAACAATCTCCCCCTTTGGCATTAATGGCATCCCCTAAACATTCTCCCCCTTTGACAACAATGACAAAGGATAACCTGTTATGCCAATGCTGCACTTATAGGATTTCCTGTCTCTCTTCTTTTTGACAACTCCTCCTATCATCATATCTCCCCTTCAAATGAACTTGGTTATTTAATTAATGTATTATCATTTATCTTAACATTTCATGTTCTTGAATGATAGTTTAACTGATAGATCCATGTACTCCCCCTGTCACTGTACTTCTTCTCCTTTGTCAACATTTTTGTGATAGAGTTTAGACTCAGCTTTTTTTCCAACACTCTTCCATTTTATGTTCTCAGATACATGTTTTAAAAAAAAACTCTGTTTTTGCTTCCATATCTAATGGTCTATTTTTCTTGTAAGTTAATTGGTTTCCGCTTTTACCAAGATTCCTTAAGCCTGTGCATTTAGATCTTCATATAAGAACATAGCATATATTGCTGGATTCTTTTTTATTTTAGATCTATATTATCAACTATCCAGGGACCCATAAATTCAATTCCTCAACACAGAGATTACTTAAGTTTATTACATAGTTTCTCTGGTCTCACTATCTCAGACACAAAGACTCATAATCTCGACCTTTTTATTTGTCAATGTTGAACTCATCTTACTACCTTATCAATAGACTTGAATTTTTATTTTTTAGACTTGAGTTTTTTTTTCTACTATCAACAATTTTTATGTGTCATGACTTCAAATACTAAGTGAACATAATCATATTTATCTTCTATTTGATTGCAGACATCATGGTCTTCATGACTCTCACATTTTGTTGTTCTCACGTTACTTCATACTTTCTCTTATGTCATCCATACACTATCCTTGATCACCCATCATCTTAGAAGAAGATGGATTTCAATATACTTCAACATTAGATACCAATTGAATTTTTTTCTTAGATGCCAACTGGATTTTTCTGACTTTAACTCTCCCTGAGTATAAGATCCCTTCTAATGTTATTTTCATGGTTTTATTTAAATCACGGGAGACCTTTTTTGAAAAGGATCCCACAATCATCACTGCATTCTTCTTCACCTCCTTCATATTTATCAGTGTACTCTTTTATAACACTAAGTATCTTTCCCTCATGATGAGTGTCATTTTTATCTATGACCTCATTATTCTCAACATAAACTACTGAGACTTCATTCATGACTGAAAGTTGTGTTTCTTCTGAAGCTTCTAATTGTTTCATCCACACCTTTTCAGGAGGTGTACTATTTACTTGTCCTTCACCATGCTCTATGTTAGTGTCATGTTCCCTTTTCATCCTTTGATTTTCTCCCCTGACTCTATAGTTAGCCACCTTGTGACCAAACTTATGACAGTAATGACAATAAATATGAAATTTTTGTTTATCCACAGGAGGTCTTTGGTCTCTCTATTTCCTAACTACAATTTTCTTCCATTGTCTCTAAACTTCTACTCGAGCATCACATTTTAGTTTACAATTTATAGCCAAGTGTCCATAGTTATTACATTTGTAACACTCTATATCAAACCATTGGAGAAGTCCAAACTGGTTATGATTCCTTACCTTCGGCTTTTTAATCACATCCTTCTTGTACTCATGAACTTTTTAATAAGCCTTGCATTTCAAGGCTTTATGACCAAAATTATTACAGGAATAACAATGACCCAAAAAGATTTTTGATTTTTATTTATTACTTGTCTCTTAAGCTCCTTATGAGTTCTGTCTTTGTCATGAAAAGATAAAGCACATTCTTTGCACTTTTCCTTTTTAACATGACTCTTCAGTACTTCCGCATATCTCTTTGTACTTCCTCTCTGATTAGTGAGTGGGAAACTCTCTAGCTTTTTTTCTTTAACAAACCCTAAACTAGATCTGTCACTGGATGATATTTGACTATTCAGAATGTCATCTAGAATCTTTGAGCTGTTTTTAAACTTAGATTTGATAAATGTTTCATCAATCCCTTCTCTAAGTCGAGCAATTTATTTCTTGAGTTTTTCAAAATCTTGAATTCTTTTCCTGAGAAGAACTACTAGATCTTCCTCACTTTTCTTGGCCTCTTGAAGTTGGTTTCTCAAATCAGTAATAATATGATTTGTCTCTTCTTGGTAGTTAGACAGTTTCTCTTTCAAAACTTTGTTTCTTTTCCTACTTCTTTCAATTTCATCTACAAGAGCCATGTATTCAGCTTCTATGTCCACTTCTGATTCCTCATATGAGTTTTTCATTCCTAAAAACATGATTTCATTATCTTCACTCATCTCCTCATCTTCACTTTCTTCCTTGGAATAGAAGTTCTTCCTTTTTTCTTTAAACTTCTTCTTACCCTTATTAAACCAAGATTATTCATGGTCACTCTCCTCTTGTTTAGGGTAGGAAAACTTATGGGTAAAATGTCCAATCCTTCCATAGTTAAAACATTTCAAAGGCAGTTTACCTTTGTATTTCCCAGTGCCTTTATTAAGTCTACTTACAAAGAGGGATTCCTCATCATCTATATTTTTTGATTGATTTTTGGAAGTGACTTTAAATGTTGCTTCTTTCTTCGAGTTTTTATCTTGTCCAGTTCTCATCTCATAAGTAGTGAGAATTCCATGCCGCTCATCTACTGTTATCTTTTTAATGTCATCCCGTTCCTATAGGGTGGAAACCTTTGAGTCATATTTCATTGGTAATGTTCTTAGGATCTTGCTTACCACTTATTTTTCTTTCAATTTTCCTCCAAGACCTCTAATAGCATTAACCACCTCATCTACATGAAGAAGGTATTCCCCAATATTCTCTTCTTCTCTCATTTTGAGGATTTCAAATTGACTTTTATATGTCTGTAGTTTGGATTCTTTGACCTTAGAATCTCATTCATAGTTCAATTTATCCCAGGCTTGTTTGGAAGATGTGCATTGCATAAATTTGGTAAACACATTGTTTGTTAATCCATTCAAGATTGCATTTAGGGCTTTGGAATTGCCTTCATATTCACCTAGTTCAACTGTGTCTGTAGGGCACTGGTTTCCCATAAGAACCTCCTTTTCAGTTGCAACCCAAACCTTCCATCCAAGGGACATCAGATGGCATCTCATTCTGACACTCCAACATGAATAGTCTTCTCCTATAAATAGTGGAGTTCTGTTAATGGCCATGCCTTCTTGCTGATCCATAGTGGTTTTCATGGGATATTCCTTCCACTGGTTAAACTGTAGTGAAGGGACCCGCTCTGATACCAATTGTTGGTTTATTAGTCAATACTGAGAGGGGGGGTGAATGATTATTGTGATCTTTTTACTATTTTAACCACTTTTAAATATATCATTAGAAACACATAACCACAAGAATACACACAAATGTGGAAGCCCAATAGGGTGAGCCAGCAATACGTCCTATTACTGAAACATTGTTATTTACAAATAGTTTTTCCTGTTGCTATAGACAAGGATGGTCTTACACCCTATTTACCAATACCAATTGGAAGGAGGCTACAACCCCCTGGTTTATCAGCTATGAATGAAAGGATGCTACAACACCCTATTTACCAATTCCAATTGGAAGGAGGATACAACCCCTTGGTTTATCAGCTACAACTAAAAGGATGCTAAAATACACTATTTACCAATGCCAATTGGAAGGATTCTATGACCCCCTGGTTTATCAACTACAACTGAAAGGATGCTACAACACCGTATTTACCAATTCCAATTGGAAGGAGGCTACGACCCCCTAGTTTATCAGCTACAATTGAAAGGAGGCAACAACCCCCTGCAAGCTTGTTGCCTACCATAGCACCACCCTACCACTCTGATATGTTTCTCACAATTTCTCTCCCACTGAATTCTATCACACCCACTGGTCTCTGATTCTGATCATGTGATTCAAACTACATAGACATCTTCCTTCTTACTCAGGTCATTGCTTAAATACTTCTCACTGTTTAAGACTCTTTCAATAGTTGTGTCTCTTCAAACTGAAAAAACATACATTTCACTGTTGCACCCTTTCAGATATGAATTTCACACGTTTCAAAATGTCATTTCATGTTCTTCCATTGATCATGCACCTCAAAGATCGTTTCTGCAGCTTGGAAACCATTTCCGCACCTCTGTCCAATGTTTGCAGGTGCTTCTGAACTGCGAAAATGATTTCCATAGGATCAACTTCCTAATCCAATCAGAGTCATTGATATCATCTCTAAGTCAATCTAGACTATCGATCTAACCATCGATTTCCTCCTTAAAATTTCCTTTCTGCACCAAGATTTTGTTTCAGCGATTTCCCATCGTTGATCTTCGTCGCGTGTTTTCTTGACCGCCAATCTCCAGATTGTGGGATGCGGGATGTTGAGTGTCTACTTTTTCCTTTTTGCAAACTCCTTTCCACAATATTATTTTTGTAAGCCTTCTTCCACACTGTTGATATATTTTAGCAAAGCTAATGTTAACCGTATGATCTCTCTAGATTGCGGGATGCAAGATGCATAAACGTAACATTTTGACTTTTCGTAAGCTCCTTTCCGCAATTTTGTTTCCGCATTGCAGATTGTAGGATGCGGGATGCGGAATCACACTTTCCTATTTTGGACTTCCACAACTTTGTTTCCGCATTTTCCTAGACTGTTGATTTCCTTCCAGATTTACTCCTGACAGTCCATCTTGATATTTTGCGGAACTTTGTATTTTTTGCCTAACTTATGTAAACTTGATTGTCACCATCAGATCTAGTGCGGGTCGCTTCCTGACCGTCTATTCTAGAACTAATGCGGAGTCTACATTCTGTCTTTGTGGATTATACAAACCTGATCCTCATTCATTGAATCTCATATAGATAAATATGCCACCTCATCATCATGCCATGTCATCACTACCTTCATCTATGCCACCTCATCATCGTGCCATTTTGTCTTTACTTTGACTTATGCTGCGTTAACTCTGCGTTAAATTTTCAATGGTATTTTTTGCTTATCCTTTGTACTTCATAAGCAACTTTTCCATCACTATCTTAGTCTTTCCTCATCATTAGGACACCATCATATTCCATGTCATCATATGTGTCATGCCACATCCTCAACTATGCCATGTGATGCCATCATATGTGTCATGCCACATCCTCAACTATGCCATGCCATGCCATCACTACTTTAGTATTTCACTAAGCTTGTCCTGCCATCATATTCAATGGTTATTCCTTTGTCATTCGTGAACACCTTTGACATCAATGACATCTATAACCCAAATTTGTCAACATATAGCTCGGTGGGATACATTGCTAGGCCTTTGTATTGCTCATTAGTTTTTCTATTGATGGTAGACACCCTAGCTAGGGTTTGGATACATTGGAGACTCTTAACTTGTGGATAATATTGAAGGACTATTTTGTACCAACTTGTGATAAGTTGTTGGTATGTACTTGTAACTTCGTTTTTATGTATATGTCAAGTGTACATTCTTGTCCAGACTGTGTACTTGAAGAGTTGGTTTTCAAAGTATATTCACATGGTGAATGAGTAGTTTATAGGGCTGTTTGGTATGCTGGTTTATCATAAACAGTTAGCTAATTTTGTTGAATAATTTGACAAGTTTATAGAAGATAAGAGGGAAGATTTGTGGCTGTAACAATTCTGTTGTTAATAAGTAAATTTCAGATCTGTAATATGTTGGGACTTTAGCCATAAGGAGAGTGTCTTTAGTTCTAGTATTCATGTAGAATCAAGTGAGAGTTGATTGGATGAATTGTAACTTTAAGAAAAACTTGCCTGGAGTCTTTATACTTGTCTTTATGCAAGGAAGGAAGGTGCTAGGTTTTGTGAAAGAAAAAACCTAGAATATACTTGAAGGGTTGGGATTTGTGAAAGATAATACCTAGAGGATACTTGAAGTGGTAGGGTTTGATTCCATGTGAGAAGGACCTAGGTTTTGTGGCAAAGAAACCCTAGAGGAGTCTTGGAGCACTTTGCTTGAAGAGTTTGTGTGATGCAAGCGTGATGAAAGATCAAGAATGGACTTGTTGATGTTGGTGCTAACTTGTTTTAAGGCTTTTGGTGTGGCTAGATATCTTGGTGGGATACATTGCTAGGCCTTTGTATTGCTCATTAGTATTTTCTATTGATGGTAGACACCCTAGCTAGGGTTTGGATGCATTGGAGACTCTTAGATTGTGGATAATCTTGAAGGACTATTTTTTACCAACTTGTGATAGGTTGTTGGTATGTACTTGTAACTTCATTTTTATGTATATGTCAAATGTACATTCTTGTCCAGAATGTGTACTTGAAGAGTTGGTTTTCAAATTATATTCTCATGGTGAATGAGTAGTTTATAGGGTTGTTTGGTATTCTGGTTTATCATAAATAGTTAGCTATTTTTGTTGAGTGATTTGACAAGTTTATAGAAGATAAGAGGGAAGATTTGTAAGTGTAACAATTTTCTTGTTAATAAGTAAATTTCAGATCTATAATATGTTGGGAATTGAGCCCTAAGGAGAGTGTCTTTAGTTCTAGTATTCATGTAGAATCATGTGAGAGTTGATTAGATGGATTGTAACTTGAAGAAAACCTTTCTTGGAGTCTTTATACTTGTCTTTATGCAAGGAAGGAAGGTGCTAGGGTTTGTGAAAGAAAAAATCTAGAATATACTTGAAGGGTTGGGTTTTTTTTTTAATGTCCCAAATTTTTCATTGGGTCACAATGGCCAAATCACATTTTCCATGTTCATGAAAGTTGTCAAAGGGATGCTAAAAGTCAAATAACTGCCAAGGAGGAAAATCACTAGTTTCCTAGGTTGAGTGTGGAAGCTTTGATATTTGGAATAAGGGGGATAATAAATGATGTTTATACATTAGAAGGGGATATATATTTAATAACGTATATTATTAAATAAATATAAGAGAAAATGGAAGTGGCAATGGAGCATGAAGACACATGGAGACTATGGGGCCCACACTAGCTAGAATTCCTATGTTAAATGGTATCTTTCTCTTACAAATTAGAATATATGGGAAGCCTAATGTTTTTATATGGATTATAAGTCTAATATACTTATCCATATACTTAATAGGTCTAATTTGGGATGAATTGTAACTTACATGGGAGAGGAAGAGCCAAATGGGAGTTTCATGGACACTTGGCTAGATTCCCCTTACATTTATGACATCTATGACACCAATGATGGAGATTATATGATAGTTATGACAAAAGTCAGATATTAAGACTGAAATAATAACATACTAACATGTCAGGACTTAATAGAGCATCTTAGAGGTCTAATTTTGGAGTTGGAGAAGGCCAAGAGGCTCCTACTCAAATTTGGGACAAGAGGGAAGGTGAAGAGAGAGGCCACATGGCATAGCATGAGCAGCCACACCAATTCGACTTGGATTTGGTTTATTCATGGATTTGGAATCTTATAAGGCTAATAATATTTATAAAATACAGGGATCAGCCATGAGAAGAGGATATTTCTCATTTGTGAATTGTGAGAGCTAGTGGATGACTAGTTTTCTTGCTTAAGCCAATTTCGAGGGGAAAGATTCCCATCCTAGTTGGTGTTTGGAAAGGCCACTCAGGTATTTCATGGAGATTTAATGGAGTATTATTTTCAGTTTTAATATACAGGAAATCATGTGTATTATTCTATTGAAGCACTCTCTCTCAACTATTTCCAGTTTTCACACCATATTCATGCCAATGGAGGGATTGCGCTTTGGGTGAGATATTGATCTCTTTGGGGAATATTATAATGCCAATTATATTATGTGCTGATTTATATTATCTTTATATAATTTTCATAAGAGTATAATTTCTAAATACCCAAAATATTTCATGTAAAAATGTTGAACAATGAAGAAATAGTGTCATTTCCCCACTATCTTGTTGTGAACCATTGTAATGCTGATGATTTTGAATTGGGAGAGATTTTTATTGTAAATTTATTATTTTAAGTAGTTAAATAGGTTATTTTATTCATTCTCATAAATTTTCAAGTCTAAATTCCCAAGAGTTGTATGTCAAAATGACTTTTAATGAGCAAACAATGACCATTTCCACTCCATTTTGATATATGCCATGGTAATGCTTATTATTTCGAATGGAGGAATGTATCTATGATAAATTTATGATGTATGGAATGTAAATAATTTTTATTTAAAGTATATTTTTTATTAATTAAGCATCGGAATCCATTTTACTCATTTTTATTGCATTGGGAGAAGATTTGGTGCATTTTCCCCAACGGTTGAAATTGTGACTTGGGAGTTATTTTGGAAAGAGTCATAAAAGCCTGTATAAACTGAACCATGATGCATATGAGACTTTTAAAAGTTAAATTACACATAAAAATCCTCTTGTAATAAATTCAAGTGACTTTGGGATCATTTGTGAAGCCATTTCTGACAATTACCCGGGAGGGATTGGAGCCCCAATTTGCTAGTAAAGACTCCTACTTTGAACAGAACATTAAACAAGTTTGCAGAAGTAATGGGGAGGTAAAAAACATAGATGAGAATTCTATTTAATTTATATTATCATTCATGTATCTTCATATAAAATTTGGAAGCATTTGGGTCAATTTGGAGGTCTAGACATCAAAACTAGTTAAGAGCCAAAATTGTGAAAAAATTGAAAAATTGAGAATTTTAATAAAGTTCCAAAAAGGGGACATTACAGTGGTATCATAGCATGATATTGGAACCTGATGTGGTCTGATATGTATGAGTAAAATAATTCAGGGACCACAATTATATATTGAAACCAAAGGTGCTTTTGTTGAAGAGGAAAAACAAAAAGTAGGAGAAGAAGGCAATTTTTTGGAAACTATGACTAGGCATGAAAAGGGAACCTCATATGATGGTAAGGAGATTATAAAAAGAATGGAACCTATATTTGAAAACATGAAAAAGAATATTATGAAAGGATTTGAATTTTTGGCTATCCAAAGTTGGGAAAAATATATTGATTTTAAGAAAACCAAGGAGAAAAACGCATTAGCTTGTTTCAAGGAGAAGAAGGAGGAGACCCATGAACCACCTAGTTATAAAATAGGTGGAGCAGAAGAAGTAGTACATGAATATGATATAAATTCACTCCCAAGTGACTCTGAAAAATATGAAGAGACATCACATGAGTATGAAGAAGTTTTTATTGAAAATACTGAAGATAATTTTGAGACACATGCTACCTTGGAAATGAAACAAAGAGCATCTACTGATGGATGCTTGAACTATGAAGGAGTTCCTACTGATGGGTGCACACAACTCTATGTTTGTGACATAGATATTAGATTTAAAAAAATTTCTGCAAGCCAAAATTCCATTAAACATGAAAATGAAGACCTTGTAGCAGTTGAAGAAGAAACAAGATCAACTTCCCCATCACCACTTGAGCTTCATGAAGTTGGTCCAAGCAAGAAGGAAGAAGATGAGGAGGTTCATTTTCAAGAGAATCATTTTATTTAAGGGTCCTTAAAGATGAATGAAAATAATATCCAAGATTCCATTATCATATTGCATGACACTCAAGCATTGGTATCAAATTCTTGTTGGAGAGCTACTTCCTTGGAGGATCCATCCTTCCTTGAAGACATGGAGAAGATCCAAAGAGAAATGTGCAACATCAAAGGTAATTTCATGTATTTTATTTTTGATATAAAAATTTCATTGAGCTTATTGAATGGTTACATGAATCCTACTTGAAGAATAATGAAGTTATTCATAAGCTCACAATTCAAAATGAGCAAATTCTTGAAAAGTTGCAAGACAATTGTTTTTCCTTTGATGTTTCAGATTTTCATAAGCTAGATTTCTTGGAGTATTCTAATGAAATTATGGATCATAAGAAACATGAAAAATTGCAGGTTCTTGATGTTCTTGAGGATTATAGTGATGATATCCAATCACTAGTAATGGTGGAAGAGGAACTTGAGTTGCCTCTTGAAAATGGTTACATAATTTTTGAAGAAGTGCATAATTCCAACACCTTGGAACCAACCATTGAGGAAATTTTTGAATTTTCTATGGAGGTGAATAATCCTACCCCTATGGATACTTCACATTATGACAATTTTTCACTTACTTATCATTTTGGTGAGTTGGTTCTTTCTCCTACATCCTACACTTCTAAATTTTGTAGCAGTCATCCTAATGAAGTATGGGTGAAAGGTTTCTTTTTGATGGTGCCACATGAAGAGCATGGAAATTCTATTTCTCATTTTGATGATGGAATTATTAGAGAACCATATTATTTACATTTTCAGAATCATCCTTTTTTACATTATTATTATACACATCTACATGGGTGCACCTATGATGTTCATTTGAGTCACTTGAAGACTCATGGTTTTTCTTGCTCAACACTTGGTTCATTTGATGTTGGAGGAACTTCATCCAACACTTGGGTGAAGAGGGATATGATTGAGGAAAATTATTATTGGCAGAAACATCCTCTGTTATTTCATGATGATATACATATTCATGGGTGTATTGATGAGACTTCTTTGAGACACTTGAAGTCTTCATGTTTTATTTGCTCCTTATTTGGTTCATATTTTTGGTGGAGGTTCTTCATTCACTTCTTGGATGAAAGAAAAAATGGCTGATTATTATTTTGATGCATATTAAATTATTTGGGAGTAGAATTATAGGACATGGGATCCTCACCTATGTCATTGGAGAATATTTGATTGGTCACTTGAAGCATGTATGCACTTGGAAAATGGTAGTCTACTCACTGGGAGGTATAAGCACTTTCATGATTTCTTGGTGAGGCACTTCCTTGATGTACATTATTATTATGGTGTTATATACTTTGATGATATAAATTATGCACTAATGATGTTCAGAAGAATGCATACAAGAAAATGGGATCCAGGAATTATCTTTCCAAATGGTATGGGTTGGAGAGAACTCTTAATTGTCGGAGTGCAATGCAAGCAATGGGACCCTGGGATAGTTTTTAGTCCCATTGATTTCAAATTATTTGGGAAACAAGTAGTATGGGAGATGGATTCCCCATTTAATAAGGTGATGTTAATCATATTAGTGCAGAAAAAAGCGTGGTGGTTCCTCTCTGAAATATTCATGAAATATCAAAGAGTCAAGGTGGGCAGCTTAGTGGCAACTTCAAAGAATCATACAGAAAGCAGGTTCTTCAACAACCATGTTTGAAATTTCTTGAAGACAAGAAATATTGGGAAGGGAGGATTTTTAAGGTCGTAAATTTTTCATTGAGTCACAATGGCCAAATCACATTTTCCATGTTCATGAAAGTTGTCAAAGGGATGCTAAAATTCAAATAATTGCCAAGGAGGAAAATCACTAGTTTCCTAGGTTGGGGGTGGAAGCTTTGATATTTGGAATAAGGGGAATAATAAATGATGTTTAGACATTAGAAGGGGATAAATATTTAATAATGTAGCTTATTAAATAAATACAATAGAAAATGGAAGTGGCAATGGAGCATGAAGACACATGGAGACTGTGGGGCCCACACTAGCTAGAATTCCTATGTTAAATGGTATATTTCTCTTGCAAATTTGAATATATGGGAAGCCTAATGTTTTTCGATGGATTATAAATCTAATATACTTGTCCATATACTTCATAGGTCAAATTTGGGATGAATTTTAACTTACATGGGAGAGGAAGAGCCAAATGGGAGTTTCATGGACACTTGGCTAGATTCCCCTTACATTTATGACATCTATGACACCAATGATGGAGATTCTATGACAGTTATGACACAATTCAGATATGAAGGATGAAATAATGACATAATGACATTTCAGGACTGAATAGAGCATATTATAGTTTGAATTTTGGATTTGGAGAATGCTAAGAGGCTCCTACTCAAATTTGGGAGAAGAGGGAAGGTGAAGAGAGAGGCCACATGGCATAGCATGAGCAGCCACACCAATTCGACTTGGATTTGGTTTATGGATGGATTTGGAACCTTATAATGCTAATAATATTTATAAAATACAGTTATTAGACATGATAAGAGGCTTTTTCTCATTTGTGAAATTGTCATTTGTGAATTGTGAGAGCTAGTGGATGACTAGTTTTCTTGCTTAAGCCAATTTCGAGGGTGAAAGATTCCCATCCTAGTTGGTGTTTGGAAAGGCCAATTAGGTATTTTATGGAGATTTAATGGAGTATTATTTGTAGGTTTAATATACATTAAATCATGTGGATTCTTCTATTGCAGCACTCTCTCTCAACTATTTCCAGTTTTCACACCATATTCATGCCATTGGAGGGATTGCGCTTTGGGTGAGATATTGATATCTTTGGGGAAGATTATAATGAAAATTATATTATGTGATGATTTATATTCTCTTTATTTCATGTTAATAATACTCTCAGTTTTAAATACCCAAAATAATTCATGTAAAAATGTTGAACAATGAAGAAATAGTGTCATTTCCCCACTATCTTGTTGTGAACCATTGTAATGCTGATGATTTTGAATTGGGAGAGAATTTTATTGTCAATTTATTATTGTAATCAGTTAAATATTATCTTTTATTCGTTCTCAAAAATTTTCAATTCAAAATTCCCAAGAGTTGTATGTCAAAATGACTTTTAATGAGCAAACAATGACCATTTCCACTCCATTTTGATATATGCCATGGTAATTATTATTATTTCGAATGGAGGAATGCATATATGATAAATGTATGATGTATGGACTGTAATAAATGTTTATTTCAATTCTAATTTTCATTACTTAAGCATTGGAATCCATTTTACTCATTTTTATCGCATTGGGAGAAGATTTGGTGCATTTTCCCCAAGGGTCAAAATTGTGACTTGGGAGTTGTTTTGGAAAGAGTCATAACAGCCTGTATAAACTGAACCATGATGAATATGATACTTTTAAAATTTCCCTTACACATAAACAGCCTCTGTTCATAAATTCAAGTGACTTTGGGATCATTTGTGAAGCCATTTTCGACAATTACCCAGGAGGGATTGGAGCCCCAATTTGCTAGTAAAGACTCCTATTTTGAACAGAACATTAAACAAGTTTGAAAAAGTAATGGGGAGGTAAAAAAACATACATTAGAATTATATTTAATTTATATTATCATTCATGTACTTTCAAAGAAAATTTGGAAGCATTTGGGTCAATTTGGAGGTCTAGACATCAAAACTAGTCAAGAGCCAAAATTGTGAAAAAATTGAAAAATTGGGAATTTTAATAAAGTTCCAAAAAGGGGACATTACATTTTTAAAGACAAAACCTAGAGGATAATTGAATTTATAGGGTTTTAGTCCATATAAGAAGCACCTAGGGTTTTGATAGTGGTTCTAACCTCATCAAACATCACATGGATAATAGGAATTCGGTAGACAACACTGTTTATAACATTAAAGTTGAATATATCCAATAAAGAGACAAGATTACATTGAATAATCAGTCCATACATTGCACAATTCAGACCTGATATTATCAATTCTTAAGAGGACAAACATATCACTCTTCACAACCCTCCTATGATGGCTAATAAACACTAAATTAGCAGAAGTATTTTTCATGTAGGAAAAGAAAAAAATAGTACATGACAACAACCTTATAATGCAAAATGATAGCCTTGAATATCCCAAAATCTAGCTCAAAATCTGTAAATATATCTTCAACATTCAAACCAATGGGCTAGGACATTTCTCCACAATGGAAGAAATACATTTCAAATGAGGATATGCTATTCTTTTGTAGGTGTCCATCCAACTACCACCAAAACAAAAATTAATAAAATGAGTCCAAAACCTTAGGATGTTAGCCTTGAAGAGTTAAAATGTGCTTGACATATTCACCAACATGCCACTTGTCCTCTCCTAACATGAGCATTATTTCTTAGATGACTTGGAGGGCTTCTTGGAGTGGTGTGACCTAGAGATGCATTCACAAAGAGCATCAAATGCAGAGTGCTCCTCTTCTTAAATGATGCCACATGTGAGAAAAGGGCCATTTCATGTAGAGTTGATTGGATGAATTGTAACTTGAAGAAAACCTTGCGTGGAGTATTTATACTTGTCTTTATGCAAGGAAGGAAGGTTCTAGGGTTTGTGAAAGACATAACCTAGAAGATACTTGAAGGGTTGGGATTTTTGAAAGACAAAATGTAGAGGATAATTGAAGTGCTAGGGTTTGAGTCCATCTGAGAAGGACTTAGGGTTTTGATAGTGGTTCCAACCGCATCAAACATCACATGGAGACAACTTTCCAACAATTCATACGTGACAACTATGGAAGAAGGTAGGGTTGAAACAAAGCCCTGAAAATATCCTACTAGAGGGTAAGAAGTATTCCTTGCTATTTTTTACTAAAAAATGACACTACAAATACAGAAAATGATGAGCTTTCTATCAAGTTTCCATTACACTACGACCTTTATGGATTCTAGTTTGATTTCCTAAACCATAGTGGAACATATTGTGCACTAAAATAATTCTCAATTCTTACAAAAAAAAATCACTTTAAAATTCTTTGAGGGAAATTAATGCTAGAATCTATAAATACATATCGTAAAAAAATATGTAATAGAACATGGTACCAGTGGAGTGCGCCCTCTTTTCTCCCACTCTCGAAGCTCGCTCCCAAAAAATTCCCAGTTTTGGGAGTGCGCTTCCAAGGTACTCCATGCCTATCCTATACTATAAGTTCCTATACTATGTTGATCATATGATCACTAAGTTATGGTACATCCCTTCTTTGTCGACCTCCTATAAAATATGTTATGGTTGATCGTTTGATGACAATGTTATAAGTTATAACTACTAGGTTTCATGCTCTATACTAAAATAAACGAGGCTGCATATCCCTTACTAAAATAATCAATGAAAATTTAAATTAGACACCTAATGCATTCCTTTACATGCAACCTGTCTAACACATGCACTTGAAAATTGTCTAATACATACACATGAAAAATGACTAATGCATGCACATGGAAACTGCTGAGGATAAGATTATCCCTTCATTTTTATGGATGGCATATCACATATGGATGCATGCATGCATGCATGCTTCCTTAAAACTATAATCATACAAATAGTGATGCACCCTCATCTACAAACCATCCTACTGATTGGAATTCATTGTTGTAATCTATCATTGTCTAGTGGATGTTAAAACCTTACTCAAGCCCATGCACATGGCATATACAATTTCTTTTTTTAAAATAACATCATATGGGTATCAATTACGATAGTCAACTACACTTAAGACTAGATCTGGGTTTACATATGAATATCAATATTGAAATAACTATTTTGATTCCAAACGGAGAAGGGAAGGGATCAAGGTAGAATTCCCAAAATCCCATGATGACAAACCCACGTTGAAAATTATCAAGGTTTCATTCCTTCCATTACCACATATTATTGTTGAGGTTCAAAAAAGAGTCTCCACAAATATGTAATAGAATGAGTCATACCACATGCTAAATATGAATTTCCATTCAATCCTATTATAATCATTTTCAAAATAAATTTTCAAAAAAAGAGCATTTGATGACTATCACTTGAGACAATTGAGCCAATTTTCTCTTTTCTAATTATCAAGGCAACTAACCACTTAATCCTCTTGGCCAATTCACTAGGATTTTGTTGGAGACATTGAGAAAATTCAATGGGGCCTAAGTGGAAAACATCAACAAAGTAATAAATTGTGTACCAAGGTTCCATTCTTGTTAAGGTATACCCCACTCAACTAGAATGTAGTACAAAAGCCATCCATAAGTGTGAACCACATCCAATGAGCTAGAGCACCCCAATAGAAGAGCCTCCATAGTCCAAATACCATCATTAACATGCAACACGCCTAGTGCTTCATAAAAAAATTATAATCCATGTCATCAAGATGCCAAATCAAACAAAAAATGCTAGGGATTTCCATGAGAAGATTATCAATGTGTCATGAGAAAATGACATATGAGTGAAGTTCACCATCATCTCCTAGTGTTCTACTCGGAGGCATCAAACTCACATAACCACATCAATAACCATACTATCAAACATTGCATAGGAAATACTTCATCAAAGAGAAGTTAATAACTCTTTAAAACTTAGGGAAAACCTAAGTTGACGCTCCAAACTCTTTTTGAAAATAGGTGTGCACAATGACACTCAACATACCTAAAATTACATCTACTGGATTAAGGTTAGGTATCTTTGAATACTTCAAAGGGGTTTACACTCTAGTAATTGCTGTTAAAATTTCATTATTTAATCTGCCAAGAAATAACATTGATTATGTTATACTCATTTACAATAGTCAAGTGAGTCCATATCAATAACTCATTTGACTCTTCATAATCACGTTTTTCAAGCCTCAACTCACTAATTTGGGTTTAAAAGCTCTGTTCTGGAGGGGGTGACATTTACTGAATTTTTTCTGTAATCTCATCCATCAAACAGGAAAATGATGCTCCTATAATATATTATATATATTTTAAGTTATATCCATTTGCTAATGTGATACTATTTTGATTGAAATCCATAGATTATTACAAATGGATTAATAATGATGTTTTTTCCAATTCCAAGAGGGTTCAAAACTTCCAAGTACACATGATTTTGCAATGGTGGAAGGCCGTGAATGCAGAACAATATTGAAGCTGCAGATTTTCCTCAATGGGGAAGTCGATCAACTAAATTTGGAGAATATTTCACCCAATTAAATACTTTTGAAAATGATTGCTGATCTTCAAGGAACCAACACTGTATTGTGGATCTTAAAGGTGAAAATTTTGTTAGCATAGCCATTGCTACTAGGTACAAGTTGTATTATTTCTTGAATGCATTGCTGTTTATTTTGAGTTTAGTAATTTATGGTGTTTTACACTTTCTACTTGCACCTTTTTTTGTTTTTAACCATACTACCATACATATTTTCTATATTTAATTTTGAGGAAATGCTTCCTTCATATCTCTTTCAAACATATAATTTTTCATAGCTAATCTGTATGTCTTTAAAATAAGAGCATTTTATTCATCTGAATGCTATAATCAAACATACATACTCTATGGCATGTTGGACACTTTCCAATTTGGATGTTGAACAAACAAGTTAATGTTGTTTGTAATCCTTGTTTTCTTCTTTGAAGAGTTAGGTGTGCCTCTTTTACTTATACACTTTTTCATTCTACTGGTTGACCTGTATTCATTTCTTTACCAAAGTTATCTAAATGGACTTTAAAGGTGTATTTTTTCTTTGTTTACTAGGTTTCTTTCCCCTGAAGATTCTTCTAGTGTTTGGATTGACATGTATACGACCCAAAACCATAGTTACTAGAAACATATGTGTTTTTCCCTAGTATACAAATATTCACATTTTTCCAAGTTCCAAATGTTTGTATTTTTAAAGAGGCAATAGTTGAAAGATAGATGAAAGGAAGAGCACACGCCATGAAGTATTTACAAACTTAAATATCTCATTCCTTAAAAATATTATATACATATAAATTTAGTAGTATAAAATTAGAGACCGAGGACAGTAATAGCTTGTAGCCTAAAACAAACTAAAATATCAAAAACATTTTTTCTCCTATCAGAAGCAGTAACAATAATAAAGTGTCTAAAACTAGACAAAAGGAACTTTCAATGGTCATCATCTATAGAATCTTAACCTCAATAATTGCAGTTCAGTAAATTGTGTGTGTCTTATTTCATCAACATTGCTTGTACTATATCTATTCAACTGATTTCCTAAATTTTGTCTTCAACATAAAGATGTTTCAGATGCTGATGTAGCACTACAAAGATTGATATACCTTGTGAGGATATACTTCAATATTCATATTTAACTTGGTACATATCAATGCAATATATGTTATAAACCTGCATATAAAATCCCTTACACATAACAACATCATATACCCTTTAGTAGGTATATAACAACATCATGCCATGAAAATTGGTGGGATGAAAAAACACCACAAAATAAAGTATTATAGCATTCCTTCCAATCCATATAATCACTTCAAATATGAATAACATCCAAGTGACTTGAAACTCAATAGCCCGGGGTAGGCCATTTCATAATAAGGTGTCTTGCCAAGAAATCCAAGCATGTAGATATTGTAGACACACATGTTCAATCTAGGAAAATATTTTCCTAACAAGATTATAGAAGTGTGTTAAGGTGCAGTGCTATACAAAATATTTTTAAGAAAATGCTACTAGAACCCATAACTCCTCCAAACCATTAAAATTTTGATTTTTTTCTAAGACTCTTGCATGACCAACCCCTTATGAGTCTTTAAGCTCCATTATTCACCAAAATTTTGAATATGCATATTATGTTCTAACACCAGCAATGGATTTACACTATAATAATAGATATGATATCATAACAACATAAGTGAATTTTTGTAACTGAAATAGACCATGAATTTCTAAAAAAACATCAACTCCAAGTTCACAATTCCTTACAAATGTCCTTGCTTTTCATTTGCTAAGGGTAAATCGTACATCAATATCTATGTGTTTTGTTCAAACTATCTTTAGCGCCACTAGAATAATGGGAGATGGTTGTTCCCTACAATAAATTGTTATAAACAGTTGAACATCAACCATATAGTTCTATAGAAATACAATAGATACAGTTGAAAGCATATGAACATGTTTACTTCAAGCAAATCTAGTCTTACTAGTTGGAAAAAACACATTACATGGAGGGAAGGAAGGCATGCAGCAATTTCACAAAGAATTTTCCTAGTGATAAGTATCCACTATGGTTACCACCCTCAATCTGGGACATGAGGTGAAATTGGGGAAATATTTCATGTTAATAATCTCACATAGATACAATGCAAGAGTAGTTCCCCATGACCTAATTTGGTCTTAGAAAGTACTAATGAGTCCCAATGTTAAAAAAATGGTGTGCATTCATGTAGAACCGTCCATTTGGAATCACCCATTGTATAAGACTTTCCCCATACCAAATGCTGCATAGTAGCTTGACTAATCTTTTGTCAAAACTCTCATTTCCCAAAGAACCCTTCATCACTAAGGTACAAATACATCATAGAAATCCTACCCAAGCTACAATTTTAGTAATGGTCTTCCTCAAGTAGTGCTACTTATGAAGAAAGAGATCATAGGGTTTCCTAATGATTGGATTTGGGCCTAAATAACAACACCAAATGTCAAAGAATTGAACATAGTTTTGTGCTCATGTTGTGATTCCTTCCTAGGTCCATATGATCAATACATGGAAACCATATCTCAACATGATATTTAAAAAATACATAGTTGAAGGTGATTGGAGAAAGAAAAAAATACTACGATGAATGATATTTCCACTGATTATGATGCATGAGGATCAATAATATGTTTGAATGCCTTGTTTATTAGGCTATGTTATGAAGGGTTTATGATGCATGCATATTCGAACAATTTTTGAAGACCTTGTTCATTAGGTTTCATTATGGAGAATCAATGGCTCAGCTACTATTGTTTCCAACTCTCATTGAGAATTGTATTATGAGGCATCACCACATATTTTGAGGCACGATGGCACATGTAGGTTGCTGTCACATTTTAGATCCTTCACCTACACAATTCCATGCATATTTGTTCACTTGAGGGACATCTCACCTAATCCCTACAACCAATTACATATGTGGAGGCATGCCACATCACTAGGGTCTAAAGTTGGATGGGAGCTTTGCATTCTTACACCACATATGATGCTACATTGCTAAATTGTATGGGTTGAGAGCTTCGATGGGTGGAGTGCTTGAGGAGAGGAGGCTCCTT
>LPNX010540155.1:9367-12205 GCA_001517045.1 Pseudotsuga menziesii | reverse complement strand
CACATTTGGAGGAACACTTTGCATATTGAAGAGATTATTTCACACACTTGTATTCACAAGTGTCATGCACATATCTTGAGGAACACCCATTAACTAAGGGGTTCCTAGGGTTGATCTCAAGCATGGTGTGGGGTTTCGACACACATTTTGGAGCACTTCACTCTACTTGCACATATTCCCAAAGTGCTCAACGTTTGGCCCTTGTTTGGAGGTGGCTTGATGGTTTTGCATGTGGGTCCATTCTATTGGCACATGGTTTTTGGTTTTTTAATGCATATTTTGGAGGAGCATGCCAAAACCCCTATCACAGCATGCCCAAAAAATCTACTATCATAGAATGACCAAAACCCCTTTGTGAGTCAACCTAAGAAACAAATGACTTCAACAAAAATGAGGTGATGCTTACCCGTTGAGCCATGAGCTCCAAATGTGAACCGTTAGCTCGAAATGTGAACCTTTAGCTCCAAATCGAAACCGTGAGCTCCAATTGTGAATCGTGAGCTCCAAATGTGAACCTTTAGCTCCAAATCGAAACAATGAGCTCCAATTGTGAACCGTGAGCTCCAAATGCGAGCCATGAGCTCCAAATGTGAAACTTAAGCTCCATATCGAAATCATTAACAATGAGCTGGAAATCGAAATGATAACACTGAGCTGTGAATCGCTGAAATGATAAACCTGAAATTGCCGAAATGATAACCCTAAAGTGTGAATCAAATGGTCAACCAGGAAAATGATACACCAGAGTCGCGAAATGATACACAAGAGCCGCGAAATTGCATAAAATTGTTCGAACTTAGATATAATTGTCCAAAGCCTGATCTGCGACAATGTGAGAAAGAAAATGTGCACAAAGACAATGAGAAATACAATGTGCACAAATAAGAAAATTGGTTTTATCTTAAGATGATCTTAATTCATGTAGAGTTTATGTATCTCTTGGTCATGTTGATTATGGTATATTCCACATTTTCCTTTTATGTTATGGTTATTAATGGAGGGACTTTGTTATCTTCAAACCCACAATAGGTTTGATACAAGGTTGTATGTTATTTTCAATTTTATATTTGTTATTTTTTTGTAAGTTATTGTAAAACATTTTTCATATTAAATATATAGTAAAAAAATACAAAATTATTGCATGGCTTTGAGGAAAATTTTTAAAGATCCATAATTATTTAAAAGTGTAAATATTGGTGAATAGTATCCATTTTGTACTTTAAAAAGTGTCTTTAAACATAACTAAAATAAAATATAATCAAATTAATAACAAAAGAAATTATTCAAAATATATAGAAACAAATATTAATTGCTTCAAATAGTTTTACACTTTTCAAAATAAAAAGAATCTTTATCCAAATTGATAGAAAAAATTATATCCAAGGTAAAATCATTCATATTTAAAAAAGATATTTTCGAATGTGATCTCCCCATAACAATTCATACTAACAAATTCCTGAAATGATAGGATATGTGCAATTTTTTTCCATACGATGAGAACAATAAACATGAATAATTCATTTATAAAAAATGACCTTTCCAAACCTTGTTGATGACGACTATGGCGATTACGACCATGACGGCGACAATGATGATGATGATAATGGATGATTTTTTAGTCTGAAAACCCTCCCACTCTATCAATGCATGTGTCTAGTCTAACAATGCCAAATTTCACACCATCTCGACTCATACATACAAAATTTCATCGTTGGCCCCACGTAGCACATTAATTAATCTACAGGTATGGTTTTTGTTGCTCGATTTGTTAGTGAAGGACATGTTTGACAATGAAGATGATGATGAATTAGTTTCTGAATATTATGATGATGAGGATGATGACGACGACGACGACGACAAAAACGATGATGTTGATGTTGATGTTGATGATGTTGATGATGATTTTGATGATGTTGATGTTGATGACGACGACGACAACAACGACGACGACGATGATGATGGTGATGACCATGTTGATATCATATGAAATACTGAAGATGATGAAGATGATGATGATGATGATGATGATGATGATGAGGATGAGGATGATGACGAAGACGACGACGACGACGACGATGATGATGTTGATGATGATGACAACGACAATGATGATGACAGCGATGATGAAAACGACAATGATGATGACAACGATGATGATGATGACCATGACGATGATGATGCTGTTGATGACGACAATGATGATGATGATGATGTTGATGACGATGATGATGATGATGATGATGATTATGATGATGTTGATGATGATTTTGATGATGATGTTGATGATGATGACGACGACGACAACAACGACGACAGTGATGATGATGAAGATGGCGATGACCATGTTGATATCATATGAAATGATGAAGATGATGACGATGACGATGATGATGATGAGGATGATGACGATCGTGATGATGATGGTGGTGATGATGATGATGATGATGATGTTGATGTTCATGATGATGATGACAACGATGATGACGATGACGATGATGATGATGATGATGATGATGATGATGATGTTGACATTGATGTTGATGATGATGTTGATTATGTTGATGTTGATGATGATGACGACGACGATGACGACGATGACGATGATGGTGATGACCATGTTGATATCATATGAAATGATGAATATGATGATGATGACGATGGTGATGATGAGGATGAGGATGAGGATGATGACGATGACGATGATGATGATGATGATGATGATGATGTTTATGATGTTGATGATGATGTTGATGTTGATGATGATGATGACGACAATGATGATGATGCTATTGATGACGATGATGATGCTAATGATGATGTTGTTGTTGATGATGATGA
>LPNX010540155.1:1867-4367 GCA_001517045.1 Pseudotsuga menziesii | reverse complement strand
ACACACGAGACGATGAATTTCTCTCCTCCAATACTTTATATCTTTTTTATGGATTTCTTTAGATGTAAACCATCTACATGTCATGCATACCAATAACGATAGTTAACAAAAAAAATTTAAATTACATAACATGAATTAGTGCACAAGCAACTAATCGATAGTTACCTCATGTATTTCCCAAGATTATATATAACTTGTTTGAAATTGTCATCGAAGTTGTATAGGAGAGAGAGAGGTAGAACATACAGTATCAATATACAAAGCACGCCATTTTTTAAAATAAGAGTATACAAACAAGAAAACAAATTTATGCAATAAAATGAAAAAAAAATATGGACATAACAATAATAATTACCTTGATGAATACGTGCCAATCATGTGTTTTGACCCCCGCAAAATCATCATTTTTGTTATGATATTCTTCAAGTTCGCACAAAACCCAATGGAAATTTATTTTTCCACATTACTTCTTTAACAAAATTACTTTGCTTCTCCGTAAACACCCATGGAATTGATTTTATATTAATTTGGTCTCCTTTGCTATGAAATTGAATGATGGCTTTCATTGCATGGTTTCCTTCTTGAATGTCTTTGCAAAATTTCACAATTTTATCTTTCTTGCTCCTTAGCTCCCTTATCGTCATAATGTTTCAGTCACATTCTTTCCAATATGCATTGTATCAAACATATGAGTAATTTGTAGGTGCTCATAGTAGGGTAACCTGGTGAATTGTATAGGATAACTTTTCATTCCTCGTGGAAGCCCATTAATGCCTTCATGATCACAAAAAAATCATGAATATTAGTTAGTAGCTAAATTACATAAATAAATTATGGCCACTACAATAAACAACTCACAATAAAAATTAAAATACATAACAATTCATATATGATGATCCATACGTACCATCTTGACGATTTCTATTGTATTGCATCTTCCAAAGGTGAGGTGTCATTCTCTGTGGTTTTAATGCAGTCTCTTGCTCCCCATTGAAAATATTTTTTCGGTTGTTCTATACTTATGATTCTTAGAGAGAAAATTCCTACACACATCAAACACCTCCTTTCTTAACCTTTTTGAGCGACGGGATTTGATCTTAGGACCACAAACTGGGCATGCAAATTTACCCTTTGTCTGAAGACCTACAATATATAGATATGGAATATCTATGTCAATTATAATTATATATAAAATATATTAACTATTTTATATAACTAATGCAATTAAAGCAGAACTTAAAAATACAAACCACAAAACTGGGTTAACCCTGGGACATCGTGTATTGTCCATATAGCCATTGCATGGAATTGAAATTTCCTTTGTTGTATTGGTCTAGATACGTCATACATAGTGATGCCATTCCATAACTTCAGTCGCTCTTCTATAAGAGGTTCTATATATACATTCATATCTTTGACTTGGTACTTACCTAATTGATTTGAAGTACATATAAAAGATATAATTATGAGAACCATTAATATATATAAATCATGCACAAGAGTAAAATAAATAAATAAACAAACAAATAAATAAATAAATAAATAAATAAATAAATAAATATATATATATATATATATATATATATATATATATATATGACATTAGGAAACATAATACGACAAATTATATGCCACAACTACATTAGAAATAAAACAGTTGTAGACACAAAATACCTAGAATAATCATTGACAACATTATGTGCTCCCTCTTTATTGACAACCAGGGAGGAATGTTATTGTTGATAAAAAAATAGGCCACACTGTGTACATGGATTTCATCTGTGCAAATGGAATAACACCATTTGCTGCCAAAGAAATCCTAAGATTATAGGGTTCTTCTTTAAAGTGAGGCCACTTTTCCTCCATATCTCTAAATGTAGAACCATCTGCAGGAATTCAAATAACATCATCTTGAATTCTGTTCCTAGCATGGTAATCCATAAATTTCACTATGTTATTGCACCTGAATAGTCATTGCAAACATGGAATGATGGGAATATAACGAAGAACCTTGTGAGGCACCTTTTTTGTTACTTGATCTGTCTGATATCTACTTATATGACATTCCAGACATTCTATTGCAAATTCATGTTGATTATAATATATAACATGGTCATCAGGGCATGCATGAATTGCTTCATAATGCATTCCAATATCTTTCATGATGGAAGATAAATCTTGATATGTGTGAGGTAAAATATTTGATGGTGGTAACAAAAATTCATCTATCAAGCTACATCAAATAAAAATAAAAATAGAGTTAGTATAATATATAGATAATATTAATAAAACACACTTCATCCGTATTAATTTGAATTATGAATTAACAATACAATTATTAGAGGAATAAAAATAAACTTTATCACGATTGTATACATGTGATGGATTATTTTACATACCTTATCATCCGTGTGATTGATATGTTTGAAAGACCATTCATAACCTTCAAGTTCATTATCAACAATATAGTAGAGAGAAGATTTGTTTTGGAGCCTTCATA
>LPNX010540147.1:7769-18440 GCA_001517045.1 Pseudotsuga menziesii | reverse complement strand
ATTATAATGTATTTCGGCCATCGTTCCCCTCTGACCTCACACATTAGGGGGCATCTGTTATACAGCTGATTGGCACCTCTTCGTCCGAGTGCTGACATCCCTCAGGTTGGCACACAAAAGGACACTTATGGATTGACGTTTGCCTAGTTTCATTATACCTTGGTTGATGATGAAATACATTACCTATATGCCCAGCTGATCACTTTGCTATTTTGAGATTTTGAGTGCATGCGCGACTATTCCTATTGGCATGTCGCGCATATGCGCGAGTGTTATGTTGAGCAGGTCGCGCATAGATCTATGCGCGGGTTGCACTTCTACAGAGTCACGCATGATGCGCGGGTTTCTTTACTACAGACCCGCGCATATCTCCCTCAAAATTATTTTTTAAAAGCACGCGTTAAATGGGAGATTAGTTGTTTCATTTACCTTAATCCCATTAACTGCTGCAACCTCCCTAACCTTTGAGAACTGCCTTATTTTACCCATATAAATAGAGGCCTTGGGGAGGGGTTTGAGATTCATACTTGGAGAGCAAAGTTATGCTGGTGGATTTACTACAGAACCTTTGGAGCAGAGAAACTCAGAGTCCTTTGGTGACAGAGGAGTCCCTTGTTCAGACATTGGGTTGTAACCTAAACTCCCTCTTTTATTGTTAATAAAGCAGATTACTTCTTCCATATTGTGTTTCATGTGTTGTAGCTTGGTAAATATTTATATTTCATTATAATATGTGATTTTCCTAACCTGCATCTTTATATATGAATCATACTGTATATTGGAAGAACCTTTGTTAACAGGTTGAAGGAGGAATTATCCTGGAGATTGTAGGAGTGGAGCAAAGAGGAAGGAGTCAGCTTGGATCAACCTTCGTTTATTACAAGTAAGTTCCTGCTACTTCCCTATTTCCTATTTGCACTTTTATAATCAAACTGTCTGCAAGGTCATAGTATGTTGGTAACCCCCAGACCTAGGTTATTAGGTGAATTATCCATTACAACAGTCACTTTTAGAACCTAATTCTGCACTTTTGACACATCCAATACTTTAATTTATGATTTTGAAAATTGATTTTGGAACTTTCAAGCTCTAATTTTGCACGTTTGAAAACCAAACACCACAGTTTACAAGTATTGTAATCAAACAATTGAACATAGTACAAAACTCCAATAAGTTTATTGTGACAAACAACATTCAAGTGTATCATTTAATAAACTAGTTCCATTTTTTTACAGTTGGCCTCACATCACTCAAACCATTTAGGTGTAGAAATCAAGGACATAATCGATCCAATAAGATTGTGTCAATGGCATTATGGCAAGTATAATTTTTTTTATAATAGAAGTTTGTTCGTAGATGCAAACATGTTTTTCTTTCGAGTCATTTACAATCATTGTATTTCAAGGATTGTAACCATAGATAAAAATGTCCCAAATTTCTTTTAAAGGTTTGAGAAATACATAAGGATTCTCTTCACCATCATAACCCTCTCTTCCTATCCAAGAGCAATAATCCTGTGTTAATATATATCTAAATTGTTTCCTTTCAAAACATGTTCTTTCTAAAATAATAATGGCAAAGAATCATCCACATTTTTTATTGTGTGGATGTCCATACACCCACTTCAAATATACTAAAGCATTTTTCAAAAAAATCCCAAAATCTAGGATGTATAAAATAATTATTTGTGCTTGATTTGATATCTAGTGTTCATGAAAATATGAATTTGTTTTTTTTGTATTACGCGTAACAAAAATCCTTTGAAATTGAAAATATTCAATGTTTTACCAGTAACTAATCTTCTAGTATCTAAAACAAAAAACAACACGCACAACCCAATCAATAAAATATTATGTTTCAATGTTTCTATGTATATTACTTGCATAATATGCAATTTTTTAAACACATCACCAGATACATGATATTGTGTCCATAAATAATATTAGAACTCTCCAAAATTAATATATAATTTTTTTTTTACATCAATTTGTTGAAGATGTCAAATAATACAAATCACTACATGAATTGTTGTCTCTATAATATGAACGCCTTCTAAAGTTGAATTTTTTTAACCAATGCCCCATTTCTCAACAAGTCTAGATATGATTCGACACAGAACACAACATTTCTTTATAGTTATTTCTCTCTTTTGTGAACCATTAAATGTCAACTAGTTGGGATATTCAAGTAGTTTTCCTTGTTATTATCTTCCGATTATATTGTCCTTCATCTATAAACATCATGTCCTATTTTTCATAAATGTCTCCATATTAGATAAGTACATCCTTGAACGAATTTTTGTATATGTGCAGTACTTCACCAGCATTATAATACGCAGAAATCAAGGAATTATAAATCGTACTATGTTTACATTGATCTTGAACCCAAATAAATACAAAGTCCTCATTATTCAACCATTCAAATCTATTAAGAAATTTTTTAATTTCCATGTTGTCGAGTGAAGAAAACTGTAGAGCATTGTCAATTTTTTCTCTTCCAACATTGCTAATATCAGAAGTGAACATCCACGCATAATAATGATAGCTATTATGGACACAATGAGGTTGTTTGGAAAATGCTTCTCTTTTGGATAACATCTGAACTCCAAAGAGAAATCCCTCAACTCCCAGGACCAATAGTTTCTTTTGGGTTTATCTTCAGACTACATACAAAAATTGTGACTATATATATAGCTAGAACAACAACATGCGTTCATCAAGTCAATGATCATAAAAATGCAACTATAAATGGAGTTCTTAAATTCAAAAGATTAATAGAAACATCACTTAAAATCTCTTATTGTTAGAATATTTAACAAAAGCATCACACTAAACTAATAATATGTTAGATTCAGAAGAAAATACTAACATCACCGAAAAAAGAAGAAAATTCATTTAATAATTTAAAATATCCATAAGTTGCATTTAATGCTTCTTGCTCTTGATTGAAGCAATGATAAGTTACATTTAATGTTTTTATCTCTTAAAGGAGGAAATGAAAGTTCTGATATCAGTTGATTCACGTATTTTACTTAAATAATGCTAGATTATGTGTACCATATTCCTACCTTCCTTAGTGAACGATGTATTGAAGGGCTTATGCAAAAAAAAATTAAGATAGATGTGCTTGTACATCGCCACCCTCCAAAACAATCATTGATGTATTACATTTTGAATATGTCGTTGGGAAATCCTCCCACACTGTGTCCATATTTTGTGTCTCTTTCCTTATTTATTTGTGGGACATCTCTCTAGAAACCATACAAATAAAATTTGGTCCCCAATTTATTTTTATTTTTCCTTCATTCCTATAATTTTATAAACAATTATTTCCCTTCATTGACATCACATTTAGATGACCAAATTCCAACATCGAATTTGAAAATACATAGCTCTGAAAATTGCATCGCATTTGTTTGTGATTTATATAATGTTCCCTTGTACTTAAATTCAAATCCTTCATCAATAATTTCATTCCCCTTTTTTCCTTTTCCAGAGGCATTTTTTGTGACTTTCTTGCGAAATAGAAAACCCTCCATTTTTAATATCAATAACATTCTTGTATTGGGATCTGCATATAAATAGTGTCTACCATACATTCTTGAATAAATTTGTTTCACCAAATTAGGTAGAAAATAATATTCATCTATTACTTATCAATGACCAACCAACATTTGAGTGGAGAGTAACAATCCTAGGGCTTGTTAGATTTTGGAACGCACAACATCACACGAGTATGTTATGAATCATGTGCAATCCCAACCTACATCTATATTACTATAGAAAGATTCAGTTAGAATTTACCAAAGAGAAAGGCAGGAAAATAGAAGAAATATTAAGTAAATATTAAGTAGAACACAAGAGTAAAAACACTCAAGTGGATTGATATTCCATTGTGTATTATTCACTGAGATGAGTATAATATATAGTTTCTATAAAGAGACAAATTGAGAGGCTTAGTGGAGACTTGAGTAGCTCACATTAATGTTGTCTTATCTTCACTAATCCTCCCAATCTATGACATTGTGTTAAGTGTAACACTAAGTAGTGGCCATAATGAGGTGAAATGAACCTATATAGACCATGAAGTAGTTAGGCTTGTCAACAAGTGTGAAATGAACCATCATAAGGGAGCTTGGGGTGGTTTAGTGACTTGGTAGTGGCTATTAATGAGAAAATGACCAAATCCTTAGGAGGGTGTACCCAGTCTCATTAAAACAAGAAAAACACAAGAGGAAAAATACTCAAGTGGATTGATATTCCATTGTGTATTATTAACTAAGATGAGTATAATATGTAGTTTCTCTCAAGAGACAAAATCGAGAGGCATAGTGGAGAGTTGAGTAGCTCACATTAATGCTACCTTATCTTGACTAATTCCCCCAACCTATGACATTGTGCCAAGTGTAACTCCAAGTAGTGTCCATAATGAGGTGAAATGAACCTATATGTACCATGAAGTGGCTAGGATAGTCAAAAAGTGTGCAAGGAACGATCATGAGAGCACTTCAGGTGGTTTAGTGACTTGGTAGTGGCCATTAATGAGCAAATTGACTAAATCCTCAAGAGGACACACCCACTGTCCTTAAAACAAGGAAATGCAATAACTGCCACGTAAATGTAGCAATATAGAGGGGTGAATTGACTCCATAGAACAAGGAGAATAGTAGATAAGTGGACAAACAAGGCTTTATGGCATAACCACTAGTCTAAGTGGGTCAAATGTAGACAAACTATGATCCAAGACACTAGAAGAAGAACTAGAAACATTTTCACATGGAACAACTTACACTAAACAATTGGAACCTTATACAAATATTATTAACCAAGGTCTAGATGGGAATTATGTTCCAACAGAGCTATTGCATTTTGACACCAAATCCATTCTGGGTTCGTTAATATCCAAGGATTCAATGTCCAGTGTGCTTGTTTGGATAATATCCATGTACAACATCGATCTCTTCTCTCATTATGGATAATACACATGTCCAAAAACAATCAGATAGTCTTGACTTGCAAATTTGTAGGTATGCATTTTTATAACATTTTGCAAGTATTCAAGGTTACTATCCTTGTTCATAATTTAGATAATTAACCAAGTTTGAAAAATAAATTATTACCTTCTTATTTTTCACACCCTTCTTGTCCATCTTGTCTACCAATTTAGTATTTATTTGTGGATTCCCTATCACCTTCAATGTATTAATCAAATATTATAATTTTATTGGATGATATTTGAGTGTCCTCTCTTCTATCCCCCACCCACTCACTCCTACTCCTTATAACACTTGTGTTACATGTGTTATGGATTGAGTAGTGTATATAGTGGATGAAATAATTTTTCCTAAATGTTAGTTATTTAGTTAGTTATGAATTTCACATTATTATTGATTATTTCAACTAAGAGTTAAATGGATTTGAAAAATATTTCTTTTTTTCTTGTGTGCATATTTCGTGTGAAATGAACTGCAATAAGGATTAAATCTTGGATCAGTGGATTTTGACAAGAAGGTTATCCATCTAGCCAAATGCACTTTTAAACTATCTCTTTGTCTTAATTCTTAGTTAGCTATCTAAAAGGAATGTTGTTATTATTCACTTTCGATCTATTGATGGTTTCACCTTAGAAAATTTGGGAACAATTTTACTCAAAGAAAACAGATGATTATGTTGGGGATGAACTTTTTGAGTTACTCCTTGTTGGTCTTTTTCCTACTTTATTCGATATTTAAGTTCTATTGTAGATATAAAAAAAAATGATGTCTTTTCTGGGTTTTTTTTTTGCTAGTTTGTCCTTGACTTGTGGGATTTTCTTGTGGTCTATGAAACTACAATGTAGGGACATCTAAGCCTTAAAAACCTCTTAGGTATTCCACCCAACTTTGGCCACACAAACCCTTAACATGGATGAATTTGTAAGTTATCCTCTTGGCGACCTTTCGATTTTGAAATCAAATAGCCATCATAGAACGAGGCCTATCAAAACCAACCGTGCTAGTGAGGATTTGAAATTTATGTCTTTTCTGTTAGCCAAGCCAACAAAAAAAAAATTTCTTCCAATTTTCCAATCATTTCCCCTTGTTCTATAGATCAGTTAAGTGGGTTGTTTGTTTAGAAGTTGAAGGTACCCACAATTTGTTGTCCTATAATTCACACAACCCCGCTAATTTCTAGCGAGATTCATGGGTATTAATTATAAGTTTCCATCTAGGGACTTGGGGGGTCTTTATGAGTGGACAATTTGTTGCTTGTGTATTTTTTTCCTAGGTTTTGTATTTCCTTCTTTGAGGCTAAAGAAGGTCTTTGGCTATGTGTGATTGATTTTAAAAGTCAATTTTATGTCATTCCTTTCATTTTAATTAAATTTGAAAAAAAGTAGGTTGCATCCTTACATTTCTTTGGTGCACTCTTACATTTACTTGAAAGTTGTATTCTTATTACTAGTATTTTTATTTTTCATTATCAATTGAAAAAAGAAAAAGATAGTTGCATCTTATAGGAATATAGGCATTGATCTCTTTGTTCTCTCTTTGTTTACAAATTTGTTAGTGATAATATTGTATGTGAATGATTTAGTACAATTAGTTTGGTTAAATTGTAAATATCTTTATTAGTTTAATGTTCATGCTTGAGTAAAAAACATCAAGTATCACATCCGTTTGAGTAGCAACAACTATTAAAAGTAACATAGGTAAAAGGAGCTAATTTTTTCTTTGATAGAAAACGTATAGTAGTATAGTTTTTAGGGCCTTGGTTGGAGAATTAGAGAGTAAATTCTCCAAGGACACACAAAACATAGCTAGGAGTTGACTAGTTGAGTGTAAATTCCATTAGTAGCAAGTGACACTTGTTGAGGAATAAAACCTCACATGTTCTTCAAGCATGAGGTCAAGATGAATAAGTTATCAAGATTATCCCCTCATTTCTTTCTTAGTGGTCTATGTGTGCATATGATCTTTAAGTGAAGTGGAAATTCCTCATGGTGAGAACCCATCTCCCTAAATTTTTGGGTCTAAGACTTAGTCCTACGTTCCATTCCCAAAGACAGGAACATAATATGATACTATTCTAGAGCCTCTATGTTCATGATTTGTATGCTATAGATTCATCTAGTTTTCCCAAATATTATTTGCAGGATCTAGATTCATATCCAAAAATTACTTTTTTTGTCCAAAGTAAGCACTTCAAAAGTTATTTCATTGACTTTATATGAGTATGAATCTTCATTTGTGATTCTATCAAAAATGTCTAATTTGAACATATGAATTATCAATTTTGGTGTCACAATATCTCTTCATATGCAAATGCAAACCAAAATCAAGGATCAAAGGTTTTTAATTCATTAAATAAAAGGCAATAAAATAGGTCCATTAGAAGGGTGTGCTTTCTTAGTATGAATGCAATATGGGGCACACCTATCATACCAAGAATAATACAAAATATAAATAACAAATATCAAACTTAATACTCAACTAAGATCAAATATTAGATGTTAAATAACAATAAATTTTTGGAGATAAAGGGAAATTTAACAAAGCTAAGTTCCTCTCCCACCAATGTAGGAAATCTTTCATAGATCTAAGGTTGAAGTTGTTAGTACAATAATTGTCCATTTGATATATCACAACTTCTTTACTCCACTTTCTCTATCTGATTGTAAAAATGAGTTCATCCATGGTCTAAGTATTATAAGGATGCTTTGATAGGTAATATCAACTTGTGATTTATAAGTAGGTTTTTCAAAATTATCAAGGAATGAAGAACTAGATTTACCTTGGAATTAATCCAAATGTTATAAAGAAAATTTAGGAAAATCCCATGGAGAAGATACTTGAGTATGATGTTGTTCATTATAGGTTCTTTGTATGGGGTACATGTATACATGTGTATAAATACACTTTGTGGCCATACACTACAAGGGAAGACAACATAGGTTTGAATAGGGTTTTGAATTGACACGAATGCATTGATGTGATGGCTTATTGTGTGGTTGGTGTTACCAATTGAGTTGGGAACCTAAATCAAGCATTATATTTTAGCCACTATTTATAGGAGAGGAAATGGGCCTCATATCATACATCTTGTTACCTTAGTACGCACAATGAAAGAAACACATTAATTAGACTCTTTAGGGGGTCGAAGCAGTTTTTTTAAGACATTAATTCTCAAGTCCATGGCATTGTTTCCATATGATTGAGAAGGGGGCCTATGTAAATTCTTCATTTTTTCATTTAAGTGATTTGAACTCACCTTATTTTATTAAAGTGTAAATAATTCTTATCTTTGGGGCTGATGCACAATCATGGACTCCTTTAAAGACACTTAGATGCCACATAATACTAGAATAAACGGAAAACTCTGACTTTAGGTGACAATTAGGGGTACTTCCATAACTTATTTGAAGATGAAGTGAAAAGATAAAAGATAGGAAATTGAATAATATTTCATAATATAGAGCATTTATGCAGAGAAAATGTGTGTAAATGATTATAAAATTAGTTTCTATGAAAGTGGGTTTTCAAAATTTCAGCACATCTTAACATATATGTTTGTGCAGGTGCAGCAATATATGAGGTAAATGATGTCAATTTGGGACAAAATCTTGCAGACATATAAAGGACATATGGTCCTAGTGCAACACTATTTATTCAGAATTTTTCATGAATTATTTATTATTATTATTAATTATTGAAGTCACAAAAGCTTGAAATTAAAACCTTGTGTGCGGGTGCAACAATTTAGGGGCAAAAATTAATGAAATCCTTGATTTCTAAATATAAGATCGTAGAGCTTGATCTCATCTAGTGCACCATATATTTTTATTGGGAAATGGTGATGGAAATCAAAAGTTATATAACAAACAATCGATGTATCTATTTTCGAAAACTGACATGTGTCATTTAGAAAAATAAGTATAAATAAATAAAACATACTTTTGAAGGAAAAAATTACATATTCAGAATCGTAATATCGTACTCTACAATATCCTAGATTTTCATAAAAAAATATTGTGTATGTCATAGCAAAACATGCCATCTAAACCGAGCATATTGATAGAGTTCTAAAAGACAAGCAATAGCCCTGGTTTATTTGTCCTAGCCAATAGGTTTGGTAGTTCGAAGCTATTTTCGAACATAATTCCAAACCCTATTCCCGCCGATTATTTTAATTTTCAAATAACACACATGCCTTATAGCTTATTCATATCGCATATGCGATATAATGCATATGTGATATGATAAAGCTATAACGCACATGCGTTATAATGAATATGCGTGTTTTCTTAACTAATTTGGTGCGAGAGTAAAAAAGAGTAATGGAATCCTTATCCCATTATAATACCATTTAGAAAACACGATGATGGACACAAATAATTCCTGTTTTTAATGGTGAATGAAGCCATGGGCTATGCATCCAAGAAAATAGGGCGATGAATGAAGCCATGGGCTGTGCATCCAAGAAAATAGGGTGGTGAATGAAGCCATGGGCTGTGCATCCAAGAAAATAGGGTGGTGAATGAAGCCATGGGCTGTGCATCCAATAAAATAGGGTAGTGAACGAAGCCATGGGCTGTGCATCCAAGAAAACAATAATTCCTCCCATCCTTCGATCTATTCAGCTTCAAGGGAAAATTTGCAACATTAACAGAGAGATTGAATATTGATTTATTTCAGCGCTCAAAGGACGTTATAAAGTCATGAGAATGCTTGTTTGGTAGCTCTTTTTGATGTAAAAAAGCCAGCATGAGTACCTATGGATCAACGTACACTCTCAATGCAAACTTCTAGTGATGATTCATTGATAGGTGATATGTGAATTTAATCAACATTGTTATAGTTATCAAGTTCTTTTAATCATCATAGTCATCATCCTCGTCATCATCATCATAGTCATCATCCTCGTCCTCATCATCATCACCATCATTGTTCATCATCATTGTCGTCATCATTATCATCATCACCCTCATCATCCTCATCCTCATCCTCATCCTCATCCTCATCATCCTCATCATCATCATCATCATCATCACCATCATCACCATCATCCTCCATCATCATCATCATCATTGTTCATCATCATCGTCATATTCATCATCATCATCATCACCATAATCATCCTTATCGTCACCATCATCATCATTATCCTCCTCATCATCATCATCATCGTCGTCTTCGTCGTCGTCGTCGTCATCATCCTCATCCTCGTCCTCATCATCATCATCATCGTCAATCTCATCATCATCATCATCATCACCACCCTCATCCTCATCATCATCAGGGTGAATCCACGGACCTGGGTAACACTTTTTGGCAAGCGCATCTTGCCAAAAAAAAAAAACGTACCTCGTTCGAGGGCTTGTTAAGCCCTCGACCTCGATCGAGGTTTTATAAAGCCCTCGACCAAGGTTTTTTTCATCCCTCGGTCAAGGTATTGATTAACCCTCGGTCGAGGTATTAAAACCTCAACCGAGGGCTAGTAAATACCTTGACCGAGGGTTAGTAAATACCTCAACCGAGGTATGGACCTCGGTCAAGGTACATACCTCGACCGAGGTACTTTTTTAAAAAAATATATAAAAAGGGGCCGCGGGGGCCCCAAATGTCATTTTCAATCGCTCGACCGAGGGACGGAGCTCGACCGAGGGACAGAGAACTCGACTGAGAGACAGTGA
>LPNX010540116.1:0-11683 GCA_001517045.1 Pseudotsuga menziesii | reverse complement strand
TGGGTGAAAAATAGAAGACTACAAATCAATGATAAGTTAGGGATAATCTTCATTATAAAAGGACCTTTGGGTAGGCAGAACAGGGCATCAATTCATCCTCCACTAGATTCCTTCAACCATTCATCTTGCTCCCCTTCGTTCGTAGGTCTCAAAATAGTTACTTTGGGAACAAAGTACTTAAATAGTTCAATCAAATCCATCAGTTGTGCAAGATGTTGAAAGTAAGGATATTGTTTCACGTTTCAGTTTTGTTGTCAAAAGGAATACTGAAAAGTTAGGATGTACCAAAGCTAGTGATTATGTGCACATGGACTTAATGTAGGGAGAGAAGTAGTGTCTACTTTTTTGTTATTGAATGGGAGAAATGATGAAACCACAACAGTGGTTTATAGATGGAAATCATGTTATGGAAATCACAGTGCAACTGCCAAACATTGGGAAGAATCATTGCATTGGCAGGGCAACTATATAAAGAGATGACATGCAAGATGATTGAAAGAGCTACCTAAACCACGAAATGCCAACTTGGAACAAGTCAAACCTGCCACAAAATATCCCTAAAAATTTCCATGTACCCACCACTGTACCTATACATTTAGGAACGTTTCATACCCACTCCAAAGCCCCCAAGAGCAGAGAAACACTAGGTATGAGTTGGCTAAACCCAACATTATTAAAATATTTATCTTTGGTGGGGATTCAAATGTCACTTTCAGAAATGAACTTGTTTTGAATAATTAAAATCCTTAATCAACCAAAAGCTTCATGCCTTGACCACTATGAATAAAATACCTACCACAAACTCATGCTGGAAACTACAAAATACAAGGTTTAAGATATTTCAAAACATACCAGCAGGTACAAAATATTGGCATTCAAATAAAAAAAATTGTGTACAGTTACAAATTTGCAAACATGTAAAAAATGCATTAAAACCAACACAAAATCAGAAAAGGTCCTTAGTGTTACCCTCCATTTTGTATGGGTGTCCACTGGTGATTCTAATCACACTCTCTAGGGGTGAAGTTTTCATGATTATAATCTTGAAATCAAATCTAGGCAGTTCTAAGTTGGTTTTGAAATTCAGACAGTTTATGGAGTGTAACAGCAGTGAGCCCTTTCATTTTTAGTTATGAGCACACTAGGAGCATTGTTGGGAAGTACTATGGGCATAAACAACTCTAGAATCAAGTATGAGCATCAAAGGGACAAATCTGAGCACTTTGGGAGCATTCTGAAGGTCAAAACAAATAGTAAAGCATCTCAAATCAGCTATAATTAGGCCAACTTTCAGATCTAGGCACATTGCAGCCCTAAAAGATGATGATCAATGGAAATAGGAGGAGGTATTTGCAATTCTCGCTGTGAAAATGAGAAATCTATGGGTGAAAGCAACCCTAAAATCTCATTCATATGCCTTATAGCAGCATCCACATGAATTTTGGGCACAAACAAACCTGTTTGACAGTGAAAAAGGGTATGAAGCAACCCTATTTCAGCATCTTGGGCACCCTTGTGCACTTATCCATCACCAAACATGCCTACCTCTAAATCTGGGCCAAATTGGAGGGTTAAAAGGCAGTTCTGGGCATGAATAGCCCTATGAAAAGTGATGAACAATGGAAAAAACAAGCTTTGATAAATGTTGGGTTGAATTTGAGGGTTGAAATGACATTAACAAACAATTATGTGCATAGATATGGACATAAAGAGTAGGCCTGGGCACTCCAACAACCTCAAACCTTCATTCTGGGCATAAATAAGGGCTATTCCAATCTCCTAATCAACAATTTATAGTAGTATCATGAATTCTGGGTGCTTTTTCTCCACAAACGGGGGGTAAACAAACCTAAATAGAACAAATATCATTTAATTTCAGACCCTATAAACCAAGTTGGATTGTGCTTTAGGTGATTCTCAGCAGTCTCTTGAAGGAGATCAATAGCAAATAATAGTCTTTGGTGGCTTTCCTTGCAACTGTAGGTCACAAAACAACCCTAAAAATATCTGGACCTGTGCACAAGAGAAGTAACAACCCCAGTTGGCCCTAAAATACCAAGTTTGTTCTGCATTAAGGGCCCCTGTGCATAAAATGGAAGCCATAAAGAGGGAAAATTCACCTTGGTGTACTGGTTTATTGTTAGAGGAAGGCCTTCTCTCATTATTTGAGGAACATTCACCCTTGGAGACACATGCATAAGGGTAGTGTTCAACCCTACCAAAGGAGAAAGTCATCATTTGAAGCATGCTTACACTCTTTTATACACCATTTCATGAGAGATATTACATGCTTGGAGGTTACTCATTGAGCTGGTCCACTTGGAAGGTTGTTCACATGGTTCATACCCTATTTTGTGAAGAACATTTTTGTATTTGGAAGCTGCTTTATAGATTGACGATTTTGCACTTGGGTGGCATCTAGGGCCTACAAAGCAAGTTGTGTTTTACTCCAAATAGTGTTATGGTGTATAGGAATCCTACAAAGCTAATTGACTCGAAAATGAAGTAGGTTTAGAGTCTTGATGTTTATATTTCTAGGTTAATTTTTTTTTTGAATTGAAGTGTCATGTGTGCGACCTGTGCAGTCCCACATTCACTTGGTCGAGTTAGTATGGATTGGGACGAATTGACCATTTTGTTACTGATCCAGTCGAGTCATACCCTGACTTGCTTGGTTCGGTACCAAACTTGTCACTCGAATCATTTCAAAGGCCGAGTCAGCTCGATTGACTCAGCCAAGTTTGAGTCTGAGTCATGAGGCTCATTGTAATATTTTTATCGATCAATGATTATTCTATATATTTTATATATGTTTCTATATTGTATATAGAAACACACTTGATTAAATCTGCAAATATTATTGTTGAAAAAGGGTTAGGCCAGTAATAAGAACACCTACATATCCAAATACACAACCACCATAATCGTTCCAACATTCTACATGTCATCATACTTGCTATATGTGATGTATGTTTCAAACATATTTCCAGAGACGTGAAAGCATTGGTGACCAAGCATAGTGCCCATCCATGTATATTGCCAAATCCTTTAGGAACACACATTTATAATACATTATATAAATATTTGTGAGCATATCATAGTGCCCATGTATAACATGATATTTTGTGAGCCTACCCAATACATATTAGGAAAAGGCAATGCAAGCAATAAGTGAGAATGGAGACTTGTATGTAACTAAAAGAGGGGCATACATAAGAATTTTTAGGGCATACATTAATTTTTTTTAGAATTTCCAGTGTACTGTTGTAGGATTTCCACTATGCAAACAAGGCATTGACTTGATAGTCACAATCCCATTAGTATGATAAATTATGGGAGAAATAAAAAAAACATCCCTACACAAATATTAACCGATAAGTATGATTTTGGTGTATCCTTTGGAGAATAACATCCTATAACAATAGTTGTTATTATGACTCTTAAAGGGTCTTAGATGAGATCTGGGCACTTTTAGGCCCTTGAGCTTTCAAGCTTAAGAATCCATAAACAACAGTTATGTGCACCCTAGAAACGATGGAAAAGATCATAAAACATATTAGGTAAAATGGATAATCATCTACAACATCTCAACATCATTCATGGGAAAACTAAAAACCACTTACAACCATTAAAAGTAAGGGTTACAACAACAACGAATGTAGAGTAAGGAGAGAGGAGTGGCCAGGAAAATGAATAATCGGGCCAATGTAGAGTGGAAAAGAGACCTAGAAGTTTGGAAGAGGAGATTAACCAAGATTCCTTGAAAAAGGAACTCATGTAAAAGATGCTTTTTGATGGAAGTGACCAACATACCAACTCCGTATCACTTCTATCTGAAGTAAATGTAGTTGAATGCGAAGATATGTTATTTCAAGGAGATAGTCCATTAAAGGAGAACCTCCAGGCCCTGTATAGACATATATTGGCATAAATTGCAGTGTTATATTTTCTGCATATGCATAATAGATCGTCTCAAGCTTGACAATGTTGAAAGGCCAAAGTCCAAAGGGCACAAGCATACATATGAAGCTTATGAAGCCTACCCAATTCATGTTAGGAAAAGGGAATGCAAGCAACAAGTGAGAATGGAGACTTGTATGTAACTAAAAGAGGGGCATACAATAGAATTTTAAGGGCTACCAAATGCCCACACCTATTAACCAAACTCATTCTTGACAATCTTTTTCTTTAACAAGTTTTTTGCTTATAAGTCTTTCCAAGTTTTTTTGCTGGTATTTTGCTATGTTTATGCCAATTTCTTTTTTCGGCCATGGTCCAGGTAGAACCAAATAGGTATTTGTCAGACTTGTCTTCCTCCAATGAAGGGAGTTTGGGAAGGCTAGAGGAAAGTGAGACATCCAGTAGGTCTACAAGGGCTAGATCAACTAGCTATCAGAAGATCAAAATAAAATTCAATAAATGCATGAAATATTTTCTCAAAGGAGGGGGGTCATGTTCCTATGATGATGAGACAGTGGGAGACATCGACGTGCCCTTAATGTACAAACACCTAGTGAAACAATGGGTGCCTAGGGATCTTCCTCAAGTAAACACTGATTTTTTTGTGAATGAGAGGATATATAGAATTGCACCGTCAACATTGCATGGATTGGGGTTGTTTTGCATTGATGGCATAAAGGTTAGATACAGTAGATGTACAGAATTGATGGAGTATGTTGGACCCTATTACAACTATAGTGATTGGATGCACCTGGTCCAATATACACGAAGTATGAGTAGATATGGGTTGTCAACGAATTATATAGAACCGAAAGACAAAGCTCAAAATAAAGGAGCAACGTTGTACATGGACGGAAGGCCAAAAACAATTGGTAATATTGCAGGGTTTATAAACAGTACACAACTGGGGTATACACTAAAGAAACCCAACTGCATATTTGAGTCGCGTGAAGGAAACCGTATGTTTGTATGTGCAATTAAATCAATAGTTGCTGGCGAAGAACTCCTTATTAATTACAATTTGAATTGTGTAGATACAAACATGGTTAGTATGGTTGTGGTACAACAAACAATTTAAGCAACCTTTTATTAATTATTTTAACATCTATAGGATTTTTTGTTAGCATATAATTGTAATTTTCTACTTTTCATGTTTCCTTAGGTAACTTTTAGTATGTTTTTGATGCAGGGTTCTCTCAAGGGCACCTCCATCTTCGTAGATGTTTGTCGACCTGAGTCAAGGCAACAAGTATACATCGATATTGCCAATGTAATAAATTTAGGATGGACATACAGATATGTTGTTATGTATTTTCATTAGTATATTAGGTTTGTTTATATAATCTTATCTATTTTCCATGCAGAGTGTTGACCAGGGAAGCCAACCGGCTATTGATTAGGCAACTACAGCATCGGGGCAACAGCCAAACATGAATGTAATTCTCCATTTCAAATACTTTAAAATCATAAACATGTATATCATGACGGATAATGTTTATTTTGTTATGTATTCTTTCGTTTTTATGTTTGTGTTCATGATGGCAATGTTTTCTACCTTTTTTGCAGATTGACCAGGGAAAGTCCTCGGCTGTTGATCAGACGACTGGATCCTTGAGGAAACTAGTAAACCTAAATGTAATTCCACATTCTAAATACTTCAAAAATGTACACATATAAAACATGTAGCATAGTGTTTATTTTTTTTCTGTATTTGTTAGCTTTTACATATTGCCTTGTGATAATGTTCTCTACTTTTTTTGTAGGTAGTTGATTGAGGTAAGTCCCCATTTGTTGATCAGACCACACCCTCGTCTAGGCATTAGGTAATCCTAGATGTAATACTATGACTCTATCATGATAGACAATTTTTGTTAATATAATTGTTTGTGCACACTATTGCTCCAAAGACTAAGCAATTTTTTATATATTTCAATTGCAGACAAGGGATTTGGTTTATGAAACAACATCTCAAAACTATTTACAAAATGAGGTTTCCCAGTTGATGAGAGATAGTTAAATTAGAGAGTCTACAGACCCGTTGAATAAGCATCCAAAAGCTTTAAAGGATGATCTGACTAATCGCTTGGTTAGTCTGTTCGGAAAAGATACCTTCGATACATCGAAGGTCCTACAGAAGGCTGGAAAACATCTGAAGATTGTCTGCGACCAATATAGGGTTCACCTAGAAAAGAACCCTAGGTATGAGCAGCCTCCAATGATTCCATGTATGGAGTGGAAAGCCCTGGTGGAAGATGGAAAAGAGAAGGGCTTGAGAAAATAAGGAAAGATACCACCAGCTGGAATAGGGAGGTATGCAATACATTCCAAAATGTAGTGGTAAGCCTTATTATTACTAGTTTTTATACCAATTTTGGTACATCGACTAACGTATTTAAAAACTTAATTAGGCTCTCAGGCCACCAAGGCAAGAATTGAAAAAAATGGCCAACACAAGCTTGGGCCTGGTGGTTACTCCAACTTGGCGGCCCGATATGTAAGTATCGCAAAAATCGAATCCGCATCCAAATATCATATAGATTATTATTTTTCTTTATTTCTGGAAAAAAATGTGTAGCTAGGGTTTTCACCCTAGCTTGTGCTAATGAGCACCTACTAAGGAATTTGGAATCCTTAGTAGCAGTTCAATGATGTGTATGAATTAAATAAAGATAAACTGAAATAAAGACTAATCTAAATACGTTCTTGAAGCTAAAGCAGTAAAAAGTAAATAACATGGAGCAAAAACTGTAAAGGAATGAATAATGATTTTTATTGATGTTACCTCCAATGAGGAGGTTGGTGGAGTCCGTTGCGCTGGTCCAATGTCGGTGGCTTCGAGCTCCAAGCTGCTTCTTCTCCTTCTCTGGTGGTGGAAATGGGCCAAAAGATTTCTCAATGGTGAAAGTAGCTTGATGGTAAGCTAGGGTTTCGAGAATAATTTCGGCAGAGGCAGGATGCTTATGATCATGGATGTGGAATAATGGGTCTCCATCACTTATTTATAAAACCATGTTTAGGTCAGCTTTTTAGGGTTTTAGCTGTTTTAGGGTTTCAGCTATTAGGGTTTCTTCTTTTTTCCTCATTATTTTATATTTTTTATTCCTTTTTGGATATTTTTGGAGGAAAAAAGGATTTTATAGCCTTTTGGAGGCATTTTATGCTTTCTTGGTGACCTTTTAGATGGTTTTATGGGTTTTTGATGGAGATATGGTAGGAAAGTGGACAAATGAGCCATGTAATGGGGTAGATGAGGTAGTTAACCATTTTTGGGTGTTAACAGATTGCCCCCTGATGTGTGAGGGCAGGATATCATCGTATGGCCGATGGACATCATGAGTCATATTTGGTTTTTTCTTGGGGTGTGGAGAAGAGAAGGAAGCAACTGAAGTCCGGGACACCGATCTCGAACCACCTGCAAGGACTGAAAAGTACATAACCTCAATAATGGATGAGGGATCATCTGATAATATGGACGAGGCGGGCATTCCCATGCTCGCTTCAGAATATAACATAGCAATATAAATGGTCCTCAAATTCTGGATGAGGAAAAATCTCAATATATGGACGAGGCGGGCATTCCCATGCTCGTATCAAGATACATAAAAATAACTGTGTATATCATGAGAGTCCAGAGGGGACACCAATCTGGAACATACTGCTGGGCTGACCATGTCTGAGCTGAACAACTGATGCACTGCAATGACAGCAGTGCTACTGAATGTGGTTCCGAGGGAACTGATGAGCTGCGGGAGCCAAGTGACAACGGTCATACGTGCAATGGTACACTGAGCTGGAACTGAACTGGGTACTCGAGGAAGCATGGAACTGGATGGCTTCCGAATACAATCGCCAACGCAGCCCGGACATCCACGGGAACATATAACTGGTCGTTCCAAAGTGACTCACCAATGTGCTAGAGTCGGGGGAAATCCGGGGTCTTCGACAAATAATGGATGGATATAAATCCTGCGCGATTCTCAACGATGCGATTAAGGTGCTGAAGTCGAACATGTGAGAAACAACCATTCGGAGAGGCAATAATGATTCCTCCCAAAATGGTCCGTAGGCACTCACCACAGATGGTGATGGGTCCAAGGCGCAGGAACCTCTAGGTCTATCCTCTGGAATAGAGGAGTTGTCGTCGACAGCGGGAGACCTGCAACTATCAAGTCAATGATGTTTCCTTGACAGGAGCGCGAGGTGCAAAACCGAACTGTGATAGTACTGATGGTAAGAGTGATAAACTGGTGGGACTAACTGGGAAAGTAGAGTGGGTGGACTCAAACTTCCTTTGTTCAGAGTATGATGGCGGGGATGATCGGGCAGCACATGAAACTGATTGGTGGTAAAGGGATCATAGCTGTAAGGGATCTGGGCAGTTCATTGGGCTGAGGGAGACGCAAGCTGGGGTAAAATGGTAGGAGACTGCAGAATACTCTGAACAAAGGCGACCTGATTGGAGGTGCTGCCGAGAGGATTGATCATAGCGCCAAGAGGCAGGGGGGGACTTCTTCATGGGTTATGGAACGAGAAGAAGTGTGGATATATAAAAGGCTACTATCGTGTGGATTTTCCGAGCCCATGACAGTACATGCTCGTGGTTGCTTTCATATTTACTGAGTCTGAAAGCAAATAAGAAGGATCTGGAGTAATGAAATGGTACTGTCATGTGGATTTTGCGAGCCCATGACAGTTCATGCTCGTGGTTGCTGATAATTTTAAGGAGTCTGAAAGCAAATAAGAAGACTCTGAATTGATGGAATGAAATGGTACTGTCATGTGGATTTTGCGAGCCCATGACAGTTCATGCTCGTGGTTGCTTTCAATTTTAAGGAGTCTGAAAGCAAATAAGAAGACTCTGTATTTGGTGGAATGGTACTGTCATGTGGATTTCGCGAGCCCATGACAGTTCATGCTCATGGTTGCTTTCAATTTTAAGGAGTCTGAAAGAAAATAAGAGGACTCTGAAGTAATGAAATGGTACTGTCATGTGGATTTTGCGAGCCCATGACAGTTCATGCTCGTGGTTGCTTTCAATTTTAAGGAGTCTGAAAGCAAATAAGAAGACTCTGTATTTGGAATGGTCAGGCAAGGAGGAAGTGTTCAATTAAGGAATATTTAGGATGATCAGAACTGATGGTGGGGGGGAACACTGGTGGGCCTCCTTGCAGGGTGGTTGAATGGTGGCAAAAGAGCGAAACCTTTGCAGTATGACAGGAGTGAGTGGCTCATGTAAAAAGTGTGGAACAATCAGACGGCGGCCGATGGGGCGCGCTACTCAAGGTAGCAAGATGTCAGGATACAATGTTATGATTGTACCTAGGAAAGAATCTCAAGCATCATCACGAGCTCGGAAAGGTGATTCCTGCGATATAAAAGTACTAAAAACGGAGGGCGGCTAAAGTGGCACGCAAACCGAGATGACTATTGATGTCTAAAAAATGGGTAAAAAATGATGTAGTCAAAAAGATGCAATGAGGTGACCATTAGGATGAGCTAGTCGTGCTAGTTCCAATGGTGGAAACGGTTCAGAAAACGGATTCCGGATGGGTTCAGAATGGCCAAAACAAGAACGAAGTCGACTGACTACAAATAGTAAGTGGGCCCCATGTGACACGTCATTTGTACTCTTCGAGATTGATTGGCGATCGGAGTGAACTAGAGCTTACGGGTGATTTCTGGACGATCTGACCGGCGGATTCGAGATTCGGGAGAGCCAGGTATTCTGTTAAACCGACACTTGTTGTGATTTTTTGGGTTGGGGGGTTGGTGTTGCCCAGGAGGCTCTGTTGTACGGTCGATAGGTGTGGACCGCGGGTTCAGCGGTCGAAATCACGGTCTTCGATCGCGGGTTTGACTTGGACAGGCGCGGTCAGAGGTCGCGACTGTCGGGCTTGACAGCTGCGGTCTGGACCGCGACTGTTGGGCTTGACAGCCACGGTCTGGACCGCGACTGTCGGGCTTGACAGCCGCAGTGTGGACCGCGACTGTCGGGCTTAACAGCCGCGGTCTGGACCGCAACTGTCGGGCTTGACAGCCGCGGTCTGGACCGTGGCTGTGTTTGGGTTATGGATGGGTGGGGCAGGTCTGTTATTTGGCCATGAGCCTAATGAGACTTCTTTGGTGGATTTGCAGGATGCCACGGGTGATATGGCGGGAGAGGGAGATGCCAGAGGATTTAGTGACTGCCATTCGAGAGGACCGTCGGGTGCGGTCCCTATTGGCACTCTTCGGACTACTAAAGTTCGCGGAGATTCCGATGATACGGTCAGCAGGTTTACTGCTGAACCGCTTGATTGATTTCTGGGAGCCCGAGACACAGGCGTTTCGGGTATAGGGAGAGAGGGTGGACCTCACCCTGGTAGATGTTTATTTCATGACGGGGTTACCCTGCCTGGGGCAGGTAACGGATACACAGCTGCGGGTCTCTACGGATCTCGACATAGATGACTTGGCAGCACGCTTTTGCAGGGCAGACACGAGGGTGCATAGGAATGCACTCCGGATTCAGGATTTACGGGAGTCAGCTGTACAGGCGATGGAAGCTTGTGTCGTACGGATTTTTGGATCCCAGTCACCTGAGAAGGTGTCGGGGGGTCAGATGCAGATTGTAGAGCGAGTGCTGGCGGGGACGTACTATGCGTGGGGCCAGATGTTCCTAACCTGCGTGCAGCGACAGCTGACCGTAGCGAAGGAAGCTGGCAAGGGATTTTGTTTTGGTTCATTTCTAGTGGCATTTTTTATGGAGAGGGTCCCTACCCTGCGGCCGCGAGTGCCGGTCAGAGAGGGAGGCCTGAGGGAGCCCCGGATGATCCGGTGGGGAGAGATGATGCGTCGTCGGGGCGGCGGGGACGTGGGGCGGTATTTCACTCAGGAGCTGTATATGCAGTGGCTTCAGCTACCACTGGCGTTGGAGGACTATCCTTACAGAGGCATGGACTACACAGGGGATCCAGATGCGCCATGGCCACCTGGACAGGCATGGGGTCCAGACAGTATGTATGATTTTAATTGTTTTGTCTAGTTGTTAATGTTATATATGATATATAGGGTGACTGACAACTAGGTGTTTGCAGATGTGGGTCCGAGGCCGCCGCGAGATCATGTGCCTCGTAGAGGGGTTGTGGCGGTTCCGGCTTTGCTCGGGCGAGGTCCTGTGCATCGGCGAGACGCGGATGGGGCGCTAGAGTCTGTACGGGTGCTGTTAGAGTGGCTGTTGACGGGAGTGAGCGATGCGGGGTGGGAGGACCTTCCTCGAGATATGATTCGGGATTGTAGGCAGGCGCCTCGGGATTTCAGAGGGATAGCGTTCCGGGTGGCTCTCTTGGCGGAGAGGGAACGAGCACGGGTACCGAGGCCCAGGCGAGCTGAGGACTCGTCGGAGGAGGAGCAGGAGGAGGAGTCAGAGGCTGCTTACACGGAGAGTGATCCGGGGTATGATTCCCACTAGGGAGAGCAGGGGGCTCTCCCTGATTTTTTGTAGCTGCGGCTTGTATTTTATGAGTTTTGAGGGATGTACATACATATTTGTTGTATAGCTGAGTACTGGGGTACTCAGAACATGTATAGTTCTGAACATGTATTTTTTGACTTGTTATATATATATATGCACGTGGATGCACTTTTTTGGTGATGTTGTCTCATTTGTACGCACGTGGATGCGCTTTATGATATGTTTGATACTGCACGTGGATGCAAGTAGTCTAGGCTGTTGGGCACATGG
>LPNX010540086.1:790801-804721 GCA_001517045.1 Pseudotsuga menziesii | reverse complement strand
CATGCAAGCTACAAATTTTCTTTAAAATTACATGCAAAAAAGGACGATTTCCCTAAAGCTAGATCTAGAATGCTTATGAAACCTTTTAAGAGAAAGATCTAGAGTATGGGCTTTGAGAAGATAGATCTATGTTGAAATTACTTTTAATATTATAGATCTAAACAAAATCAAAGCTATGAACAAAATAACCGGGTAAAAGAGTTGATTTTTTAAGAGAGGAAGAGAAGGGGAAAGGCCAATTGTTGGATGGATCTGTAATGGAAACTTGTCAGTGGAATACAGAGGGGCAATGCCTTCAAAAAAATTTTGGATGTACAGTGGAGTGAAACTAGATCCACAGCTCGTCCAATCCTTGCTACCTGAAAGCTAAACACACAATCTTGCATGAAACCTCATGAGATCTAGATATATATATGAAAAAGAGACAAAATTTACATGCAAATAAACTTATTAAACATGTATAATCTAGATCTTCAAACATATATGCTATGAGATATAGAAAAAACAAGTAACCTTAATTTCCCAACTATACTCCTATTGATTCAGTTGAATCGTTCAAGCCAGACAGGGTTCAGATACAGAAATTGAGAAAGAAGCCGGCAACATCAATAGTCGTAAGACAATGCTTAATCCACAGACATGAGAGCATTACACCATTTAGCCTCCAAAGCTTCTTTATTCCAACAATCAAAAGATTACAACAATATTACAATAGCAAGTCCTTCAATCCAACTCTAACTAGCTTGGAAGAGGGAGCCTCAGCCAGGATATATACAAAAAATAGGACATCCAGCCCAGGGGGGGTGCAATTCCTCAAGGAATCAGATGAAATCAGCTAATGGAGAGTCAATCAATGCAGATTTGAAGATGAACTAAGCCTACTTGTCAACCGAGGGCTTGATTTAGCTGACACATCAACCCATAAACCGACACATCAGTCCACAGAGCATCTAGGAGAGTCCACACGTGTGGAGGAGAGAGAGAGGGCATAATTCCCCATGAAGACAGTTGAAGATCAACTCTGGATCTGATTTGATCACCTCCTTCAGTCAAGGATTTGTCAGATCCAGTCAATCTGCTTCAGATATGACTGATTTCAATCAAATCGACTGAGAATCCACTGATTTTGGATTTTGGATTTGCTCCATTATTCATCAATTTATTAATTAAAATAATCAATAATTTATTTTTGGGGCTTTCTGACCTAAGTGATGGAAAATCACTCAAAACTAGGAAATAGTGGGTCCATGGGTTCGCATGGTTCTCTTAGCTTGAAAATGAGCACCTACATGACTGAAACTAATTATTTGGCCCAATTTTATTACAAAATCAATTTTTCCAATTAAACTATTAAAAAATAGCCTAAGTTTTGGAAAATTTAAATTTTAATAAAAAACACTGAAAAAAACTAAAAAGTTGAAAAATTGAAAAAACCTAGGGGGACTTCGACCATGATGTCTAGCATGTTTATACATTGACACGTAGACTCTAATAACCTCAATAGGCCCAAATGCCAAGCCGACCACCCCAACTTTGGAGGTATGGAGTGAAAAACTCAGAAATTATCAATCGTTTATTCAACAACCAATAATAACCAAGGGAAAAAAAACATCCTGGGCTGATCGGATTGACAAATAAAGTGTAAGAGACCAAGTCTTTTACAGACACTATCATGCTAGAACATTTATTACAATTCCCCCATGGGGTATGAACATGTGATATAGTACAACAAACACTTCCTAGAAGTACTTCCAAAGGTCTTCTGAAGTCCGAACAAGTTATCTTTGTCCGGTTCACCAAGCTCACTTGATAAAAAACCACTAAGTACAACTTAGGTGGTAACATGTTCCTGATTCATTTGACCACATTCTTCTTCTTCTAAAGAGGAAGATTCCTCCAATCATATTCATTTAGTTTGGATTCAGAGGTTCATATGCACAGTCTCAGGATGTTGCTGCATAGAAGAACCAAAAATTTATTGATTTACTGCTTAGTTTAAGGGGGGGTATTTTTCCCATGAGTTTTTCTCATTTCCTTGGTTATATTAAGTAGTTACTTTATTGTATAGGGTATCCTATGGCCTTTGTTTCTGGGGCCCTAGCATTTCATGCACTTTATGTTTCTACTTCTCCTGAGTATAGCTTAAGGGGGGGTGTTGGAGACATTTACCCACCTTGCACATTTAATTTGGTCGATTTGGCCTGTTAAACCACTATCCTAAGTTTTATTGACTTAATTGGCATCAGAGGAGCACTATATGACATCAGCATGAGCACACCCACGCCTACCTTCAGTCAAGGAGGCCAACTAAGCCTTCTCCTTCATTTGGGGAGGTTAACTGGAGCACTCTGGGAGTAATCTGAGTGTCATAAATGAACCTAATTGCTCACTGATGGTTACAATCAATTAAGTTCAGTGGTGAAGGTGCCTCCATTCATTAGATTTATTATTTTATTAATATTAATTAACTGGATTCAACAGGGGCGCCTCCAACCACCTCTGATGGCTAGTTTGACTTTAGTTAACCTCATTGGGGTTCAATGGAGTTAATGATGTGCTACCACTTGTTGGTTGGCATGTAGTGACATGTGTTTGAGCTAATTTCAGTTAGGCTCATTCATTCATTGCACTCCGACTTCAGTTAGGACTCAGTTGAGTCAATCAGCACTTGATCAGTTGGTTAACTAGTGTGTTTACTGTGGCTTACAATCAGTTAAACTACACCCATTCATTCAATTTGAATGACCTCCTTGAGAATTCGAATTGTCTTGGCATTCATGCATCTTGCATTATCATTGTATTGTATCATCATTCGTTCATTTGATTATACAAAGCTGCTATTTCCATTGCAACACATTTTTCCAATTTTATGCATATTTTTTTGTATTCTTTGTGAGACTGTGTTTTGAGTTCCTATACCACTGTGACAAATTAATAACCATGAGTCAGAGATTCACTTAGATACAGTCATATCCACTTGGGAGATTTTAATTGCTACCCCATGGATTCAAATTCTTTTCCTATGTAAACTATTGTAACACCAGATATTTTTATTGTGAATGATACTGTAAATTCCTAAGCAATACTTGTATGTTTCCTATGTGGTTTGTTTTGTTTAGTTTGTATCTTCAAGCAGATAGTTCTAATAATGTTTGCAGTAAATGGAGAACTATCTTCATTCTCCATTTACTGCAAACATGATTAGAACTATCTTCTTAAAGATATAAATGGCATTCAAATTCTAATATGGTATCAGAGCCTTCGTAGGTGGGTTTCATGCTTGTTTCTCTCCATTGAAAATCAAAAGCAGCTGGGTTTCCACAGAAGTCCCCTATGAAAATTTGCTAGCTCTGGATTTATTCAAAGTAGCGGAGAGGGAATAACGGACCCTGAAAATATGTTCATGTCAAGAGGAAAAGTATGATTCTAACAGTTCATATGTTTTAGTGTGTTATTGCAGTGAAAATACAAGGTGCTATGTAGCTTGTGTGAAGTTTTTGCAGTCTTTCAGCCAGAGAAATTATGAGTTCTCAAAATCCTGAACCACAAATCCTCACAACTTCCAATTATCTTGATTGGAGGATTGATATGCAGTTGGCCTTGGGCAAGCATGGCTACTAGAGGATCATACATGGTTGGGAGCCTGAGCCCCATCAGCCTGTTGAAAGGAACAAGTTTATGAACCATTGTGATGAAGCATTCGGGTACTTATGTACTTATATTTTCAGAGATCTCCTCTTCCACCTAGAATTCTTGAGGACTCCTAGAGAATTCGGGGAGAATCTTGATATCTTGTTTAACAAATAAGATGAGCTTCGGGGACACATTCTAGAGAATGAGTTGGTATCTTTACATCCCAGCAGTTTCGAGACTATTGAGCAATTCTTTACTAAATTCAAGTATCTAGTACTCTAGTGTAGAAAGTGTGGAATAGAGCGGAAGGATGAGCAGAATGTCATTTCCATACTCAACAAACTAGGCTCTGAGTATTATGTATTTGTTTCCATATTTCATTCCAAGCGAGAAAGCTTTCCTGATTGGAAAATTCCTTCATTAGATTCTTTTTCCAAGTCCTTAATCAAGGAGCAAGACAAATTGTTTCTAATGGAAGTCATCAAGACCTCCAAAGATCATTCTCTCCTAGTCACTGACTCTTCCAAAGTGCAAGCAAAGGGGAAATCAAAGAAGAAGGAGCCAAAAGCAGCTGATTCCAAGCCTAAATCGAATCAAGAAACTTTCGAAGGAGCCTCCGACTCTAAGCAAAAGAAGAAGTTTGAAAATAAGTTATGTCCTTATTGTGAAAAGGGGTACCATCTTGAAGATCATTGAATGAGGAAGGAAATTGATGAAATGTCAGCTCTTCTCAAGCAACATAACATTGCTTCCCCAAGAGAAAAGAAGCCTGATGAATAACCACAGACAGAAGATACTAAAAGATGTCATGCTTCAAAAGCAACTATATCTCCATCCTCAGCATACATAATAGATTCTGGAGCTTCCAAGCACATGGTTTCTTCCAAAGAATCCTTCTCTACCCTCTCACTATCAAAGGGGCCTAACATTCACATGGGAGATGATTCCCATATTCCAGCAGAAGGAAGGTCTCAGTCAGAGCGAAGCATGGTGAGTTCAAGAATGTCTTATATGTGCCCTCCCTTGTTGCTAACTTGTTGTATGTTTATCAGATGACACATACAGGTTCTCCCAAGAGAGCTACATTCGATTTAGACTCAGTTGAGATTACAGAAAAAGCCACTAGACTGCTTGTAGCAAAAGGTATTGCAAATCACTCTACCAAAGCGTATGAGTTCTCACATTTATTACCTGTTTCTCCTCCTACAGCTTTATTGTCTCATGCTAACAACACCAGCAAGATTTGGCATGAGAGATTTGGCCATCTCAATTTCAAATATCTAAAGTAATGATAAAATGGTTGAAGGTTTGCACTCCATCCAAACCTCCGATGGAGTATGTGCCGGTTGCTTGGTAGGTAAGCATCCAGAAAATAAGTATGATGTTGGTAAGGCACATATAGCTTCCTCTACACTTGATTTGATACACAGTGATGTAGCTGTAACTATGCCCACAAACTCCATTAATGGCTACAGGTATTTCCTCACCTTTATTGATGATTGTTCTAGGTACTGCTAGGTCTACTTCATGAAACAAAAATCAGAATTTTTTGAGACTTTTGAATTTCTTAAGGCTATGGTTGAGAACAATTTCAATAAGAAAATCAAGTCTATAAGATCTAATGGAGGAGGAGAATACATCAAAGGAGATTTCCATGTTTTTTGTGAATTAGAGGGGATTCGAATGGAACACTCAGTTCCATACACACCACAACAGAATGGTGTGGTTGAGAGAAATAACATATCACTAAAAGAGATGGCAACATGCATTCTCCATGCCAAGCATCTACCTCCTTCTCTTTGGGTTGAAGCAGTAAACCGTGCTTCGTATTTGCAGAATTGGGTGCCCCACAAGTTAGTGGTTGGGGTCACTCCATTCAAAGCACTGCATGGGTATAAGCCCATTGTCTCTCATCTGAGAGTTTTTGGTTCAAAAGCTTGGGCCAGAATACCACTTGACAAGAGGAAGGCCTTCCAAGCCCAAAGTAGCAAATGCATTCTGCTGGGATATGCAGAAGATGCAAAATCTTACAAACTGATGGAAGTTGCAACCAAAAGATGCTTCATTGAAAGAAGTATCCAATTCGAAGAAGATCAACTACATGATACTCCTCCAACAGCACAGGAAGGTATAACTATTTCTCCTCCTATTTTTAATGATGATGATGTGCTACAGGTTTCAAATTTAGATGAAGAAGATCATATTCAACATGACCCTATTATTGAGATTGAATCTCAAGAGATTCTAGATCTAGATCCAATACCTATTCCTAATCAGAAGCCTAAACCCAGATGGACTCGAAAGCTTCTTGATGCAGCTGGAAGTGGTGCTAGAAATCTAGAAGACAGGAGAAGAACAAGGTCCCAATACCAGAATGAGCATGCTGCACTATCTCTCACAGATTCACTCTCTACAGAATGGTGTAGCAAAGTTCCAGGTTTGTGCTACTTGATGATGGTGAATGATCAATTACATGGCCCACAGAAGTAGAAACTTGATCATTCCCTACCTTCACCATCCAGAAGAGACAAACAGAGTCATCGGTTTAGAAGTACATTGAGAGGTCCACTGATGGACCATGTTGCTACATAGAGCTTCAAATTTACAGCAATGATTTTGCTCAAGTTATCTTTTTAAGGAGGAATCATCTTTCTTCTAAACATAGCTTGCAGTTTTCTATTTCCTACTTATTTTGAGGGGGGGGGTTTCCCATGAGGTTTTCCCCCATTTCCTCAGTTGTATTAAGCAACATTTTTTACTATCTTTTAGATTGTATTTGGGTGACCTATGGTCTTGTTACCAGGGCCCACGGTTGTCCAAGTTAGGATTCAAGGGGGGTGTTAGGATTATTAATCCTCCCTTAGTCAAATGTCTATTAGATTAATTCATCCTAACTTAGGAGTTTTAATTAATTAATTGAGTCACTAGTACCATTGGGTCCACATGGCCTAATGGGACCGCATGTACCAGACACTGGAGTGTGGGGAACACTATTAGAGGTTAACTGCCACTTATTGCATGTGCATTCATTAGTTTGGGCGCCTCCTAGACCAATCCCTACATTTTAGGAGCCACTGGGAGTCCTGAAACCAACCTACTTTAGTTAGTTGGAGTTAGTACTAGTCAGTCTTAGTTAGCCCCCAATTACTTTCATTTATTTCACAATCAATTAGCTAGCACAAGCTTTGCATGGATAATGCATGGATGCATGTGGAGTAGGCACCTTCTCCCACGTACCACACTCAGTTGTAATGAGTTAACTAGCTACCACTGATTGATTGAGTTGGTTGGACATCTGGGAGTTGGTGTTGGACTCCGATATTGATTGAGGCACCATGATTTAGAGATTTAGTTAGATACAATCATATCCACTTGGGAGATTCGAATTGCTACCCCATGCCTTCGAATTCATTTCCTATGTAAACTATTGTAACACCAGATATTTTTATTGTGAATGATACTGTAAATTCCTGAGCAATACTTGTTTGTTTCCTGTGTGGTTTGTTTTGTTCAGTTTGTATCTTCATTCTCCATTTACTGCAAACATTATTAGAACTATTTGCTTGAATATCTAAATGGCATACAAATTCTAATAGACTGATATTCACTTTCATATTTTTCTCCATGTCCATTTTAGAGGGGACGTTTTGCTCCCATGAGGTTTTCCTGCTTACCTTGGTTATATGGACAAATAGATTTTTGTAAGAGGTGACTTGAGCCTTAGTTGCAAAGGCCTCAATAATGTGATGTAATTACAATAAGTCAGCATTAAGGGGGTTGTTAGAGCATTATTCCACCTTAGTACCATATACATACACCTATGACACATATTCATTAGTTTCATGCATATGTTATATGGTCCAAAACTAGGGTGTGTTGGTCAATATTGGTTCCTTAGGTTTTTTGGACTCATAAATGCACCTAGATGCCCTCATTTGATCATTTTGGTTACACATGCACCCTCATCAATGACTTCCCAATCCTTGGTGCGTTCCCCATCCCTTAAAACATGGAAATCGGTTGACTAGAGGGGCTAATCCATGTATTTGGTGGTTTTTGGATCTTTTGTACCATCTATTGTTGGCCAGATCCACTCCCACTCACCTATGCACTCCACCACGCCTAGCCTACCCTCATTTATGTCCTAGCATGCTCCAGTCACATTTACACTAGCATTAGTGACCATTTGAGGTGGTTTGGGAGCTCATTGGTACACCTAGGGGTGTTTTGAGGTCCAATCTAAGCCTACCACATGTATGGATCCAAATTGCCTCCAAAGGATAACAATTTTCTCCTATTGTAATATAAAATTGTTCCATACATATTTACATGTTGGACAGTTATAATAAACTCTGTTATTGACACCATTTCTATGTGTTAATTTCACTCTTTCACTATTTTCTGTAGAATTTGTGAAGAATCTTGAATTGTGAGGATTCCCTTAGCTTCTAGATCTTGTTGTGAATCAGATTTTCACACTTTAAGTTAACTTCTCCCCTTTTTTTTTCTTTCAGTTAAATTCATTACTAAGACCTTTTTTATTTAATTATTATAAGACTTAACCTTTAACTCCTCTTCGCCTAATTGGTGATGTTGTAGATTTTTGTTATGGAAACTTGACCGAAATGAATGTACACAGATTCATTATTAAATAATGATTTAATTTCAATAGTTTTCAAAACTATACACCAATACAATTATATCCCCTTTATCCTTATTTATTTGGATGTCGAAACTTAAACAAATAATTCAATGGATGTAATAATAACAATATATCTAATGCATGCAATCATTTCAAAGGATACATATCTAATATTTAGAAAATACTTTATTTTAATATCATGGGTGGCCTAGTTAACACCTCATGGGACTTGAGGTATTGGAGGTTGCTTTAGGGTTCACACTATGTCTTTAAGAAGTAATGGAAATGAGATCTTGGTCACAAAAACATTGTTAGGACATCACTAATATCTTTCAACATCATATAAAACATAAATAAATCATATAAATACAGAGTAACAATTGCATAGAAGGCCCAAATAGTTGTAGGGTTGCAACCTAAGCTTTGATACCACTTATAACACACCCAACCTAAATCACCGGTAAAGGAGGGTGCATGGGATATATTAATGTAGAGAAGGATGGTTTATGATCTTAGCACAACAAATATATTTATTCTAATGGGATTAGTCATTAGGCCAATAAATTAAAACTTCTAGTCAACCATTAAAACCGACAATGCTTTATCTTAACCAAAATTTTGCATACATTTTTATGGCCTAGAGTTTAAAAATAATTAACATATATAAACCCCATTGGGTGATATGATATGGGAATACCATATAAGGCCATATGGAATTCCATGTCAGTCCCAAAATCACATGTAAAATCTTAAACAAAACAACCTACTAACTTTATCAATTTGATCACAAATTTTGCACTAAAAGCTTATTCACATGCATGATAAATTTAATAAATTATTTAATCATAAACTAGACATAAAATCCATGGGAAAATATGATATGTTACATCCATATATGTCCATATGGAAATCCAATATCAAATTTCCTAAATAATCATAAAGTGAACATATCAAAATTACAAATACTAGTTCAAGGAATGACATACCTTCCCAGAGGCTTTCAATCCAACATAAAAGTTAGTAACATGATAAACCTATGATTTAACTAAGAAATAAGAGTAAAATCAGTCTCCATGATACATCTCAACACACATACATAAATCACTAAAGCATCATAAATACTTATATTGATATGCGCAATTGGAAGCAACATGACAATTTTCCTCCAGTCATAGATCTCTGTTTGGCGTATGTTTTCCTGCGGAAAGATCACCCCCAAGATGAGGTATTTGGATTCATATGAGAATGTATCTTCTAAATAATTGTCTAAGGATAAAATCAAGGCCACAACCCATGGAACAAAACACATGAATTTCTTCCATAGAGTTTACCCCTATCCACCCACTTACTCCTCCACCCCACTACCAAATGAAATGGTAATCCCTTCACCTCCTAGGTCCCTCAAGACATCACCATATTCACCATCATGATTTATGTGTAGGATCAGAACATTGCCATATTCACCATCAGTATTTATGTGTAGGATCATGACAGAGACAAGTGGTGGACACCTCCTATCTATACTGTACTCAAGAAAATGTCCTTTTGAGAAGACACAACTCAATTAATCACCACCTACTTACTCCTCCACCCAAATACCAAGTGAAAAGGTAATCCCTTCACCTTCTAGGTCCCTTAGGACATTGCAATATTCACCATCAATATTTATCTGCAGGATCACGATAGAGTCGAGTGGTGGCCATCGAGGAACTATTTGGAGTTGATCAAGCTTACCCTAAACATGACCAAAATCCTTATCCTCCAAGAACATAGTTCACACGCATAGCATAGCGTACATGGGTTCCCAATCTCATAATCTTACCCAGCTCTCAACAATCATAGCATGAACAAATTGCCTTCCCTCAATGAATGAAGGAAATAATCCTCCATAATTCTCCTCACAATATATTCATAACCTTCAAGACAAACGTGGTGCCCAAGTGTGCAAATTACTATGCCAAATATCTCCTTGGCATTCTCCCAACCCCTAGACAATATCCCTTGCACACTCCCTAGAATCCATAATGAATGAATGAATTCCATGTTGGATCAATTCGAACCCTCTTAGCCAATTCAAATTGCCTCCAGTAGATTGACTCTAGATCACTAATGAAGGACTCCTGATCACTAGGGATTCCAACAACCATTGATTGAGTCATTCCAGTTCTCAATATAACACCTTGAATTCATTGATACTGACTCTAGAACATTGGTAATGAAGCTCCCAGTCGCTGACCAACTCGAAATTGTCAACACTGACTTAAATTCCCCCATAATTGGCTCTAAGTTACCCATAAATTACTTCACATGCATGGAGGTAAATTTAGTTCACAAGTACTGACTCCAATTCACCCTATACCATGCATTCAAGATAACAACTCGAATTGACACATAATAACTCAATTTAACTGAAGATAACTTTGTTCCATCTAATTAACCGAAGACAACTTAACTTTAAACCACAATTTCACTAACTAACTAAGGATAACTGACTCTAACTGACTGTTGGTTACTTTTTTTAACTGAAAATGACTCAAATTAACCACACTGACTCTAACTAAATGACAGTACTCTATTTAACTAGTGTAACAAGACATTAACTCAATATTAACTAACAATAACTCAACTAAAGTCAATTTAATTGAAATTAACTGAAATTAACTCAATATTAACTCAAATCAACTGAATTAACTGATAGTAACTCAATTTAACTAGACAAAACACTCCAATTAGAGTGGATTTACAAGAATTAAGTGCATGTATGGCCAAAATTAGTCAAATAGGTGCAATAGACCAAAGTGATGTGAGAGCGGGGCCCACCAATATCTGGATAAGGAATATTATCTCTAGTGAGGGCGTAATAGTGCATGCAAACCATTATTTAGGTGATTTAGGACCCCCATGGTCCAAAATTATTAAAATTAGGAAGACTAAAGCAATGTTAGGGGGAGCCACAACTCCTAACCCCAACCCCTTCACATGTGGAATGCCAAGACCCCCATCAACGTTTTTGTCCATGTTGTGACATTATTTTAGTTATAGGTAATAATAATAATAATAATAATAATAATAATAGCATAATAATATTCATGGTTCATGGTCCACGAACCTAGTTCCACCATAACAACAAATAACCAAAATCATAGGTGTGCAATGATTAACTTCAGGATATTAGATTATATATATATATAGAATGGACAAATATAAATGGAAAGCATGGGTGCATAACATTGAAATTGTACACATTAGTGCTATCACACAATTAAATTCACTAGTGCGATGGAAGGATAAGCATAAATGATATTGTAACATCCCTAAATTTCATAAATAAATAAAAAAATTATTTACTGCAAGTAACTTAAGTAGTTCCTAGGAATAATTCCAAGAGATGTTATAATTCACAATTCTTTTGTCATGCGCTAATGGCGTTATTAACTAATTGCAAGAGTTATGTACCTAGGTTATTATTAGCTTGCTTTATTTTGTGAACTGTCATGATGACATTACTTTGTGAAATAACTATCTTCCTTAAAGGACTCTGTTGAACTAGTTGTCGTGAAATAGTTTGTCATCGCCTTCCGTTTGATTCTACTCTTGACCTGCAAAAGGGATAGGTCATTGTCTTACTTAGTCATTATGACTAATGCATGAACTTGTGTTTTACCAATGTGCAAGTGGGTGAGGTCACTCCATTTTCACAGCTAAAGAACAACTATAAGCTATAACGCCACAAGTGACAAGGAAAAAGGTAATCCTAAAGTTTTGGACAAAGATCTAACCTTACCCTAGTTCTGATGATCATAAACCACGTCTATCTTTTAACATAAAAATAATAAAGGTCCTAGCCAAGGTACCTTCTAATTACCAACTATTTCATGCAGGTTAAGATATATTTTAAGCATGAAATTGATGTACCATATGTTATAATAATCAAAAAACGAGAATGCTTGTATGTGCAGTTGGAACTATATACTATGGGTTTTAATATACTATTCATAACCCTTCATGGAAAAATATGTAAGGTGCTTGACCTTTGAACTATTTCATTGCCTGAATTGATGGTGATGACAAAGGGTAAGGTACAGGAATTAATATCGCTCACTTTCGGACCATGTGATGGCATTAAATTCTACAAGTGCCGACAACTGAGAGTAGTGCTAAACCCTAGGGGTTTATTACACAATGGAGATCACGTCTTCCAATTGGATGGGGTTTTATTCACTATTAGTTTTTATTCATTTACTTTCTTTATTTTCTATTTTTTCACAAGGGTAAAAACTGTAGTTTAACTTCCAGCCTGTGTAATGCATGTGCAGGATGATCCTCTACGACAAGGGTGTGGTTTGGAATCTCGCCTAGAAGACCCTTTTATCTGGTAAGACCCATGTATTTCCTTGCGTGGATCTGTGGAACCAAGATGGGTCTTGTGGTGTGTTTTTATGTCCATGGCGTTGGGGTTTCCAAATCAGTGTTGGTTTTTAGATGTGGAAGTGATTAACTTGCTTTGGTATAAAATGTAATCATTACTGTAAGGGTTTCTTTATCACCCATGGAGTCTTAAACGACTATGCCACTTTTGTATATTCTTTGTGGTTTGGACTCTCGCCTACAAGGCCCTTTTATCTAGTAAGACCCATGTATTTCCTTGCGTGGCTCTGTGGAACCAAGATGGGTCTTGTGGTGTGTTTTTATGTCCATGGCGTTGGGGTTTCCAAATCAGTGTTGGTTTTTAGATGTGGAAGTGATTGACTTGATTTTGTATAAAATGTAATCGTTACTGTAAGGGTTTCTTTATCACCCGTGGAGTCCTAAACGACTATTCCACTTTTGTATATTCCTTTTGGTTCTAAAAATTGTTTTGATACTGTAAGAACCCATGAGGGTTTTCATACTAAAACTCTGTTTATTTCCAAAACTAAGTGATTGTGTATATTTCCAGAATGTAAATAAATCCCTACCTTTGGAGTCTTGCGACTATGACACTTTATTTTGAGATATATGGTGTTTAAAATTACTTTTATTTCAATTCTATCAATTTTATTTATATAGTACAGACCCTCAGTTTGTTTGACCCATGAGGGATTCGTAGCTTAGTTGATTTACACTACACAACAATGTGGTCATGAGCCTTTAGTATGTAGATCTACACTACAATTTATAAATGTTTTGGTGAGATATTGTGAGAGATTTTACTTTGATTATTTAACTTTGTTATTGTATGATTAATAGGACATGAGACCGTAGGTAAACTTCCATTACTGTTGAAAATAATTAAACTCTGTTTAGCTAACAATACTGTTTCAAAATTAATTAAGCCCTAAGGTTGTCTGTAACTTTCTTCTGCAAGCGAAATACTGCAAAAAGAACACCAACCTGACCTGAATCCTGTAACCAATGCTACAATCTTTCGATAATCTCGACTTTGTGTTATTAAACAATTCCATCGCTAAGAAACTGGGCTTAAGATGCCCTTATGTGAAACTAGCTTAGTTTTTACTGTTCATTTAATACCCTAGTTATTATAAGTTAGTTTTAGAGTTTGTTTTAATGAGGCAGGACACTTATCCTGGAAATATTATTGTGAAAGCAAGGGTATTGAGGAGGAAAATTGAATCTGAACATTAGATGTCTCATAAGTTCTAGGT
>LPNX010540086.1:759879-772933 GCA_001517045.1 Pseudotsuga menziesii | reverse complement strand
TTGGTCATTATTATCTTGTTTCCTACTTTTTGGCCATTCCTGAAAGCATCTTTAGCATATTAACATAGAAACCTCTTACATGGATGTATGATTTCAAGGGCAAGACTTTAAGTAAACTTCAAAAATATGTTTGAGCTTCTCTCAACATCCAAATTATCACAAAGATCCTTGTTCTAAGTGTATTATACACAAAAAAAATCTCCAATTTCCATCTGTAGGGAAGTTGCAAGTACATATTGTTACAATCCAGAAAATACCAATCTGTAGGGAGGTTTCGAGAGCATTGTTACAATACAGAAAATACCATAACCATACATAAATTTTGTCTACATTGAAAGATTATGGGTTTTCAGGCTTTCCTATGCCTCATTTTTCTAGACTGAGACCAATGGTAGCCTCAAGTATAAAAGAGTGGCATAAATTGAATCCACTAGACCACTCAAGACTCTTTGGTCCCTAACAAGCATTTTCAATTTATAGTATTATACTACAATCCAAATCATCATGTGGATCCGAAGCTGATAAAAATGCTTGTATCCCTTAGAAAGCTAGGAAAGTAATCATTTAAACTGAACTACAATACAAGATATATCATCCTTGCTCTCTTGTTTCAAAGCTTCTACTGTTAACTGCTTTGCTTCTATTCATGGATCCTTGATTTTACTAACAAAATTGACAGCTTCCTGATTATCCATCACATGGGTAACATAAAAAATAAGGTGAGAGCAGAACAAATATTTGAAGCTCTTTATATAGTACTGAAAACTGTTGTAGAATACCAACCTTCCATAAACCATCACTCGCCAAAATTAGAAATTGTGCTTCTGAATCCATGTCCCATTCTTTCACATCAAGATCTGACCATAGATGTGTTTTGATACTTCTATCTCCGAAATATCGAGAAACTGCAAGCTGCCCACTTACTCTCAGCACATCTCCTGCAATTAAAAAATTACATTTCCTGAGTTTGCAACTTAAGTAGCAATATTTGATTCCTTCCATTGCTACCAATCATACACTTCAAACAAATTTCACGTAACGAATGAAAATTCAGATTTCAGTTTTTCAAACATCCCCATCAAAATCAATACACAGTTTCTATCCAGAAATTCTTCTACAAAAATCCCCATGTTAGTGAAGATAGCCATGATAATTTTCTTGCATTCTTCTGAGAACTTGGAAATTCAATGTCAATATAATATTTAATGTATTTATTCTACTTTTCTAGACCTCCAAATCTCCCCTTAAGCAAAAGCTTACTTTCATTAATATGTAAATAAGTCAAAACCACCTGGAATGTTTGAGACAAAACCCCCCTATTCTCGATGCTTCCACGTGCTTTACTAGGCTCATGGTCAACTGAAAGCTGAATAGCCTTTCCATTTTTTCTCAAAACTACTTTAGAGTGGCCAACATTTGCAACCAAGAGTTTTCAGCAATCTATTAGGATAGCTGTAACAGCAGGAGTGTGTATATGAATGACATCGTCTGTCTTATCATAGGCTTTCATTATGGCCCTAGATGGATGAACCCATAATTCTTCCTACATAACACATAATGTAATCAGAAAGCATTGAGCAATAGAAAACCCCGCTCTAGTTAATCATGAAAATAAATATTAAAGTTATCCAATTATGGTACCAGGTACATCACAACAGCGCTACTCATGCTTAAATAATATAAAATCCAAAATTAAATTCATCATAATCGGTGATGATTTCTCTAGCAATAAATGATATCCAGTCAGAGAATAACATAGAATAACAGGCCAACCCTGTAAAGTAATGAATTATTCAAACTTCAAACTAGCGCTACAAAATTGTAAGTCCACTATAGCTTAAAATAGGTTAAAACTACTCAAGGGAACATGCTATTGTAATGCAAGGAAAATCAAATCCAATTTACAAAGTATGAATAACTTGCCATGGAATCTACCACAATTCCCTTTACTGAGCAATTTGGTCACTCACCTCACTCAAAATGTTTGCAAACAAATTCTTCTACAGGTTTGAAGCCACACTGTCACCTAAATGACCATCAAAAATAGCATATAAACCCAACTCATAGCCTTTAATCTGAGTAAACTCTGCAACATGATAGTCCTCCATAGGATGACTAGCTTTTCATTTCACTAGATTGAATCCATGGACAATTTTATTGGAACTTAAGTGGCTCGTGCCTTTCCCAGAATTGCAAGAAGAATTCCCTCCAGTCAACATCTGCACATAAACAAATATTTTTTTAACATACAAACAAGCAAAAAATCAAAATAAACGACTACAAATAATTAAGTTGAAGAATTTGATGAGAGTCTCCAATGAGTTTAAGTGCAAACTGGGCCACCATTTTTTCGCAGTTAAAGAGTTCAACTCTTGTATTGAATTGAAAATCTAGTCAGTTTCCTAAGGTTTTAGAGGTGGGCAAATAATTAATATGCAGGCCAAATTTTTTTATTAACTAACATTTCCTTTTTTACCCTTGACAGGTGCGTGTCCTTGTTAATGTAAAGTTAAGAATCAAAATTTCAATTTCAGGATTGTATAAGAAGAGAAAGGATTTGAAATTGAATATACGTTGGGCTATGATCAAGTTAAAGCACTTGCAGAGACAATGATACAAGTTCAAAACCCAGGGGTATTTCTTTCCATGATAATATGGTTGACCAAAGTCTTTTGAGGTGTGGGTCAAGTTAATGTGGCAACACTTGTTCAGTGATAATGTGGAGGTGTTGTTAAAAGGTGGCCCATGCTAATGTTGTCTTCAATGTGCATGGGACTAGGTGCATTGGTCCTAGATGACTTTGACAAAACAAATACCTCTTAGCAACAAATTTTCTTTAGAAGGTAGCATGTTTGTAAAGCAAACACAACAACAAAATTCCTCTATAAAAATCTGATCTGAATGATGGCAAAAATATCCATTAAAGAAACAAGTGCCTGCACATCAAAGTATGACAAAAATAAGGCAATCTAAATAAATAGGTACCAAAAGTACACAAAAACATACGACAACATACAGAAAGGAAAAATGCAAAATGTGAAACATTCTCACAATGAAAATCAATCAGGTAATGGATGGAATAAGGTTGGGAGTTAATATGATCACAAAATTGAAACTCTAATAAAATCCACTTTTGTTAGGCAATGGATGTTTTTTTTCCTCTTTGTAGGCAATGATTTGACTAAGATTACTTGGTTCTAATACAACATTTTAAAGTAGGGCCAATCATACATCTTTAAGAGATTTCATGAACGTACTATCAATTCTCCTATTATTTCATAAATTCTTTATATAAAATAAGTTCATAAAATCAACTCATATGTCATCAGTCTACTTTTATATTGTACATAAAAGCAAAACTTCCTAAGACTGAGATATCCAAACACTTCTTCCCATTTTATACAGACCCGATCACACTATCAATATAACTGATAACTCCAATATAACAAAGAACTTATATAAGTAATATAATCCTATAAACTCATCAAGTAAGATGCATTCATCATCTTAAAGTTGAACATGGATCTGGAAGCCATTCTCATTTGAAATTGTTGCTTCAAAGCTGTGTTTCCATTTGTACCAATCCAACAGTTTCACTCCATGCAAGAGTAGCTCAGAATCCAGATGCCAATACACCTTGGGAAAAATGATCAATTTATACATGCTTGAAATAGCATCTTCACTCAGACACGCCAGATGATAAGCATCAGATATTGAGAATTAGACAGAGTCCGTGCATGGAAGTATAGTGCATGCAAAGGTTTAGTCAATATGTAGGGAAGTCAGTGTTTTTGGTTCTGGCGCATGCATGCACCATTTACAAAACGCATGATACCAAATAGACAGATGAACTTTTCCAGGAATCCATGGGATGAGTATCATATATGTCAATAATATAAAGACTAGAAACATTTATCTCTGAAATATACAATAATGTCGAGACTGGTTTATTATGCAGTGAAACAAAAGAGATCAAGGGAATCATTTGGAGAATACGAAAAGTTCAGGGCTCAAACTTAACTCATGCCTATTTAAAATCCACATTCTACCCGCGACTTGGGAATCCTGCAACGGCTAGACAATTGATTGTGACAATAACTAAATACTGTAAATGGTGCATATTATTTATTGAAAAGACCACAAAAGAATACAGTCCACGGTCCGCCATTTATTTTCTGCAACTAATTTTTCTGTATGCAACATAAAATGGAAAACCGTTTCCAGCTACAAGACCCAATTCTCAATCCAAAGTTCGAGGATTTGACAAGCAAGAAACCTTTTTTAACTCCTTGCTACTGTAATATAACCCTGTACACCATATTGCTTGAGATCTTAGCAAACCCTTGGAGATAACTCAGATCTAGCAACACCCTATGTAAATATGATGTCCTTTAAATTGTTCTTAAATCCTGCAGGCTCTGATACCATGTCAAACTTTATTGAACCCAGCTTCAAGATTAAGATTTCCACAAATTTTATAACCCATAAAATTAACCATACAAAAATTAACTCTGATTTTGAATCTGAGCACTACTGATTTCAATTTACCAATTATTTTGGGGTTAATGTTGTAAATAGAAATAATATATTTTATATAGAGTAATAATCGTTCTGAACCAGGTAAATGTATGATTTAATGAGAGGTAGGCGTACTCACTCACGGTGCTTAGGTAAATGTAAGATAAATGGGAGGTGATATTGTTGTGCCTTAGCTTTCGATTTCGTAATGAACAAGTCGAATAGATATATTTTGTAGGGTCTTGGTTACAGGGTTCAACGGCGGGTGAAATGTGTGTCAATTTGACCAATAGTTGATACAAGGATGGACTCACATTAGTGAAGGTGGGCATAAAACAGTGACCTTTCAGGATTCGACCCTCCTAGCTCAGGTAAAACATTCCGGGATCAACCCTTTATAGCTCAAGTAATACGATTCCCAAGGATGCCCGTATTACACCCCATACCATTTGGAAGGATTTTCCAGTATCTTGAAAAAATAATGATTTCAAATAATAAACAAGATAATTTATTTAAGCTCTCACAAAATTTCATGTTCCTAAATACCCATCTTACAGAAACAGAAAAAGGTGAGATTTCTCATATACCCATATTACAGACACATCATTTTTTAATACCTAGACATCAAAAAAATAGAAAAACAAGAATTTTCAATACCCATCTTATAGATGTTGAATCTTTAAATACCTTTTAACAAAAAAAACCCAAATTTTCAAATAAACTGCCATTTAGAAGAAAATAATTAATACCCACCTTGGAATAAGCTCCAAAGAAGCCGTTCATCCCATCTATGCACATTTTACAAGCTTTTTCCCACTGCTAATTGAGTACTTCACATCCTCCAAGCAGAACTTGCTGCTCTCAGCCTTTATGGAGTGTCAATCCCAACCCAAAGATGCCCAATATCGCATCAATTCCCACCTTGGAAAATTCCAAAAGGACCAAAAGAAATTGCTCAGAACCCAAAACATGAATCAGCTCATGAGGTGAAGGAAAAGTAGTTGAAGGTCCTTCAACTTCCGTATCTCTCTACAGTGGGCATGACCAGATACTGTTACTGAATTACACTCAAATTCCAAGGTATGTGAGAATATTTATGGACCCGAACTTATTATTAATTTAAATGAAACATAGACGTCAAATAACGCATTATAAAGTCTTTGAGGTGTATTCTTAATGGACCCTTGTTTGTTGACTTTGATGCCTAATAATTTACACTTGGATGCCTTATAATATACTCAAGTGATAATATGTATGATGAATGTCACTATAAATCCACAATGATCACTTCTTGTAGATATGAGTGACAAGTCCAAATTTTTAATAAAAATCCCAATGATAACAATATTGTTTCTTGTTGTATAAGATAAAATAAGTCTAAGTAAAAAAAATTATTCAACATCATCACGAAGGACAATGGATGCCTTATAATATACTCAAGTGAGAATATGTATGATGAATGTCATTATAAACCCACAATGATCACTTATTGCAGATATGAGTGATAAGTCCAAATTTTTAATAAAAATCCCAATGATAATGATATCGTTTCTTGTTGTATAAGATAAAATAAGTCTAAGCAAAACAAATTATTCAACATCATCACGAAGGACAATGGATGCCCTATAATATACTCAAGTGAGAATATGTATGATGAATGTCATTATAAACCCACAATGATCACTTATTGTAGATATGAGTGATAAGTCCAAATTTTTAATAAAAATCCCAATGATAATGATATCGTTTCTTGTTGTATAAGATAAAATAAGTCTAAGTAAAACAAATTATTCAACATCATCATGAAGGACAATGACAAATCTTTGAGAAGAATACCACAAGCTACCTAAAAAGGGCTTAAGTGAAGTTGGACTTTGACAAAGTTGCAAAAGATAATTTAAGAAAGGTAAGAAGAAGAATTATAAGGGATTGAGTGAAGTTGAATTTTGACCATGTTCGAGTTAGAAGGGATTATGAAGTAGTGTTATTTTCATCTTTATGGAATATTAGTAAGGAAATGAATAACTATATAACAATATTATTATGGATATGAACAATTAGGTGGAAACAAAGGTTTAATAAATAAATAAATATAGGTTGAAATTTTAGGTAAATGAATATTGAAAAAAAATATTTTAATTTAATATAAGATATTATTTTAGTGTGATATTATAGATTATTAATGAATTTAATTAAATAAAAGAAGTATTTTAAGTCTAATAAGCATTAAATATGACCACGTTGGAGGCTTGCTAAATAAAATAGTTGAGGTTAGAAGCTAATAAAACTTGTTGTTAAACAAGGGGAGACGACCGAACGAATGTCGCTATAGTGAGGCTATATATGGACTATGTGTCACTATAGCAATGATCGTCGAGGACATTTTCATTTTTTGCCAAAATTTTAAACTATTTTTTCCATGAAAAATGCGATTTTCACTTATTCTTGGCAAAATGTCGTGGGAATTTTGAGCCATATGTAGTAGTGGTTCTAGGGAAACGTGGGTCTTTTTATGAGGCCATGGTTACTGGAATTCAATCCAGCCACAATGTCACTCTCAATGAATGACAACATGACCCTGTGAGCCCAACCCCAACCCTAAAGAATATAAACTAAAAAGTTGAACTCATTTTAAAGGTAAAAATAAAAACTAAGAATATAAAGAATGGAAATTAGTTGTATTTCACAATTAGTTAAAAACAATAAATAAATAAAAAATAAATCAAATTGAGTGTCTAATGTTTTTTTTTGGGTTAAGGCTCTTCTTTTTAGTACACTTTCTTCATCCCTTAAACGTGTCTTATGATCACTATTTTATAAAAATGCATGTGTAACTTCTTTTCTTAATTTGAAAAATAAAAAACAATATGATCACTATTTTGTAAGAATGTCTTTATAACTTATTTTCTTAATTTGAAAAAGTTAAATCACCTTGGCTAGTCATTTTCACTTTTATCCTTTTATCAGATTGGAAAGACTAATCCACCCGGGCATAAATTAATTGTTATAGCTATAGACCATTTTGAAATGGGTTGATTCCATCCCTCTTAGGAAAGTCACTATTTCTATAATTTATAAGTTTTTCCTTTACACATCATTTTTTTATTTAGTGTGATTGGATAATCTCCACGATGACCTCATGCAATCATTTTAAAAATGGTTCACAGTTCTATTTATCCGAATTAAGGGACTTTTGGAGCGATTGAGCATAAAAAAAAGGATTACATAAGTTCAGTTATGAGGGCAGTCAAGCCATTCATAAGGGCTAGCTAGCCAATAACATCATTTGCCTGCCCGACCAGTAATTGAGAAGAAACATTCAAGATCAATATATGATGTCATCGACTGCTTTGCAAAAGGAATTAATAACTGCTATGAACGTATGGGCTGAACTGGTTCCTACTCTGAACATATTAAAATAATCCTTAACTTTAAAATATCTTAATGTAATATAAATTTTATTATATAATTATTTTTTTTTATATTGTAATGTAAATTTATATTTTATAATTTTTTACATGATTTTGAAATTATTAATAAAATGTTTAATAAAAAAATGATGTTTAGATTATTAATATATAGTGTTTAATAAAAAATGGTATGTATCAATTTTTATGAGAATTTTCAACTTAGGTTTTATAATTTCTTGATACACTAATAATCGATATAATTATAATATAAAAACAAAACAACTTTCTTGATACACCAAGAATCAATATAATTACAATATTATAAAAAACAAAACAAATTAGAAAAATAAATTAAAACACAAAATTCACACTGAATGTGAAATTCTCATTTGAATGAAATACCATATACTGTAAAGAGCACTCTCTTCATTTAAAAACTTTGATCATTGATACATGCTTGACATATTCATGTGTGAGAATTTCATCACTAGCTTGGACAACTAAAGACATTAAAGAGACAAATAGCAACATTTCATGATTAATATACCAAATATATTTTGATACTATCAAAATATCAAACTAGAGGCCACAACATCCATTGAAGTGAAAGCGTTTCAAGTTAACAATTGCTCAACCAAACCCTAACTGTGCGCCAACATTTACAGAAACCAGAACCCTATTGGAATCAGCCATAAGCCTAAACTCTAAAAAGCAAGGTGCACTCCTATACAATCTAAAATTGTACAGACCAAATTGAAGGAAATCCGAGCAATCTTATAGATTCTTGGGAAATACAAATACTACCAGCATTTCTAATTGCCTCATACATTGAAATCTGAAGGGAAAAACTAAGTTTTTTACTACAAAACTATAATCAATTTATGTTTCGGGAAGGCCTTATTCACCATTCCTCTGATAGCCCAAGCAAAGCAAAAACAACCTAGAAAAACCCAAAACATGATATAGATAATGAGCTCAAATAAGCCAAAGGTGACCTATTTACAGTTTATTATAAAGAATAGTCATAGAGGGTGACCTACAATTGCATTCAAATTTGTAGGAATATATTTTACGAAGCAGGATACAACTTAAGCATATGACACAAACAATGACGTTCAGAATGGCATTCTACTTCACCTCTCACAAATTCATAAGAATTACGAGGATCATATTTTCTCTGAGCAATATGATAGAAGCCGCTTCCCGGGAAACTTAAAGGACTTAGCAAATCCTAATGCAATAAAACTTATTCAAACGATTTCAATTCAATTTTTCTGTGAAAGGCAACAGGCAGAAATTATGCACGTGATCCCATTAGATTGCCACATGAGGAGATATGTTGAGGGAATTTGTCAAGTCCTATGAATTTATTTTATTAATGTAAAAGGAGAAATTTAGGGGCACTTGACAAGCCCAACCAAGAAAGAGAATCAGTTTTGAGATTGGGCAGTTTCAGTTGAGAATTTCTGGGGACAGATATACTATGCCATGCTCCATTGTGCCATTGAAATTAGGATCAGTTAGTATTTTTGGTGTGGAAGAGCCAAATTTGTGCCCTTTAATTAGCGACAAAAACTATTTATACTTCTTCAGAATTTGGAATAACTAGACATGTTTGTACAAAAGTATACTAAGCGATATAGGAAACTATAAATAAGAACAGACATGCAAGAAGATGAAGGGGATTTGCAGAAAGATATTCTGATGGAATAATTTTTCAACTCCGAGATGAATCAGCTCTGAGAAAGGAAACCTCAAGTACATGTAAGCCATGGTAATCTCAATCTCCTCCGATTGGAAGTGGAAAGTGGTAGCCATGCTATAAAAGGATAACCTAAAATAATCTTCCTTGCTCAGAACCAAAGAAAGGGCAATGCCAAAATTGTAGCTTTGTGTAATATTCTGAAAAATAGCAAGAAAATAGATACAAGCCTTGAGGAAGGAAAACATTAAAGACATAGAAATTTTTAATGGGCACATAAAGGAAGCATCATGTATCAAGAGTCCTAAAGAGTTTCAAGAAAGAAGTGTACCTCCAATTTAATGAAAAAGATCGTATATTGAAATAGGCAAAGGATATTGAAATTCCAAATATAACCTGGGCATTCTTTGAACTAATGACGAGGTAATTCTTATGGTTTCTTCTATGTGTTTATTATGGCAATAACAAAGGATTCATTCCTGTTATAAAGAGTTCAAGCTGAATATGAAAGAAATTATGACATGTTAGAACTTAAATATGTTTTATCCAAGAATGTTTGATGATTCTGATGGGGTACTGGTGTCAGATTTATATACACTGGTACAGTAGAGATGACAATAGATATTGCACAAGACCTTCTGAGAGATGCTAATCAATATATTTTAGAAGGCCTCAAACATTTGTGTGAATATTCTATTGCACATGTATTCTTTTATTTCATTGCGGTTTTTCCTTTTTGTTATGATATTGTCCAGCCTCAGCACTGAGATCTGTGTTTTCTGTTCAGGACCTTACTTTAGAGAATTTTGCAACTATATATGATCTTGCTAAGTCATATCATGCAACTTCTTTTGTTGGGAGAAAGAAAATGGAACAATTTCAATATTATGTTTCCCTTGTGGTTTGAATTTTGTACTTTGGTGGGGTGTTTTAGAATAATCCCACTTGTTATGCATGCTTTAAATGGTAAACATATCCCATATGCTTTAAATGATGACGATGATGAACTAGATGACAATGACAATGATGATGTTTTTAATGATGACGATGATGGAAATGATCATGATCATGATCATCATCGTCATCTTTGTCATTGTCATCATGATTATCATAATAGTCATCATCATCGGCATAATCATCATCCATGTCATCATCATTGCCATTGTCCTTGACATCATCATCATCATGATTATTGACATTTTCATCAGTTATTCATCATTACCTTTGGCATAAGAAATAACATCTACCCAAAATATGTGATTAGTGGAAAAGGGTCATGGAGGACACACATGATTTATGCATGACAAATAACAACTTATTTTTTAAGATGATCAACATCATCATTCTCATTGTATTCATCATCATTGTCATTGTCATCATCACCATCATCATCATTCATTTCATTGCCATCATAATCATCGGCAATGTCGTCATTGCCATTATCCTCCTCATCATCATCATCATCATCATAATCGTCATCATCATCATCATTGTCATCGTTCTCCTCATTATCAAGAACATTATCATCATCATTATCCTCATTTTCATCTTCAACATCTGGGTGTAAAATTGGATGCAAAAGTGGATAAAAACATGGATGCAACAAAAGTAGGCACAAAAGTGGGCGCATAATGGGGTGCACCAAAAATGGATGCAAAAGGTGATGCAAAAGTGGATGCAAAAAATGATGCAATCATGGAAGCAAAACATGATGAAAAAATTGGCGCAAAAGTGGATACAACCATGGACGTAAATTGGATACAAAATTGGATGCGAAAGTGGATACAACAAAAGTAGATGTGAAAGTGGATACAACAAAAGTAGATGCAAAAGTAGTCGTAACACCCAACGCAAAACCCGATGCAAAAGTGGATGCAAAAACGGATGCATAAAGGGATGTAATAACTGATGTAAAATTGGATGCAAAAAAAGATGCAAACGTGGATGCAAAAGTTGAAGCAAAAGTGGGTGTAAAAGTAAGTGCAAAAATGGGTGTGAATTGGGACACGACAAAAGTGGATGCAAAAAAAGACGTAAACATGGATGCAAAATGGGATGCAAAAAGGGATGAAAACGTGGGTGCAAAAGTGGACGAAAAAATGGATGCAAAAGTGGATGCAAAAATGGCTGAAACAAAACAAGATACAAAACTAGACTCAAAACAGGATGTAAAATTTGATGCAAAACATGGCGCATGAAGGGATGCAAAAAAAAGTAGCAGAAGTGGATGCAAAAGTGGATGAAAACAAAGGCGTAAAAGTTGAGGCAAACATGGGCGTAAAAGGGGGCGCAACAAGAGTAGATGTACAAACTAGGCATAAAATTAGGTGCAAACTAGGCTCAAAACCTGTCATAAAACTTGATGCAAAACCTGGCGCATAACCAGGTGCAAAACCCGGTGCAAATTAAGCCGCAATTTGCACCATATTTAGAAAAAGGACGCAAAAAATGCCTAAAATAGCACCAACCCATGAAATTGCGCCATTTTGTCCAAAAAATGAAGAAAAATACACTGAAAGATGGTCTAGACGCAAAAAAGGATGCAAAAAGAGACGCTAAATCCAGTTTTTGTTGTAGTGTAATATACGTACACACATCCTGTAATAAAACTTCCTACCACCAAAATCTTCCTAATATTCTAGAATAATATAATTACTTAGTCATACAACACTCATGCCATATATAACGCGATCGTAGATATATACATGTAAATACTCCTATATACCCATATTATATGATACCATATATACACAACTCACCACTCTAGTTACATATCATTACATTATCAATTTTAAATACCTTATAATACGCATACACTATATATATACGAATATACACTTATGTATACTATACGACATTTACGATACTCTATCATATCAATATCAATACACACACACACACACACACACACACACACACACTTATTATATTACATACATGCACACTCATACATCTAATATATACATTATATCGTATACTCATAATACTAATAATAATTGCATATCATCAAATACATATTACCATCTATACAAACATGCATACCTCTATACATACACTATAAATAATACATTATGCACACACTATACACTATGTATATACACATATATCCTTACATGCAGTAATATTGTATTATTCATGCACTTAAATGTATATAACCATACCATATCTTATAATTATGCATTTTATAACACATATACATAGACAATATTTAAATAATGAAACATACAATTGCAAGGTTGTGGATGCATCCTCTTTAGGAGAAATGCCCTTTCCAAACACCATACCGAATAATTAATCTATATTAAAACAATTTGAATGGGGGTTGTGTTCTCTCCAGGGAGACACCATTTCCAAAGACCTTACCATTTAATTAATATATATTAAAATAATTTGAATAGGGGTTGTGTTCCCTCTAGGGAGATGC
>LPNX010540086.1:738064-759767 GCA_001517045.1 Pseudotsuga menziesii | reverse complement strand
TCACCAATCATCCATAATCCATTTTCTATATATTTCACTGAGCAGAGGAGATACTATTCTCATCCACATAATTCCAAAATAATGGCTTTCATTACCTTATTTAAGAGGGAATTCTAAATCATTTCATTTAATAACTACACACACACACACACACACCTTCAAATAGACTCCTAATATATCCTTAAATATATAATATTTTTTTAAACAACCCACCTAATAACATATTATCTAGGGCCCATCTCAACCAACCCACTAAACATCTATTGATGACCCCTCAGATTAATTCAAATCCCAAAATGTATTAATTTTACAGATAATCAATAAAATTGTTCCTAAATAAGCACCAATTTTATAACTCAACATCAATACTTAACCAACTAAAACATTAAGTTAAATTTAATATTTAACCAATTTAAAACTTTATATTAAATTCAATGCTTACATAAACTACAACTTTTAGTTAGATTCAATATTTTATAAAGCTTAAAACTTAGAGTTAAGCTGAACATAACTAGAAAAAGGATTTATGTTAGAGCATTATTCCACCTTAGTACCATAGTCATACACCTAGGACACATTTTCATTAGTTTCATGCTTATGTTATATGGTCCAAATTAAACTAGGTTGTCTTGGTCAATCTTGGTTCCTTAGGTGTTTTGGACTCATAAATGCATCCAAGCACCCTCATTTGATCATTCTGGTTACATATGCTCCCTCATTAATGACTTCTCAGTCTTTGGTGTGCTCCCCATCCCTTAGAATAGGGAAACTGATTGACTAGAGGCACTAAAGCATGTATTTGGTGGTTTTTTTTCTCTTTTGGACCATTTATTGCTGCCTAGAGCCACTACAAATTACCCATGCACTCCACCATGCCTAGACTACCCTCATTTATGTCCTATCATGCTCCATCCACATTCACACTAGCATTCGCGACCGTTTGAGTTGGTTTGGGAGCTCATTAGTCCACCTACTGGGGGTTTGAGGTCCAATCTAAGCCTGCCACATGTATGCATCCAAATTTCCTCCAAAGGATAACGATTTTCTCTTATTGTAATATAAATATGTTCCATACATATTTAACATGTTGTACAATCATAATAAAATATGTTATTGATACCATTTCTATGTGTTAATTTCACTCTTTTCATTGTTTTCTGCATAATTTGTGAACAATATTGAATTGTGAGGATTCCCTTAGATTCTAGATCTTGCTATAAATCAGATTTTCACATGGTATCAAAGCTCTTTGGAGCTGCAAATCAAATCCATAGTGTTTGAGTTTCTATCTAGGGTATTTTCTAGAAAATTCAAGTGTTTGCATTGCAGGTACATCCGGTGTTTCTGTCACTCAGTGCACAAGCAGGAATGGAGTAGAATCATGTACTTCTTACCCCATTCAACTATTTTGAATGGAAGGCATAAATGGTGATCCAACTGAGGTTGAAATGCCTCTATAGAGTCACCATGGTAAATGAGACCTAGCCCAACTCTGCTGTGGAAAAATCAAAGAACTTCAATAGACTAGATGAAGCATTCAGGATGCTTTGTCTTAGCATTTAGAGGGATCTTATCTTCCATGTAGACAGCCTGACAACACCCAACGAAGTATGGCTCAATATCAAGTCATTGTTTTGGAATACTGGTGAGATGAGAGGCCACAAAATCAAAAATGAGTTGATCTCATTGAGCCAAACTCACTTTGAGATGATCCAGTACTTCTTCACAAAGTTCAAATCATTGGTGCTTCAGCTGAAACAATGTGGCTTTGAGAAGAAAGACAAGCAGTTGATCGTGTCCATTCTTTTGAAGCTAGGGCCCAAGTATTCAATGTTTGTATCAACATTCCACTTAAGCAAGATCACAACTCGAAATTAGAGGATGCCTTCACTAACGGACTTCATGGAGTCACTGAATTAAGAGCAAGAAAAGTTGGTGAAAATGGGTACCATCAAATCCACCAAGGATAAATCCCTTTCTGCATGAGTTTTGAATCCAGCCAAAGGCAAGAAGAAAGCCATAGATTCGAAGTAGCAAGAGAAGAAGAAGCAGGAGAAGCCCAAATATTCAGATGGGGTTTCGAATCCTAGCAAGGACAAAGAGAAGAAGAAGAAAGAGAAGACAACATGCACTTATTGTCACAAAGGCTGGCATCCAGAGAGTTCATGCATGAAGAAAACCATTGACATGATGGCGCAACTCCTTGAGAAGAACAACATTCCCCTTCCAGAAGGTGCAAGGAAGAAAGAGGGAGGTTCAAGCTCAGAGAACAAGGAGAGATGCCATGCTTTTCTTATTGGATATTCAAGCTCTTCTTCCTTCATCATAGATTCAAGTGCCTCAAGGCACATGGCTTCCATGCATGATTCCTTCTCAGGCCTACATCCTTAGAATGGTCCATCCATCCCCATGGGTGATGATTCAAAAATCCAAGCCAAAGGGATTGGTATGATTGATCTTGAAGATGGGTACTTCAACAATGTGTTGTTTGTTCCCGATATTGCAGAAAACCTACTATTTGTCTATCAAATGACACACATAGGTACATCCAAGAGAGTAACATTTACTCAAAATGATGTGGAGATCTCAGAAATCTCTACAAACTAAGTTGTTGCAATGGGTTTTTCAAACCATGATTCGAGAATGTACAAATTCTCTCACTTCCTTCCATACTCCCAAGGGAACGCCCTCCTGTCACATGCCAATGATACAAGTAAGTTGTGGCATGAGAGATATGGTCATCTCAACTACAAGTACCTTGTAACATTCCCTCAGAATGCGACCAAAAAATGTGAAGTGTAAGTAAAAGGCATTGTAAGTATGAAAACTAACTCACCAAAATTATAGATGAAATTTAATAATGCTAGGATACTGAAAGCGTGTGTGACTAAAAAATGATAATTGGGGACGAATCCACTAGGGGGAGAGATGATTGGCTAGGAGGCCATGTCATTAGATGATAGGGGTCATCTTAAGCGTCATGGACACTGAAGTTTCTCTTTCGGTTTAAGCATTTACCCGAGCTAATGTTAGAAGCTAAATGCCACTAGGGGTAGAGGCTAACTGCTACCGAAGCCTTCAATAGCTAGTAAAGTTTAAGTTGTATCATCGTGATGACAATAACGTAGCAAAAGGAAGCCAGTGACCATAGTAAAGGTACTATTGATTAAATTAACTAACTAGACTCGTCGGAATCTTGAACATTTTGTGATGATAAATAAAAATCATACCTGGCTATAATGAAAACTAAAGAATGGTTGTATATATATATATATATGAAAGCGATATTCTAATGTTCTTATATATATTTATGATGAGATGTTCATATATATATATATCTATTATGAATTAGATGAATATTTTAGATTAAATCTATTATGACATGAAGACATCTATATGTTATATAGTGAAAGAACTCTAAACATATGTATGCATTTGGTTATAGCATAATGATAATAAAAGAACCTCAATATATACTAGGGAATTTACATATGGCAATGATAAAGTTTTTTTGATATGGATAAATGTTTCGTTGTATGGTTTATGAAATGCTTTGGATAAATCATTGTTTGTTGATATGGATAAAGGTTTCGTTGTATGGTTTTTGAAATGATTTGGATATGGTTTATCTCTAAGTTACAATATATATATGGAGATTTGGGTAAAAATATATGCATAACCGTCAATCTATGTATATAGAACACGATAGATAATAGTGGGGAGGATTATCATTCTTTTAACTCTATATTTTTTTTAGGAGTTATCAAATTCAATGGTGTGATCTCTCCACGAGAGAATCATGGGAATTGTTCCATAAAAAAACAAATTTGTTGCCATATGTCTTCCAGTGGTTTTGAAATGCAAACACTTGGAGGTCTTTATGCGCCACTTGGCTCCTGGAAAACGAAGAGGGGGATTGGACGAGATGGGAAATGGTTTAAAAAAAAAACCCAGAAGGTAAAGCAGCGTAAGGTGGGAGGTCAGTTTCAGAGGGAGAATGTTACTATGTCCTTATCCTACTGCCATACCACCATTCTGAATCGAGAGTAATCTCAACGTTTCTTTGTTTGCGTTGAAGAGATAAAAACCTGGATGATCTATATCCGGCATTGTTTAAGCTGTTGACAAATGCTAGATCAAGCTATCGACCTGTTTATTTCCTTTGTTTCCACTTAGTCAACTGGTACTGGAAAGAATTCCTGCTACTAGATTTCAATATGCTGCTACTGGATCTACTACAACTGAATCTGGACCTGGAACTGTATCTGGAATTCGATAAGGATCTCCTCTTTGCCTGCAATTTCAATTATACATTTAGATCTGTAAGTTATTCTCTTTAGGTATTTTCAATTTGATTTGTATATTTAGATCTGAAAAAAAGGATCTGCGATAGTCTTTGTTTTGGTTTATTTACATTTAAATTCCTTGCCAGTACATTGCAAAGATGTTAGTATATAATGGATCTGTGATAGCCTTTGTTTTGGTTTATTTACATTTAAATTCCTTGCCAGTACATTGCAAAGGTGTTAGTATAGAATGGATATGCGATAGCCTGCGTGTTTGGTTTGTAGATCTGGATTTTGAAATTTTCTTTTCTCATTGCTCTTATATTTGATTAAGAATGTCGGTAGCTGGGCACTCTGTTTGGCCAGTACAGGTTCTTTAGATGTTAAGCAAGCTAGGTCCCTTTTTTCTGCAATAGCAATCCAAGTCCATTATCATGCATACGTTACAGTGATTATGTGAAAGAGGTAGATGTTCAGTGATTATGTGAAAGACGTAGATGTTCTGGAAAAATCGTTGAAATTGAATCATTTAACGAAGATTATGAAAAATACAAATATGGTGTAGACATGATTTTAGAAATGATAGTGGGTTGGGAGGGAGGTTTTCAGAGGAGAACCAGCCCATCCTTTCTCATTCTTACAGTATTTTAATCACCCGTTAGTTTGGGAAGGGTAGCTACAAGAAGATAGGCATGCCAAAACCTTTATATGATATTGTCATGCATATGGATGATGAGCCGCTATTACCTTATATGGTGTTGTTGAGTTTTGTGCGAGGAGATAAATCCTTGAGCAATGGCAGATAAGTTAGATGTATCAAATGGCCAATAAGTTAGATGTATCGTTATTTTAATTGTTATGGAATTTTTCAAATGTAAGAACCTACACGTGTGTAATTTTATAAAAAGTAATTCCATAAAGTTCATAAGGTGTGACTCCATAACTCCATAAGGAAAGAGAGCAGATACTCTCTTTGAATATATAAACATATTAAATTGAGAAGTAACTCCATAATGTATATATTAAGATATTTTATTAAGTGGACAATTGGTAAGCCACTTATATTTAAAAGGTTAAGAGATTTTTGATAAAGATGGATTGTTTTTATTAAGTATTGAGAAGTAACTCCATAATGTGTATACTAAGATATTTTATTAAGTGGAAGGTTTGGTAAGCCACTTATATTTACCACTTATATTTAAAAGGTTAGATTCTTGATAAAGGTGGATTATTTTTACCAAGTATTGAAAAGTAACTCCATAATGTATATATTAAGATATTTTATTAAGTGGAAGAATTGGTAAGCCACTTATATTTAAAAGGTTAGGAGATTATTGATAAAGGTTTATTGTTTTTACCAAGTATATTTGCTAATAAAGCATGTATTCCACCCCATTGTTGTATAGATATGCACCATGTTCATGAACTCCAATATTGATATTGGTTAGGGAATTCAATTTTTGCAACTATTTTGCATTTGTTTAAATTAACAGAACCGGTGATTCCTCTGCTGTGTGTGGAATGGTTTGTGGATTAAAGGTTAATTAGTATTTCTAGCTGGTTTAAACCATGAACTGTATTGCAATCTTAAGCCCTACCTTAGTGGATTCGTCGCCCAGCTCGGGGGTGGTTTTAGATGGGAAAACAACACGTCATATGAAGCCTATGGTTGGGAGGAAGGTCATACACACGTTTTCAGTTGCCAAGCTCAAAAGAAGTACTCTGAACAGTTAGTTTTGTTTATGGATGTAATTTAACTTGTATAAAAGATTTATGCTCTTGGATTTATGGTACTAATATGCATGTTAAGTTACATAAAGTGGTGGTTGCAGGAGCTGCATTACAATGGTGGAATAGCTCTCGAAAAACAAGTGTAAAATGAATTTGTTGTATCGGTGCATATTCCTTAGTTTATTTTTTCTATCATCTGCAGTGTGTTTAGCTTTGTTGTCTGTCCCAATCAGGACTTATGCGTCATCTTGGATGGTTTCTCCCAAGAATATAAGTACAAGGATGGTACCTTGTTATGAAGAATGTCAGTGACCTTTAAAATAAAGGTTTAATGTGTAATTGCTATCCCAATCGTGGGATAGTCTACCGACTAATGAAACGGTCTTATCTATCTTAAACTTCAATAAGATTCACTTATATTAGAGTGACTGTAGTTTGACAGTCCTTAATTGCAAAAAAGTATGATTCTGTATTTGAGGTATAAAGTTCTTACCATTATTCTAGTACTAGTATGGTTATTGGTATATCTCTATTGTCAACTACTCGGTGTAACTTAATTATAGTTTGCTTAGATGCAAATGATAGTAGAGTTTACATTAATGTGATTACACACTCTCAAAAGACTAACATGATTGACTTGTTGATATAGTAAAAGCAAAAAAATTTACCCCATTTTCTCAATATTCACATTGAGGAATTTTGTGTATGTTACATACCTCCAAGCACTAAGCAAGGAAAGCATGGTTGAAGGGCTTCCTACCATCAAGTTTTCCAATTGCACTTGCAAAGGGTGTGTAGTGGGGAAACATGTCGAGTGCAGATATGAGAAAGGAAAGGAAAGGAGGGTTGTCCAAGTGCTTGATTTGATTCATTCATATCTCATAGGGCCTCTTCCCACACCCTCATATGGGAATTCAAGGTATGGGTTGACTTTCATAGATGATTTCTCAAGGTACTAATGGGTGTATTTTCTCAAGCTAAAATATGAAGTTTTTGAGACTTTCAAAGTGTACAAAGATTTAGTTGAGAATGCATGTGGAAACAAGATTAAGGTTCTTAGGACTGAAAATTGTAAGGAGTATGTCAATAAGAATTCACAGCATCTTTGTGAAGAATGTGGCATCCAATTACAGCATTATGTGCCATACACCCCACATCAGAATTGTGTTGTGGAGTGCAAGAACAGAGCTCTCATGGATATGGCTACATGCATGATGGAAGAAAAGGATTTGAATCCTAAGCTATGGGATGAAGCTATCAATTGTGCTACATATTTTCAAAACATATATCACACAAAGCATTTGATGGAAAAACTCCATTTGAGGCTTGGAGTGGTCATAAGCCCAATGTTTCTCATTTCACAATTTTTGGCTCAAAGGCTTGGGATAGAATTCCTCCTGAGAAGAGAAAGGCCTTGGAACCTCAAATAAAGGATTCCATTATGGTTTTATATGCTGAATATTAAAAGGGATACAAGCTCTTTGATCCCTCATCTCAGAAAACATTCATTGAAAGGAGTGTATAGTTCAAAGAAGAGCCCATGCAAGAGATTGAACTAACTCAAGAGGATTGCTCACATCCTCCCCTCCATGATGATGTAAGTGATGTTTTTGCTCTGATTTTTCTGATTCTGATATAGATGATGATGATTATGACATGCATTCAGATCATGACTCACCCATTCGACCAAAGTGGGCTGAGAAAACCATACAAGCAGCTAGTGATCTCGATGGAGATCCACTAGACTCTAGGAATACTAGATCTCAATTTCACAATGCCTTCTCCACTTGTGAATTGAATATTTCATAGAGATTATTTATGATGGTTGTATATAATCCTCATACATATCAAGAAGCATCACTTGACCCAATATGGCAAACATCCATGCAATAAGAGTTCAAGTCCTTGCAAGACAATGAGACTTGGGAATTGGTTCCCTTGCCCTCCAAGAGGAAACTAGTGCAATGTAAGTGGGTCTATAGGACCAAAGTGGATGCTGATGGTTCTGATATCAAGTATAATTCTAGGTTGGTTTCCAAATTCTTCTCTCAAGTCCAAGGATTGGACTATACAAATACGTTTGCATCGGTTGCAAAGATGGACTCTATAAGGCTAGTTTTAGACATTGTTGCATCTAAGCACTAAGAGGTTCACCACATGGACGTGAAGAGTGATATTATTCATGGTGAACGTCATGAGGAGATCTATATGCATCGTACTAAGGGTTTCATTCATTATCCTTCACTTGTTTGTAGGTTGAATAAGTCTCTCTATGGCCTCAAGCAAGCCCCTAGGGCTTGGTATGCCAAGATGGACAATTTTATGCTATCGCTTGGCCTTGAAAGATGAAAATACGATCCTAATGTACATTTGAAGCATGTTGGTGATTTATTGAATGTCATAGTATCGTGTTTTTATGAAATTTTGATTACATGGAGCTGCATTGATGATATAGGATCAATAAAGTCTTCATTGCACAGTGAATTCTCCATGACTGTCCTTGGATTGTTGAAACAATTTCTTGGCTTAAAGATTGAGCAATCAGATGCAGGGATCAAGGTTTTCCAACCAAAGTATGTTGTAGACCTGTTATTAAAGTTCAAAATTATTGAATTTAAGGCAGCCAAGTGCCCATTCCTCTCAGGAATAAAACTAGGTGACTTTGGTGCATCTCCATTGGTGGACAACTCATTGTACAGACAACTAGTTGGGAGCTTGTTGTATCTTACACACTCTTGACCTAATTTGTCATATGATGTAGGTGTTGTTTCAATATATATGTAGGAGCCTCAAGAGATCCATTGGAAGGATACAAAAAAAATAATGCATTATCTATAAGGAACCAAACACTTCGTGGTACACTATATTGTTGGTTCTCCACTAGAACTAGTTGGATTTATTAATTCTAATTGTTAGATTTTTAACATTAAGCTAGAATATCATTAGGATATTTAACTGAGAGAATAACAAGCACAGCAATCAAACACAAGAGACAATGAACACAGTGTTTTTCCTCGGGGAAACCATAAATGGAGAAAACCATGCAACTTCCTCAGAGATAGAATCAGCACCAAAGTGAAACCCAAAAATAGTAAGATGATCTCTCGACAGCAGTAACCTCTTTCTTCCTTGCCCCAATGTCTTTCTCTTCCTCAGCTATGCACTACAACTGAGTGTGAGTGAGTGTGTGTTAAATAGAGAGGCTAGCTCTCTATTTATACTAATTCCTGACTTGACTAAACCCAACTAGGACCGACTTCACTAGGTGAGTTTAATAACCCTAGTGCCCCGGAACTGCGGGGAATTTAACCCTTAGACAATAGGAGGGTTACCCACCTTGACTTGACATGACTTGTTTACATTATAGAAACTCCCGATAGGAACCTTGGGGCATGACATGACTGAAGTACATTACAAATACATCCTGGAATAAACATCGGCTTACAATACATAAGAAATACAAGTTAATACATTCCAAAGTTACAATTACATCAAGACCCCCTCTTAACTAGGAAGGTATTCTCTCGACACAAGTTATCAGCACAATTCTCTTTCTCTGTATCATCTGGATCATCATCGAGTCTTCATCATCTTCATCTTCAAGTCATATCTATCTTCAAGTCACCTTCATCTTCAAGTCATCTTCACCTTGGATCTGGATCATCACTCGATCTGGATCATCATCACTAGATCTGGATCATCCCTCGATCTGGATCATCTCTGGAGCATCATCTCTGGATCTGGATCATCCTCGATCTGTATCATCTCTGCTGGATCATCATCACGGGTGCTATCTCATGATTCTTCTCGTCATAGGATGTTCTACAGAGCTAACCCTTTTTCGTGTTGGTTGTAGGCCTAACCTCCATGTAGGTCTTCTTTAGTGCTTATATCTGACCCTAAGTTAGAATGGCCCACCCAGCACTTATATCTGATCATGTAGGAACCAATCCTATAATCATATCAGAAAGGCACGCCCAGCACTCACATCTGACCATGTGGGAACCAATCCCACAACCCTGTTAGAAAGGCCCAGCACTCACATTTGACACATGCGAGGAACCAATCCAACATACATGTTCAAAAAGGCTCTGCACTTATATTTGACACATGCAAGGAACCAATCCATCATACATGTTCAAAAAGGCTCTGCACTTACATTCGACACATGTGAGGAACCAATCCAACATGCATGTTCGAAAGGGCTTTGCACTTACATTTGACACATGCAAGGAACTAATCCAACATGCATGTTCGAAAGGGCTCTGCACTTACATCCAACACATGCAAGGAACCAATCCAACATGCATGTTCGAAAGGGCATGCACTCACATCTGATCAAGTAGGAACCATTCCTACAATCATATCAGAATGGCCCCCAGTCCCAGACTGAGCTACCTGATAACTGACCAGGTGCCTCCATTCCAAGAATGGCATTTAGTGCTTACTTCTGATCATGTAGGAACCAATCCTACAGTCACATCAAAATGGATCAGCACTCATATCTGACATGGAAGGAACCAATCCTCACCATGACAGAATGGCTTAGCCCTTACATCTAACCATGGAAGGAACCAGTCCTCTCACCATGTCAGAATGGCTCTGGGTCTCATCATTTCCCTTTGGAGGAAACCTCGATCTGGAGAACACCAAGCCTCTCCCTAAAGTACTCAAACTTCACCTTAGCCAATGGCTTTGTCAACACATCAGCTATCTATTCCTCCGTCGCAACATATTGGAGCTTCACTACTCCCCTATGCACCATATCCATGATATAGTGATACTTGATCTCGATATGCTTCGACTTGTCATGGAACACTGGATTCTCTGACAACTTCACGCAACTCTGGTTGTCACAATGTATACAAGTAGCATCCATCTGGAGATCAAATAAATCAGACAGTAGCTTCCTCAACCATACTGTCTCACAACTAGATGAACAAGCTTCGACATACTCTACTTCAGCTGTACTCAGTGCCACACAGGATTGCTTCCTGCTAAACCAAGAGATCACACCTGATCCCATACTGAAGCAACACCCTAAAGTGCTCTTCCTATCAATGGCACGGCATGCCCAATCTGAATCAACATAACCCTCCAGGTTAATCTTCTAATTTGCCTCGTACTTGAGCCCATAATCAATTGTACCCCTCAGGTACCTCAGAATATGCTTTGCAACAATCAAGTGAACATGTCTCGGATCTGTCAGGAATTGGCTCAAGGTGTTCACAGCAAAGCAAATATCTGGTCTCGTGTTCGTCAGGAACATCAAGGACCCAATCATCTGATGATACATCGTAGCATCAACTGCTTCTAATGAAGTATCACTCAAAATCTTTAGGTTCGATGCCATAGGTTTGGTCATGGCCTTGCAGTCCATCATCCCAAACCTCTTCAGGATCTCTACTGCATACTTCCCTTGTCTGAGGGATATTCCATCCGCATTCTGCCACACTTCCATGCCTAGAAAATAATGCATCATACCCAAGTCCTTCATTTCGAACTCGGCAGCAAGCTTTCTCTTCGTATCAGTAATCAACCCATCCATACCTATTACAAATAGATCATCTACATACAGTAGGAGCATCACTGGGTTGCCATCTTCAACCTTGTAGTAAAGGTTGGAATTTGCTTTACTCTTCGTAAATCCCAAACTGGATAGAAAGCTGTCAATTCTGTCCTACCATGTCCTAGGTGCCTGTTTCAAACCGTATAGGGAATTCTTCAATCTACACACATGAGACTCCCTGTCATGTGTCTCAAAACCAAGTGGCTGCTCTACGTACACTTCCTCTTCCACTACACCATTCAAGAAAGCAGTATTAACATCCATTTGGTGTATCTTCCATTTCATCACTGCAGCCAGAGCAAGTACTGATCTGATGGAAGTGTATATGGCTACAGGTGCAAAGGTTTCTTCATAATCTATTCCTTCTTTTTGTGAGAAGCCACAAGCCATGAATCTTGCCTTATATTTCTCTATGCTACCATCTGTAGCATGCTTGATCTTGTAGATCCATTTGGAAGTTACAATTGACTTCCCTTCTGGTCTTGGGACATCATCCCAAACATCGTTCTTCATGATCGATTGATACTCTTCGATCATAGCATCCTTCCACTCTTTCTGTTCTGCTGCTTCTTCATAATTGGAAGGTTCTTCATTGATAAAGTCACATAGTAAAGCTGCATATCCGGAGCAAGATTTGGTTCTCTTTCTTTCTCTGTGATTCTCTTCTGGAGCCCCATATCTTTTCTCACCTTGGATAGCTTCTTGTACCCAAGCAGGTTTCCCCTTGTGAGGATTCTTCTCTTGAGGTGGATCTACAGGTCTTTGTGATTCTTCAAATTCTAGATCTTCTTCTTGAGTTTCTTTATTCATGGTTGTATCATGAATTTTGGGTGCTTCTGCTTCTTTAGGTTCTTCAACAGGTCTCTTTCTGGATTTGTTGTAAGTTGTGTCTTCATCAAATGTTACATCCCTGCTGATGTCGATCTTCTTGAATCCTGGGAAATATATTCTGTAATCCTTCAAGCTTTCAGAGTATCCCACAAATATACCCTTCTTTCCTGAAGGATCTAACTTTGTCCTCTTTTCTTTCGGAATGTGTATGTACACTAGACAACCGAATATTCTGAGATGGCTGACTTCTGGTTTCTTGCCGGAGAAGACTTCTTCAGGAGTCTTGTTCTCGAGTACTCTATGTGGAGTATGATTATGTACATACACCACTGTTCTGGTAACCTCTGCCCATAGATGCATGGGAAGATCTTGATCATGAAGCATTGCTCTTGCAACTTCCATGATAGTTCGATTCTTCCTTTTTGCAACTCCATTCTGTTGTGGATTATATGGAGTGGATAAATCCCTCTTAATAATTGATTCTTTGCATAAGTATTTGAATTCATTTTATGTGAATTCTCCACCATTATCTAATCGAAAGGTCTTGATCTTCTTTTCTGTGTGGTTCTCGATCAAGGCTTTGAATTCTTTGAACTTGCTGAAAAATTCATCTTTGTTCTTCATGAAGTAAATCCATGTCTTCCTAGAAAAGTCATCGATGAAAGAAACATAGTATACATACCCGCTTAGAGAACTTGACGACATTGGTCTGCATACATCAGAGTCGATGATTTCCAAGATTCATGTTGATTTGCTTTGGCTACTTGGAAATGTCTTCTTTGTATTCTTTCCTTTCGCACATCCTTTGCAGACCCCTTCATGTTTTTCTTGAATTTATGGAAGACCTTCAACAACTTTGCTTGCAAGTGGTAGTGCTCTATAGTGCACATGTGCAAGCCTTCTATGCCAAAGTTCATTTGTATCTACTATGTGATGGACCAAAGCTTGTTCTGGATGGCCCTTCAATTTGTATAATCCTCCTTCTTGTTCTCCAATCACTATTGCATCATCAATAGTCTTTCCTCTTGACCACATGAGGACTTGGCCATCTACAAATGCAACCCTCATGCCTTTTGCATCTAGTGCCGATATGGATAGAAGATTCTTCTTTAGTCCTGGTACAAACAAGACATCCTTCATTTTCATATACTTTCCAGAGTCTAGCTTGTAGGTGGATTCACCGCTACCATTTATGGGATATTGGTAGTCATCCCCAAGTTTCACCTTATGGGGTGAATTATGTTCAGATAGTTTCTCAAAGGATTCCTTGAAACCTGTCATGTGTTTGGAAGCCCCACTGTCAATAAGCCAATATTTGCTTCCATGAGTGACAATTCCTGTGAGAGCGAAGATCAGAACATATTCATATTCACTTGAAGAGTGTTCACTTTCTTATTTTACCCTCTTTCTGGGAGGATCATCATCCTCAATAGTGTGAGCATGATGTCTTCTTTTGGAGTTCATCTTCTTCTTGGATCCATTCTTATTCATGAGATAGTTTCTAGCATATTGTCCTATTTCATCGCATGTATAACATCTGAGTTTAGATGAACCTTTCTGATGAGAATTCTTACCTTGGTGATGATGCTTTTCCCTTCTTCCTTTCTTGGAGTGTACTGTGGGAGCTTGATCCTCACTTCCCATCTTTTCTTCTCGAGTTTCTATTCGAGCTTATTCTTGTGAACATTCTTCCCACAGTCTACTGAACTTGACTAATTTCTTCCTAGCATAGATTCCTTGGATGAAAGAATCCCATGACCTAGGGAGGATATTCAAAGTTGTCATCACAATTTCTGCATTCTCCACTTCTTCGTCTACTGCTTCCAGCTGTTCTTTGATATGGGAGACCCTTGTGAAATATGACTGGATGGTCTCCTCATTCTGGATCTTTACATTCTTCAACTGGTTCCTTAGAGTCATCTTTTGATTGATGGTCTTCCCTTCAAACAGTTTGGTTAGGGCATAAAACATAGCTTTAGGTGTCTTAAGGGAGGACACCTGTGGTATGAGGTGATCCTTGATAGAATCAGCAATGATCCTCTTTGCATAACCAACTTCTTCTTATGTAAGGCCTTGGCCTCATCTCCCTCTGGAAATGGAACCTCCTCACTGATATAGGAGTCCAACTCATTTTCTTCCAGGACCAGGGAGATCCTATACTTCCAGGCTCAGAAGTTATCAACTCCCTCAAGATTTTCATCAAGCTTGGTATGATGAGACATCTTAACTGAGAACCTCAAATGGAAATACAAAACATTTAGATCTTACCAGGTCAAGATGTTGGATCTGGATTTGGAGCTGAAATCCTGCAGTGCCAGTTCAGGAGCAGATTAGGGTTTTTCTTTTCTGGAGTTCTGTCCAACCAAATGCTTTGAATTTGATCCCTAACTTCAATTTTGGGGAGGAGATCAATCCATGCCTGGGCTCACTGAAAAATTCCACTTCTGTGAAAAGCCCTAATTTTCGGCAGCAATGTCGGGTCCAAAACTGAAAAACCTCAAAATTGGATTCTGCTTCGATAGAAATATGTGCCCTAGGGAGGAGATTTATTCCACCCTACTTTTGCTAAAAATATATGGAGAGAGATCCACAAAATAGGAAGCCCTAGTTCCCGCAAATGCACAGTGTCTTCTTCTTAGGTTAGCTTTGATACCATGTTAGATTTTTAACATTAAGCTAGAATATCATTAGGATATTTAACTGAGAGAACAACAAGCACATCAATCAAACACAAGAGACAATGAACACAGTGTTTTTCCTCAGGGAAACCATAAATGGAGAAAACCATGCAACTTCCTCAGAGATAGAATCAGCACCAAAAGTGAAACCCAAAAATAGTAAGATGATCTCTCGATAGCAGTAACCTCTTTCTTCCTTGCCCCAATGTCTTTCTCTTCCTCAGCTATGCGCTACAACTGAGTGTGAGTGAGTGTGTGTTAAATAGAGAGGCTAGCTCTCTATTTATACTAATTCCCAACTTGAATAAACCCAACTAGGGCCGACTTCACTAGGTGAGTCTAATAACCCTAGAGCCCAGGAATTGCGGGGACTTTAACCCTTAGACAATAGGAGGGTTACCCACCTTGACTTGACATGACTTGTTTAATTATAGAAACTCTCGATAGGAACCTCGGGGCATGACATGACTCAAGTACATTACAAATACATCCCGGAATAAACATTAGGTTACAATACATAAGAAATACAAGTGAATACATTCCAAAGTTACAATTACATCAACACTAATTGGGTTGGAGATTCCATTAGAAAAAATTCCACTTCAGGTTATGTCTTCATGCTTTCTCATGGTCCCATTTGCTGGCCAAGCAAGACACAACACACTATATCCCTTTCATCAACTGAGGGCGAGTACAGAGGAATAGTGAACGCAACTACACAATGTGTGTGGTTGCAAGGTATTCATGGAGAACTTGGCTTTGCATTTGATTCACCCATGGTCATTTGGTGTGAAAATCAAAGTGAAACCAATATTTCCACTGATCTAGTGCAGAGACAGAGGACCAATCACATTGAGATACACATGAACTACATCAGGAGCTTGGTGCATGAGCAAGTGATATCGTTGCAGTATTTCCCATTTGCATAGCAAACTACTGACATATTCACCAAGAGCTTCATAGAGAATACATTCACCTATCTGATATCACTTCTTGGAGTGGGTGACACATAGTGATGACTGTGTTAGGATTATTAATACTCCCTTCGTTAAATTTTTATTTGATTAATTCAGCCTAACTAAGGAGTTTTAATTAATTAATTGAGTCACTAGTACCACTGGGTCCACATGGCCTAATGGGGCCACATGTACTAGTCACCAGAGTGTGGGGAACACTGATATAGGTTAACTTCCACTTACTGCATGTGCATGCATCAGTTTTGGTGCCTCCTAGACCAATCCCTACATTTTAGGAGCCACTGGGAGTCCCAACACCAACCTACGTCAGTTAGTTTGAGTTAGTACTAGTCAGTCTTAGTTAGCCCCCAGTTACTTTCAGTTAGTTCACAATCAATTAGCTAGCATAAGATTTGCATGGATAATGCATGGCTGCATGTGGAGTAGGTTCCTTTTCCCACCTACCACACTCAGTTGCAATGAGCTAACTAGCTATCACTGATTGGTTGAGTTGGTTGGACATCTGGGAGTTGATGTTGGACTCCGATATTAATTGAGGCACCATTGTTGGAGACATTTACCCACCATGCACACTTAATTTGGTCAATTTGGCTTGTTAAACCACTATCCTAAGTTTTATTGACTTAATTGGCATCAGAGGAGCACTGTATGACATCAGCATGAGCACACCCATGCCTACCTTCAGTCAAGGAGGCCAACTAAGCCTTCTACTTCATTTGGGAAGGCTAACTGGAGCACTCCAGGAGTGATTTGAGTGTCATAAATGCACCTAATTGCTAACTGATGGTTAAAATCAGTTAAGTTGAGTGGTGAAGGCACCTCCATTCATTATAGTGATTATTTATTAATATTTAATGAACTGGAGTCAACAGGGGCGCCTCCAACCACCTCTGATGGCCAGTTTGACTTCAGTTAACCTCATCGGGGTTCATTGGAGTTAATGATGCGCTACCACTTATTGGTTGGCATGCAGTGACATGTGTCTAAGCTACTTTCAGTTAGAATCATTCATTCATTGCACTCCGACTTCAGTCAGGACTCAGTTTCAAGTCAATCAGCACTTGATCAGTTGGTTAACTAGTGTGTTTACTGTGGCTTACAGTCAATTAAGCTACACCCATTCATTTAATTCGAATAACCTCCTTGGGAATTAAAATTTTCTTGGCATTCATGCATCTTGCATGATCATTGTATTGTATCATCATTCTTTCATTTGATTATATAGAGCTACTACTTCCATTGCAGCACCATTTTTCCAATTTTATGCATATTTGTCTGTATTCTTTGTGAGACTATGTTTTTCAGTTCCTAGACCACTGTGACAAATTAATATGGTATTAGAGCTCACGGGGGGGTGAAGCTCAAATCTCTCAAAAACAAGGTTTTTGACAGATCTTGCATGAAAAATTGAGCAATAGATCAAAAATCCAGCACTGCACCAGAAGCCAAGGCTTACCACTTAATACCCCAAGTAAGGAAATTGTTGGTAAAGCTTGCTTGATCAACTATGGTGGGTGTGATTAAATCCTAAAATGTGCAGGCTATCTAACCTTACAGTGCCCCTTTTGTTGTGATTTGCAGGTTTTAATAGGTACAACTTCGAATGGACTCATCAGTCCCTCTTCTCACCCCATTCACATGCTATTCAGAATGGAAGTTGAAGATGATTGCATCTCTGAAGAGACGAGGTCTCTATGAGGTTTCTATTGGACTTGGAAAAGAGTCTTATCAAAATTAGAATGACTGGCTAAATGACGGTGATAGATCTTTTGGAGCAATATGTCTGGCCCTTTCTCCTAGCTTGCACTACCTTATTGGTTCTACTAAATACCCAAAGGATCTCTGGACAAAATTGGACATAAACTTTGGAAAGCACAATGAGGATCATAATAGCACTTTGGAGATTACATCCAACACCACAAGAGTTATTTACTCAAAATTCTTGACCTCTACTCTCTCTGATGAAGTTTTTCAAGATGAAGAAGAAGCAGAATCTTCTACACGGTCAATTCAAATTGAAGAAAGTCTCCTTGTAGTGACTCCTTCTCCTGATGCTCCGAAAGTTTGTGAGATCTCTGATATCTCATCTCCTCATATGGATAAAATATAAGAACACATTTGAATCTCTGATATTGAATAAAAACACTACTGCACTTCCATGCAAACATTCACTAGTGATTTTCCTTTGAATTCTGTGCAGAATTTGCCAGTAATTGCTTCCGAAAGCAAACAGAAATTTGATTTTTCTCCCTCTAATGTTGCTGATGGTGTGAAAATATTTTAAAAATTGGATATTTTGGAAGAAATATTATATTATAAGAGTGACATATTCACTCCCCATGATCTATATCTTCCATCAAAATCCTGCAGAATTGCATGCACCAAAATTTAGAATTTTGAAGAAAAAGAAAGCTATGCATCCAACGTATCGTTTGACCATTTCTTTGGATCTGATATGAACCTTATTGGATCTAATATGATCTTATTTGGATCTGATTTGATATTTCTTGGTTCAAAATTTTAGGTTCATAAACCTTCAGTATTGCTTATATCTGTTCTCATCAATGGTGTGAAGAAACAAGTACCACAAGTCTCCTACAAAACTGTTGTTGGGGATTTGATTTCATTTCACAGTTTTGGATCTGTTGTGAACCTATTTGGATTTAATTTAATTTCTGATCTGATATTATTTGGTTAAAATTTTAAAATACAAAATCTTTTAGTACTGCTTGAAGCTTCTCTCACCAATTTCGGTGTGAAAAATCAAGTACCACAATTCTTCTTCAAATTTGCTGCTGGGGATTTAGTGTTAGTTTCCTCTTATGAGGTTGCTGATATTTTATTTTGTGAATCATTAGCTATTTCTGAAGATATATCAGATTATGGAGCTCAATCATTCTCTCTCCACAATCCTAGGGCTTCTCTACCTTTGGTCACATGCTCATCTCCTCACAGAACTAGTAAAGAGGAAGACATTCTGCATCCGCTTGGACACTTGCTCCTAAGAGTTGGGGCTGATTTTACCACTCATGGTTTTTTGTTCAAGGCTGCAACATATCATTTTCTTGATTGTTCCAAACATGGTTCAAATCCTAAAGCACTTTTTCTCTCTTATCAGTTGATTTTAGTTGCTCTACATGGGTCCAATTTTCATCCTGCAACTGTCAAGGGGTGGACTCTAGATATACCCGAGAGTACTTGCAGTATGTCCAAAACTAAACCTTCACGGCTACCCACAAGGAATATGTGGGCTGAATGGAGTCTCTGGGGCTATTGTTCATAACGCACCCGTTAGGGTGTGACAGAGATCGGCACCCTGAGGTCACTTTTCAAAAGTTCTCGCTTCCTTTAGGGCGTAAAGGTTTGATCTAGGTGTTGGATTTTCACCTGATGGTTTGTAAGTTTGGGAGACTGATTCCTAATTATTCTATTCACTCAAGTGCTTTTGATATAGCTTGACTGATCGGACGAACCGCAGCCAAGTGCAGAGCATACACAACATATTCTTGTCAATTTTAGTAAATTTTAAAGTGGGTGTTCTTGTTAAAAAGAAAACCCTCCACGAACCTCTTTCGATCCAAGTGGATCTCAATCGAGGAATCAAGGAGGGGTTAATTTTATAATAGCTGAAAAATGAATGATGAAAAGGAAAACACAAATACACAATTTTGGTTTTTTAATTAGTCCTACCACGAATCTCTTTCCCCTTTCGGGTCAATTGGGAAATCATGGGGTAAGTATTAAGATTACTTTGAAATACCAAATATGGAAGATGAAATTTATAATGAATTAAAGTATACTACCCTACAGATTTGAGCTACGCTAGTTTGAAAAGAGATGAACAAAAAGTAAAAAAAACCACACGGACGCAAATCCTCCCAGGGGGGATGGGGAATGGGCTCGAAAGAGCCTATTCAAAAATTATTTTTATTAACAGCAGTTACAATATCAGAGAACTGATATAATTCCTCTTGATCCTTATACAGAGTGAAATCAAGAGCTTACAAAGTGCGAAAATTAAAAGCTTTATTCAAATGGGAGACCCCTGGGGGGATTTGAACGCTCCTAAGGCCACTTTCGAACAGCAGCTTCCTTTATTTTCTGTCAAACCTGCTAAAAACCAGCAATCATATCAGACTAAAATATTCCCAAAAGGACTTTGAAAGTACCTTTGGTTCAGCTTACTTTTAACCAAAAAAAACTAAGTTAAAACTAGTTAAAAGGGGTAAAAAGGAACCAAGGAAAGCAGGCTTTCCTTGGGATCTTGGATTGCCTTTTGGGAAGACAATAAGATGTGCAATTTTATTGCAGAATATGAAATTTTAACATACAGCAAACAGAAATAAAATGCATGCAAGCTACACATTTTCTTTAAAATTACATGCAAAAAAGGACGATTTCCCTAAAGCTAGATCTAGAATGCTTATGAAACCTTTTAAGAGCAAGATCTATACTATGGGCTTTGAGAAGATAGATCTATGTTGAAATTAATTTTAAGATGATATATCTAAACAAAACCAAAGCTATGAACAAAGTAATCGGGTAAAAGAGTTGATTATATAAGAAAGGAGGAAGAGAAGGGGAAAGGCCCATTGTTGGATGGGTCTGCAATGGAAACTTGTTAGTGGAATATAGAGGGGCAATGACTTCACAAAGTTTTTGGATGTACAGTGGAGTCAAACTAGATCCACAGCTCATCCAATCCTTGCTACCTGAAAGCTAAACACACAATCCTGCACGAAACCTCATGAGATCTGGATATATATATGAAAAAGAGACAAAATTTACATGCAAATAAACTTATTAAACATGTATAATCTAGATCTTCAAACATATATGCTATGAGATATAGAAAAAACAAGTAACCTCACTTGCCCAAATATACTCCTATTGATTCAGCTGAATCGTTCAAGCCAGACAGGGTTCAGATGCAGAAATTGAGAGTGAAGCCAGCAACATCAATAGCCATAAGACAATGCTTAATCCACACACATGAGAGCATTACACCATTTAGCCTCCAAAGGTTCTTTATTCCAAAAATCAAAAGATTACAACAATATTACAATAGCAAGCCCTTCAATCCAACTCTAACTAGCTTGGAAGAGGGAGCCTCAGCCAGGATATATACAAAAAACAGGACATCTAGCCCAGGGGGGGGCGCAATTCCTCAAGTAATCAAATGAAATCAGCTGATGGAGAGTCAATCAATGCAGATCTGAAGCTGAAATGAGCCTACTTGTCAACCGAGGGCTTGATTTAGCTGACACATCAACCCATAAAATGACACATTAGTCCATAGAGCATCTTGGAGAGTCCACACGTATGGAGGAGAGTGGGAGGGCACAATTCCCCATGAAGACAGCTAAAGATCAACTCTGGATCTGATTTGATCACCTCCTTAAGTCAAGGATTTCTTAGATCCAGTCAATCTGCTTCAGATCTGACTAATTTCAATCAAATCGGCTGAGAATCCACTGATTTATGATTTTGGATTTGCTCCATTATTCATCAATTTATTAATTAAAATAATCAATAATTGATTTTTGGGGCTTTCTGACCTGAGTGATGGAAAATCACTCAAAACTAGGAAATAGTGGGTCCATGGGTTCACATGGTGCTCTTATCTTGAAA
>LPNX010540086.1:640623-734654 GCA_001517045.1 Pseudotsuga menziesii | reverse complement strand
ACGTTTTAAGTTAAATTTGAGGTGTGAGTTGATTAAAATTAGGCAAAGGGGTGGACTCCAGATATACCCGAGAGTACTTGGAGTATGTCCAAAACTAAACTTTCATGGCTACCCGCAAGGAATATGTGGGCTGAATGGAGTCTCTGGGGCTATTGTTCATAATGCACCCATTAGGGTGTGACAGAAATCGGCACCCCGAGTGCACTTTTCATAAGTTCCCGCTTCCTTTAGGGCGTAAAGGTTTGATCTAGGTGTTGGATTTTCACCTGATGGTTTGTAAGTTTGGGAGACTGAGTCCTAATTATTCTAGTCACTCAAGTGATTTTGATACAGCTTGACTGATCAGATGAACCACAGCCAAGTGCAGAGCATACACACCGGAGTCTTGTCAATTTTAGTAAATTTTAAAGTGGGTGTTCTTGTTAAAAAGAAAACCCTCCAGGAACCTCTTTCGATCCAAGTGGATCTCAATCGGGGAATCAAGGAGGGTTTAATTGTATAATAGCTAAAAAATGAATGATGAAAAGGAAAACATAGATACACAATTCTGGTTTTCTAATTAGTCCTACCACGAATCTCTTTCCCCTTTCGGGTCAATCGGGAAATCGTGGGGTAAGTATTAAGATTACTTTGAAATATCAAATATGGAAGATGAAATTTATAATGAATTAAAGTATACTACCCTGCAGATTAGAGCTACGCTAGTTTGAAAAGAGATGAACAAAAAGTAAAAAAAATCACACCGACGCAAATCCCCCCAGGGGGGATGGGGAATGGGCTCGAAAGAGCCTATTCAAAAATTATTTTTATTAACATTGGTTACAATATCATAGAACTGATATAATGCCTCTTGATCCTTATATAGAGTGAAATCAAGAGCTTACAAAGTGCGAAAATTAAAGGTTTTAGTCAAATGGGAGACCCCTAGGGGGATTTGAACGCTCCTGAGGCCACTTTTGAACAGCAAATTCCTTTCTTTTCTGTCAAACCTGCTAAAAAACAGCAAGCATATCAGACTAAAATATGCCCAAAATCACTTTGAAAGTACCTTTGGGTCAGCTTACTTTTAACCAAAAAAACTAAGTTAAAACTAGTTAAAAGGGGTAAAAGGGAACCAAGGAAAGCAGGCTTTCCTTGGGATATTGGCTTGAATTTTGGGCAGCCAATAAGATGTGCAATTTTATTGCAGAATATGAAATTTTAACGTACAGCAAACAGAAATTAAATGCATGCAAGCTACAAATTTTCTTTAAAATTACATGCAAAAAAGGACAATTTCCCTAAAGCTAGATCTAGAATGCTTATGAAACCTTTTAAGAGAAAGATATAGAATATGGGATTTGAGAAGATATATCTATGTTGAAATTACTTTTAGGATGATAGATATAAACAAAATCAAAGCTATGAACAAAGTAACCGGGTAAAAGAGTTGATTTTTTAAGAAAGGAGGAAGAGAAGGGGAAAGGCCCGTTGTTGGATGGATCTGCAATGGAAACTTGTTAGTGGAATACAGAGGGGCAATTCCTTCACAATTTTTTTGGATGTACAGTGGAGTCAAACTAGATCCACAGCTCGCCCAATCCTTGCTACCTGAAAGCTAAACACACAATCCTACACGAAACCTCATGAGATCTGGATATATATATGAAAAAGAGACAAAATTTACATGCAAATAAACTTATTAAGCATGTATAATCTAGATCTTCAAACATATATGCTATGAGATATAGAAAAAACAAGTAACCTTACTTGCCCAACTATACTCCTATTGATTCAGCTGAATCGTTCAAGCCAGACAGAGTTCAGATGCAGAAATTGAGAGAGAATCTGGCAACATCAATAGCCATAAGACAATGCTTAATCCACACACATGAGAGCATTACACCATTTAGCCTCCAAAGATTCTTTATTCCAATAATCAAAATATTACAAAAATATTACAATATAAAGCCCTTCAATCCAACTCTAACTAGCTTGGAAGAGGGAGCCTCAGCCAGGATATATACAAAAAATAGGACATCCAGCCTAGGGGGGGCACAATTCCTCAAGGAATCAAATGAAATCAGCTGATGGAGAGTCAATCAATGCAGATCTGAAGCTAAACTGATCCTACTTGTCAACCGAGGGCTTGATTTAGCTGACACATCAACCCATAAACCGACACATCAGTCCACAAAGCATCTAGGAGAGTCCACATATGTGGAGGACAGAGAGAGGGCATAATTCCCCATGAAGACAATTGAATATCAACTTTGGATCTGATTTGATCACCTCCTTCAGTCATGGATTTGTCAGTTCCAATCAATCTGCTTCAAATCTGACTGATTTCAATCAAATCGGCTGAGAATCCACTTATTTATGATTTTGGATTTTCTCCATTATTCATCAATTTATTAATTAAAATAATCAATAATTGATTTTTGGGGCTTTCTGACCTGAGTGATGGAAAATCACTCAAAACTAGGAAATAGTGGGTCCATGGGTTCACATGGTGCTCTTAGCTTGAAAATGAGCACCTACATGCCTGAAACTAATTATTTGGCCCACTTTTATTACAAAATCAATTTTTCCAATTAAACTATTAAAAAATAGCCTAAGTTTTGGAAAAATTAAATTTTAATAAAAAACACTGAAAAAAACTGAAAATTTGAAAAAATGAAAAAACCTAGGGGGACTTAGACATGTTCATTTGACTCGACCATGATGTCTAGCATGTTTATACATTGACACGTAGACTCTAATAACCTCAATAGGCCCAAATGCCAAGCCGACCACCCCAACTTTGGAGGTATGGAGTGAAAAACTCAGAAATTATCAGTCGTTTATTCAACAACCAATAATAACCAAGGGAAAAAAAACACCCTGGGCTGATCGGATTGACAAATAAAGTCTAAGAGACCAAGTATTTTACAAACACTATCATGCTATAACATTTATTACAATTCCCCCATGGGGTATGAACATGTGATATAGTACAACAAGCACTTCCCATAAGTACTTCCAAAGGTCTTCTGAAGTCCGAACAAGTTATCCTTGTCCAGTTCACCAGACTCACTTGATAAAAAACCACTAAGTACAACTTAGGTGGTAACATGTTCCTAATCCATTTGAGCACATTCTTCTTCTTCTAAAGAGGAAGATTCCTCCAAACATATTCATTTAGTTTAGATTTAGAGGTTCACATGCATAGTCTCAGGATGCTGCTGCATAAAAGATCCAAAAATTTCTTGATTTACTGCTTAGTTTAAGGGGGGGTATTTTTCCCATGAGGTTTTCCTGTTTCCTTGGTTATATTAAGTAGTTACTTTATTGTATAGGGTGGCCTATGGCCTTTGTTTCTGGGGCCCTAGCATTTCATGCACTTTATGTTTCTACTTCTCCTGAATATAGCTTAAGGGGGGGTGTTGGAGACATTTACCCACCTTGCACACTTAATTTGGTCAATTTGGCTTGTTAAACCACTATCCTAAGTTTTATTGACTTAATTGGCATCAGAGGAGCACTATGTGACATCATCATGAGCACACCCACGCCTACCTTCAGTAAAGGAGGCCAACTAAGCCTTCTCCTTCATTTGGGGTGGTTAACTGGAGCACTCCAGGAGTGATCTGAGTGTCATAAATGCACCTAATTGCTCACTGATGGTTACAATCAATTAAGTTGAGTGGTGAAGGTGCCTCCATTCATTAGATTTATTATTTTTTTAATATTAATGAACTAGATTCAACAGGGGCGCCTCCAACCACCTCTGATGACCAGTTTGACTTCAGTTAACCTCATTGGGGTTCAGTGGAGTTAATGATGTGCTACCACTTGTTGGTTGGCATGCAGTGACATGTGTCTGAGCTAATTTCAGTTAGGCTCATTCATTCATTGCACTCCGACTTCAGTTAGGACTCGTTTGAGTCAATCGGCACTTGATCAGTTGGTTAACTAGTTTGTTTACTGTGGCTTACAATCAGTTAAGCTTCACCCATTCATTCAATTCGAATGATCTCCTTGGGAATTCGAATTGTCTTGGAATTCATGCATCTTGCATTATCATTGTATTGTATCATCATTCTTTCATTTGATTATACAAAGCCGATATTTCCATTGCAGCACATTTTTCCAATTTTATGCATATTTTTCTGTATTCTTTGTGAGGCTGTGTTTTCAGTTCCTAGACCACTGTGACAAATTAATAACCATGATTTAGAGATTCACTTAGATACAGTCATATCCACTTGGGATATTTGAATTGCTACCCCATGGATTCAAATTCTTTTCCTATGTAAACTATTGTAACACCAGATATTTTTATTGTGAATGATACTGTAAATTCCTAAGCAATACTTGTATGTTTCCTATGTGGTTTGTTTTGTTCAGTTTGTATCTTCAAGCAGATAGTTCTAATAATGTTTGCAGTAAATGGAGAACTATCTTCATTCTCCATTTACTGCAAACATGATTAGAACTATCTGCTTGAAGATATAAATGGCATTCAAATTCTAATATGGTATCAAAGCCTTCGCGGGTGGGTTTCATGCTTGTTTCTCTCCATTGAAAATCAGAAGCAGCTGGGTTTACACAGAAGTCCCCTATGAAAATTTGCTAGCTCTGGATTTATTCTGAGTAGCGGAGAGGGAATAACGAACCCTGAAAATATGTTCATGTCGAGAGGAAAAGTATGATTCTAACAGTTCATATGTTTTAGTGTGTTATTGCAGTGAAAATACAAGGTGCTACGTAGCTTGTGTGAAGTTTTTGCAGTCTTTCAGCCGGAGAAATTATGATTTCTCAAACTTCTGAACCACAAATCCTCACAACTTCCAATTATCTTGATTGGAGGATTGATATGCAGTTGGCCTTGTGCAAGCATGGCTACTAGAGGATCATACATAGTTGGGAGCCTGAGCCCCATCAGCCTGTTGAAAGGAACAAGTTTCTGAACTGTTGTGATGAAGCATTCGGGTACTTATGTACTTATATTTTCAGAGATCTCCTCTTCCACCTAGAATTCTTAAGGACTCCTAGAGAATCCAGGGAGAAGCTTGATAGCTTGTTTAACAAATAAGATGAGCTTCAGGGACACATTCTAGAGAATGAGTTGGTATCTTTACATCTTAGCAGTTTCGAGACTATTGAGCAATTCTTTACTAAATTCAAGTATCTAGTACTCTAGTGCAGACAGTGGGGAATAGAGTGAAAGGATGAGCAGAATGTCATTTCCATACTCAACAAACTAGGCTCTGAGTATTATGTATTTGTTTCCATATTTCATTCCAAGAGAGAAAGCTTTCCTGATTGGAAAATTCCTTCATTAGATTCTTTTTCCAAGTCCTTAATCAAGGAGCAAGACAAATTGTTTCTAATGGGAGTCATCAAGACCTCCAAACATCAATCTCTCCTAGTCACTGACTCTTCCAAAGTGCAAGCAAAGGGGAAATCAAAGAAGAAGGAGCCAAAAGCAGCTAATTCGAAGCCTAAATCGAATCAGCAAACTTTCGAAGGAGCCTCCGACTCTAAGCAAAAGAAGAAGTTTGAAAATAAGTTATGTCCTTATTGTGAAAAGGGGTACCATCTTGAAGATCATTGTATGAGGAAGGAACTTGATGAAATGTCAGCTCTTCTCAAGCAGCATAACATTTCTTCCCCAAGAGAAAAGAAGCCTGATGAATAACCACAGACAGAAGTTACTGAAAGATGTCATGCTTCAAAAGAAACTATATCTCCATCCTCAACATACATAATAGATTCTGGAGCTTCCAACCACATGGTTTCTTCCAAAGAATCCTTCTCTACCCTATCACTATCAAAGGGGCCTAACATTCACATGGGAGATGATTCCCAGATTCCAGCAGAAGGAAGGGTCTCAGTCAGAGCGAATCATGGTGAGTTCAAGAATGTCTTATATGTGCCCTCCCTTGCTGCTAACTTGTTGTATGTTTATCAGATGACACATACAGGCTCTCCCAAGAGAGTTACTTTGATTCAGACTCAGTTGAGATTACAGAAAAAGCCACTAGACTACTTGTAGCGAAAGGTATTGCAAATCACTCTACCAAAGCGTATGAGTTCTCACATTTATTACTCAGTGTTTCTCCTCCTACAGCTTTATTGTCTCATGCTAACAACACCAGCAAGATTTGGCATGAGAGATTTGGCCATCTCAATTTCAAATATCTGAAGTAATGATAAAATGGTTGAAGGTTTGCACTCCATCCAAACCTCCGATGGAGTATGTGTTGGTTTCTTGCTAGGTAAGCATCCAGAAAAGAAGTATGATGTTGGTAAGGCACATATAGCTTCGTCTACACTTGATTTGATACACAGTGATGTAGCTGTAACTATGCCCACAAACTCCATTAATGGCTACAGGTATTTCCTCACCTTTATTGATGATTGTTCTAGGTACTGCTAGGTCTACTTCATGAAACAAAAATAAGAATTTTTTGAGACTTTTGAATTTCTTAAGGCTATGGTTGAGAACAGTTTCAATAAGAAAATCAAGTCTATAAGATCTGATGGAGGAGGAGAATACATCAAAGGAGATTTCCAGGTTTTTTGTGAATTAGAGAGGATTCGAATGGAACACTCAGTTCCATACACACCACAACAGAATGGTGTGGTTGAGAGAAATAACATATCACTAAAATAGATGGCAACATGCATTCTTCATGCGAAGCATCTACCTCCTTCTCTTTGGGATGAAGCAGTAAATCGTGCTTCGTATTTGCAGAATAGGGTGCCCCACAAGTTAGTGGTTGGGGTCACTCCATTCGAAGCACTGCATGGGTATAAGCCCATTGTCTCTCATCTGATAGTTTTTGGTTCAAAAGCTTGGGCCAGAATACCACTTGACAAGAGGAAGGCCTTCCAAGCCCAAAGTAGCAAATGCATTCTGCTGGGATATGCAAAAGATGCAAAAGCTTACAAACTGATGGAAGTTGCAACCAAAATATGCTTCATTGAAAGAAGTATCCAATTCGAAGAAGATCAGCTACATGATACTCCTCCAACAGCACAAGAAGGTATAACTATTTCTCCTCCTATTTTTAATGATGATGATGTGCTACAGGTTTCAGATTCAGATGAAGAAGATCATATTCAACATGACCCTGTTATTGAGACTGAATCTCAAGAGATTCTAGATCTAGATCCAATACCTATTCCTAATCAGAATCCTAAACCCGGATGGGCTCGAAAGATTCTTGATGCAGCTGGAAGTGGTGCTAGAAATCTAGAAGATAGGAGAAGAACAAGGTCCCAGTATCAGAATGAGCATGCTGCACTATCTCTCACAGATTCGCTCTCTACAGAATGGTGTAGCAAATTTCCAGGTCTGTGCTACTTGATGATGGTGAATGATCAGTTACATGGCCCATAGAAGTAGAAACTTGATCGTTCCCTACCTTCACCATCCAGAAGAGACAAACAGAGTCATCGGTTCAGAAGTACATTGAGAGGTCCACTGATGGACCATGTTGCTACATAGAGCTGCAAATTTACAGCAATGATTTTGCTCAAGTTATCTTTTTAAGGAGGAATCGTCTTTCTTCTAAACATAGCTTGTAGTTTTCTATTTCCCACTTATTTTGAGGGGGGGGGGTTTCCCATGAGGTTTTCCCCCATTTCCTCAGTTGTATTAAGCAACATTTTTTACTATCTTTTAGATTGTATTTGGGTGACCTGTGGTCTTGTTACCAGGTCCCACGGTTGTCCAAGTTAGGATTCAGGGGGGGTGTTCAGATTATTAATCCTCCCTTAGTCAAATGTCTATTAGATTAATTCAACCTAACTTAGGAGTTTTAATTAATTAATTGAGTCACTAGTACCATTGGGTCCACATGGCCTAATGGGACCACATGTACCAGACACTGGAGTGTGGGGAACACTATTAGAGGTTAACTACCACTTATTGCATGTGCATTCATTAGTTTGGGTGCCTCCTAAACCAATCCCTACATTTTAGGAGCCACTGAGAGTCCCGAAACCAACCTACTTCAGTTAGTTGGAGTTAGTACTAGTCAGTATTAGTTAGCCCCCAATTACTTTCATTTATTTCACAATCAGTTAGCTAGCAAAAGATTTGCATGGATAATGCATGGATGCATGTGGAGTAGGCACCTTTTCCCACCTACCACACTCAGTTGCAATGAGTTAACTAGCTACCACTGATTGATTGAGTTGGTTGGACATATGGGAGTTGATGTTGGACTCCGATATTGATTGAGGCACCATGATTTAGAGATTCAGTTAGATACAGTCATATCCACTTGGGAGATTCGAATTGCTACCCCATGCATTTGAATTCATTTCCTCTGTAAACTATTGTAACACCAGATATTTTTATTGTGAATGATACTGTAAATTCCTGAGCAATACTTGTTTGTTTCCTGTGTGGTTTGTTTTGTTTAGTTTGTATCTTTATTCTCCATTTACTGCAAACATTATTAGAACTATTTGCTTGAATATCTAAATGGAATTCAAATTCTAATAGACTGATATTCACTTTCATATTTTGTTCCCATGAGGTTTTCCTCCTTACCTTGGTTATATGGACAAATATATTTTTGTAAGAGGTGACTTGAGCCTTAGTTGCAAAGGCCTCAGTAATGTGATGTAATTACAATAAGTCAGTATTAAGGGGGTTTTTAGAGCATTATTCCACCTTAGTACCATAAACATACACCTATGACACATATTCATTAGTTTCATGCGTATGTTATATGGTCCAAAACTAGGGTGTGTTGGTCAATATTGGTTCCTTAGGTTTTTTGGACTCATAAATGCACCTAGATGCCCTCATTTGATCATTTTGGTTACACATGCACCCTCATCAATGACTTCCCAATCCTTGGTGTGCTCCCCATCCCTTAAAACATGGAAATCGGTTGACTAGAGGGTCTAATGCATGTATTTGGTGGTTTTTGGATCTTTTGTACCATCTATTATTGCCCAGATCCACTCCCACTCACCCATGCACTCCACCACACCTAGCCTACCCTCATTTATGTCCTAGCATGCTCCAGTCACATTCACACTAGCATTAGTGACCATTTGAGGTGGTTTGGGAGCTCATTGGTACACCTAGGGGTGTTTTGAGGTCCAATCTAAGCCTACCACGTGTATGGATCCAAATTGCCTCCAAAGGATAACGATTTTCTCCTATTGTAATATAAACTTGTTCCATACATATTTACATGTTGGACAGTCATAATAAACTCTATTATTGACACCATTTCTATGTGTTAATTTCACTCTTTCACTATTTTTTGCAGAATTTGTGAAGAATCTTGAATTGTGAGGATTCCCTTAGCTTCTAGATCTTGCTGTGAATCAGATTTTCACACTTTAAGTTAACTTCTCCCCTTTTTTTTCTTTCAATTAAATTCATTACTAAGACCTTTTTTATTTAATTATTATAAGACTTAACCTTTAACTCCTCTTCACCTAATTGGTGATGTTGTAGAGTTTTGTTATGGAAACTTGACCGAAATGAATGTACACAGCTTCATTATTAAATAATGATTTAATTTCAATAGTTTTCAAAACTATACACCAATACAATTATATCCCCTTTATCCTTATTTATTTGGATGTCGAAACTTAAACAAATAATTCAATGGATGTAATAATAACAATATATCTAATGCATGCAATCATGTCAAAGGGTACATATCTAATATTTAGAAAATACTTTATTTTAATATCATGGGTGGCCTAGTTAACACCTCATGGGACTTGAGGTATTGGAGGTTGCTTTAGGGTTCACACTGTGTCTTTAAGAAGTAATGGAGATGCGATCTTGGTCACAAAAACATTGTTAGGACATCACTAATATCTTTCAACATCATATAAAACATGAATAAATCATATAAATACAGAGTAACAATTTCATAGAAGGCCCAAATAGTTGTAGGGTTGCAACCTAAGCTTTGATACCACTTATAACACACCCAACCTAAATCACTGGTAAAGGAGGGTGCATGGGATATCTTAATGTAGAGAAGGATGGTTTATGATCTTAGCACAACAAATATATTTATTCTAATGGGATTAGTCATTAGGCCAATAAATTAAAACTTCTAGTCAACCAGTAAAACTGACAATGCTTTATCTTAACCAAAATTTTGCATACATTTTTATGGCCTAGAGTTTAAAAATAATTAACATATATAAACCCCATTGGGTGATATGATATGGGAATACCATATAAGGCCATATGGAATTCCATGTCAGTCCCAAAATCACATGTAAAATCTTAAACAAAACAACCTACTAACTTTATCAATTTGATCACAAATTTTGCACTAAAAGCTTATTCACATGCATGATAAATTTAATAAATCATTTAATCATAAACCAGACATAAAATCCATGGGAAAATATGATATTTTACATCCATATATGTCCATATGGATATCCAATATCAAATTTCCTAAATCAGCATAAAGTGAACATATCAAAATTACAAATACTAGTTCAAGGAATGACATACCTTCCCAGAGGCTTTCAATCCAACATAAAAGTTAATAACATGATAAACCTATGATTTAACTAAGAAATAAGAGTAAAATAAATCTCCATGCTACATCTCAACACACATACATAAAATACTAAAGCATCATAAATACTTATATTGATATGCGCAATTGGAAGCAACATGAAAATTTTCCTCCAGTCATAGATCTCTGTTTGGCATATGTTTTCCTGCGGAACGATCACCCCCGAGATGAGGTATTTGGATTCATATGAGAATGTATCTTTTAAATAATTGTCTAAGGATAAAATCAAGGCCAAAACCCATGGAAAAAAACACATGAATTTCTTCCATAGAGTTTACCCCTATCCACCCACTTACTCCTCCACCCCACTACCAAGTGAAATGGTAATCCCTTCACCTCCTAGGTCCCTCAAGACATCACCATATTCACCATCATGATTTATGTGTAGGATCAGAACATTTCCATCTTCACCATCAGTATTTATTTGTAGGATCGTGACAGAGACAAGTGGTGGACACCTCCTATCTATACTGTACTCAAGAAAATGTCCTTTTGAGAAGACACAACTCAATTAATCACCACCTACTTACTCCTCCACCCAAATACCAAGTGAAAAGGTAATCCATTCACCTTCTAGGTCCCTCAAGACATTGCCATATTCACCATCAATATTTATCTGCAGGATCACGGTAGAGTCAAGTGCTGGCCATCGAGGAACTATTTGGAGTTGATCAAGCTTACCCTAAACATGACCAAAATCCTTATGCTCCAAGAACATAGTTCACACGCATAGCATAGCGTACATGGGTTCCCGATCTCATAATCTTACCCAGCTCTCAGCAATCATAGCATGAACAAATTTCCTTCACTCAATTAATGAAGGAAATAATCCTCCACAATTCTCCTCACAAGATATTCATAACCTTCAAGACAAACTTGGTGCCCAAGTGTGCAAATTACTATGCCAAATATCTCCTTGCCATTCTCCCAAGCCCTAGAAAATATCCCTTGCACACTCCCTAGAATCCATAATGAATGAATGAATTCCACGTTGGAGCAATTCGAACCCTCTTAGCCAATTCAAATTGCCTCCAATAGATTGACTCTAGATCACTAACGAAGGACTCCTGATCACTAGGGATTCCAACAACCATTGATTGAGTCATTCCAGTTCTCAATATAACACCTTGAATTCATTGATACTGACTCTAGAACATTGGTAATGAAGCTCCCAGTCACTGACCAACTCGAATTTGTCAACACTGACTTAAATTCCCCCATAATTGGCTCTAAGTTACCCATAAATTACTCCACATGCATGGAGGTAAATTTAGTTCACAAGTACTGACTCCAATTCACCCTATACCATGCATTCAGGATAACAACTCGAATTGACACATAATAACTCAATTTAACTGAAGATAACTCTGTTCCATCTAATTAACAGAAGAAAACTTAACTTTAAACCACAATTTCACTAACTAACTAAGGATAACTGACTCTAACTGACTGATGGTTACTTTTTTTAACTGAAAATGACTCAAATTAACCACACTGACTCTAACTAAATGACAGTACTCTATTTAACTAGTGTAACAAGACATTAACTCAATATTAACTAACAATAACTCAACTAAAGTCAATTTAATTGAATTTAACTGAAATTAACTCAATATTAACTCAAATCAACTGAATTAACTGATAGTAACTCAATTTAACTAGACAAAACACTCCAATTAGAGTGGATTTACAAGAATTAGGTGCATGTATGGCCAAAATTGGTCAAATAGGCACAATAGACCAAAGTGATGTGAGATCGGGCCCCACCAATATCTGGATAAGGAATATTATCTCTAGTGATGGCGTAATAGTGCATGCAAACCATTATTTAGGTGATCTAGGACCCCCATGGTCCAAAATTATTAAAATTAGGAAGACTAAAGCAATGTTAGGGGGAGCCACAACTCCTAACCCCAACCCCTTCGCATGTGGAATGCCAAGACCCCCATCAATGTTTTTGTCCATGTTGTGACATTATTTTAGTTATAGGTAATAATAATAATAATAATAATAATAGCATAATAATATTCATGGTTCATGGTCCACGAACCTAGTTCCACCATAACAACAAATAACCAAAAGCATAGGTGTACAATGATTAACTTCAGGATATTAGATTATATGTATATAGAATGGACAAATATAAATGGAAAGCATGGGTGCATAACATTGAAATTGTACACATTAGTGCTATCACACAATTAAATTCACTAGTGCGATGGAAGGATAAGCATAAATGATATTGTAACATCCCTAAATTTCATAAATATATAAAAAAATTATTTACTGCAAGTAACTTAATTAGTTCCTAGGAATAATTCCAAGAGATGTTGTAATTCACAATTCTTTTGTCATGCGCTAATGGTGTTATTAACTAATTGCAAGAGTTATGTACCTAGGTTATTATTAGCTTGCTTTATTTTGTAAACTGTCATGATCATGGCATTACTTTGTGAAATAACTATCTTCCTTAAAGGACTCTGTTGAACTAGTTGTCGTGAAATAGTTTGTCATTGCCTTCCGTTTGATTCTACTCTTGACCTGCAAAAGGGATAGGTCATTGTCTTACTTAGTCATTATGACTAATGCATGAACTTGCGTTTTACCAATGTGTAGGTGGGTGAGGTCACTCCATTTTCACAGCTAAAGAACAACTATAAGCTATAACGCCACAAGTGACAAGGAAAAAGGTAATCCTAAAGTTTTGGACAAAGATCTAACCTTACCCTAGTTCTGATGATCATAAACCATGTCTATCTTTTAACATAAAAATAATAAAGGTCCTAGCCAAGGTACCTTCTAATTACCAACTATTTCATGCAGGTTAAGATATATTTTAAGCATGAAATTGATGGACCATATGTTATAATAATCAAACAATGAGAATTCTTGTATTTGCGGTTGGAACTATATACTATGGGTTTTAATATACTATGCATAACCCTTCATGGAGAAATATGTAAAGTGCTTGACCTTTGCACTATTTCGTTGGCTGACTTGATGGTGATGACAAAGGGTAAGGTACGGGAATTAATATCGCTCACTTTCAGACCATGTGATGGCATTAAATTTTACAAGTGGCAACAACTGAGAGTAGTGCTAAACCCTAGGGGTTTATTGCACAATGGAGATCACGTCTGCCATTTGGATGGGGTTTTATTCACTGTTAGTTGTTTCTATACCATTGCATTTGGCCTTCGGTTGTTTCACCCCTTGTCTATAAAATGAGGTGGAGGATCCATAATACTTGGCCCTCACCACCTTCTGCACCAGTCTATGTTTGATTCATTCGCCATCATAGATTGCAATTCTCGTTTTAGTGGTGACTAGATATTTCTGAATGCCAAGAAGGTAAACAATTAACTGCATTTACTTTCTTTGTTTTCTATTTTTTCACAACGGTAAAAACTGTAGTTTAACTTCCAACCTATGTAATGCATGTGCAGGGTGATCCTCTACGACAAGGGTGTGGTTTGCAATCTCGCCTAGAAGACCCTTTTATCTGGTAAGACCCATGTATTTCCTTGCGTGTATCTGTGGAACCAAGATGGGTCTTGTGGTGTGTTTTTATGTCCATGGTGTTGGGGTTTCCAAATCAGTGTTGGTTTTTAGATGTGGAAGTGATTAACTTGCTTTGGTATAAAATGTAATCGTTACTGTAAGGGTTTCTTTATCACCCATGGAGTCTTAAATGACTATGTCACTTTTGTATATTCTTTGTGGTTTGGACTCTTGCCTACAAGGCCCTTTTATCTAGTAAGACCCATGTATTTCCTTGCGTGGCTCTGTGGAACCAAGATGGGTCTTGTGGTGTGTTTTTATGTCCATGGCGTTGGGGTTTCCAAATCAGTGTTGGTTTTTATATGTGGAAGTGATTGACTTGCTTTGGTATAAAATGTAATCGTTACTGTAAGGGTTTCTTTATCACCCATGGATTCTTAAACGACTATGCCACTTTTGTATATTCCTTTTGGTCTAAAACTTGTTTTGATACTGTAAGAACCCATGAGGGTTTTGATACTATAACTTTGTTTATTTCCAAAACTAAGTGATTGTGTATATTTCTAGAATGTAAATAAATCACTACCTTTGGAGTCTTGCGACTATGCCACTTTCTTTTGAGAGATATGGTGTTTAAAAGTACTTTTATTTCAATTCTATCAATTTTATTTATATAGTACAGACCCTCAGTTTGTTTGACCCGTGAGGGATTTGTAGCTTAGTTGATTTACACTACACAACAATGTGGTCATGAGCCTTTAGTCTGTAGATCTACACTACAATTTATAAATGTTTTGGTCATATCTTGTGAGAGATTTTACTTTGATTATTTAACTTTGTTATTGTATGAATAATAGGACATGAGACCATAGGTAAAATTCCATTACTGTTGAAAAGAATTAAAATATGTTTAGCTAACAATATTGTTTCGAAATTAATTAAGCCCTAAGATTGTCTGTAACTTTCTTCTGCAAGCGAAATACTGCAGAAAGAACACCAACCTGACCTGAATCCTGTAACCAGTGCTACGGTCTATCGATAATCTCAACTTTGTGTTATTAAACAATTTCATCGCTAAGAAACTAGGCTTAAGATGCCCTTATGTGAAACTAGTTTAGTTATTACTGTTCATTTAAAACCCTAGTTATTCTAAGTTAGTTCTAGAGTTTGTTTTAATGAGGCAAGACACTTATCCTGGAAATATTATTGTGAAAGCAAGGGTATTGAGGAGGAAAATTGAATCTGAACATTAGATGTCTCATAAGTTCTAGGTTAAACTTAACCATGTATAAATCTTATTTTAGGTTTTAACCCTAATTAGTCTGTAGTGCTGTAAAAGAGTTATGTTCTTAAGTGTGTGTATATATATATATATATATATATATATATATTCTCATAATTAAATATTTGTGTTATAGTAGATCTCTGTATTTTTGTTTACTATGGGACTTTTACAAGTCCTTATTGTGATACAAAATTTACTTGATTCTAAACCTAGTCTAAATAATTTATATCATTATTACTAACATTTTACTAATTTGTAATACCTGCAGAAATAACCTAAAACTGAGACAGAAAGAACATCATTTAGATTATGAAACACTTTTACAGAAAATACTAAACCAGTAGATCTATCCTTTAAATTTAATACTAATAAATGTAGTGTTCTTAACAACATTCAGATAAAGATATTATAATATATTCAATCATCCTAGTTACAGTTCCTAAGCATATTCCAAATGAAAGTATAGATTCATAAATTAAATAACAATTGAAACTGGATAGAATGCAGAAAGGGGACAAACACCCAAAGGAGATTGTTCCACCCAACTTCTTCTGAAGCAACCAATGATTACTTGTTTAGGATCCCCGAGCCTGTTCACTGAACCACTAGGACGAAGATCTCTGAATATAGACCACACAACAAATTTGTTTCAACTTAACAATCAGTAGCATACTTATCTCAGCAAATCACTTTAGCTATCCCCTCATCAAATTCCTTGTGTGCCTAACTTTTTAGTTTGCAGCAGTCACAAGGTTCATTCCCTCAGAAAATCAGAATGAGTGGTGAGCCTCTTGCTCAATTTGATGGTTTATATAAGATTTCCTAGGTATTTGGGTTAGTTTTGGAATTAAATGAGCCACCAACTCATTTCCCCCTCTGAGGGAACATGGCCACTTTTTTAGGGATTATGCTCCTACAACAGCTAGAAAGTGAAATGCTAGTGCTACCACTTGTCAACCATCCTTCTACAGCTGCTCCTTCCTCCTAGTGGGTCAGTAAACACTCATTTAACAGTCTCCCTTGGATAGGTGTCTCCTTTATTTAATTATTAAAATAAATAATTATTCAATTACAGTCATCCTTGACCCACTTGGTCATAAACTTTACAATAAATTCAACATAATGGTTTTTTTGAAACAAATAATAAATATTTATTTTTCATTTTTGGGCATGTTACAGTTATGAATTATAATCATGCATTGCATATTATGTAAATGAAATACATCCATGCATCACATTTACATGGTATGCATCGATGGGTGTGTGTGTTAGTAAAATGCACCAGTGCATGCATGTGTGAAACACACCTTAAAAAAACATCTACTATAACCTCCAACCTCCCAAATATTTTTAGCTATAATTGGCATCCATAAAAACACCCATTACCATTTCCCAATCTTGCAACACTCAAAACCTCTACAAAAACCTCCATTGGAAGGTGTTTTCCTTGCAATGTATTGATGTATTTTGGCTATGTGGTAAAGAAGTATTGATGGATTATTTTAAGGTCATGGTTGGAAGTTTTCCTAGTTGTTAGAGAACTTGGTTTCAAATATTTCTCATAGATATAATAGTTGTATCTTGGGGTGTAGTTATGGGCGCACCCTAAGTGAAGAGACATAGTCGAGTTGTACTAGAAGTAGTTAGGTCAAGCACTTATGGTCAAGATAACAAAGAGTTGCATGACCTAGGCTGTTGAAAGTCAAAATCCTCGAGCAAGATAGAGGCTTGTGACATTTAATATCCCACTACAAGTGAAGGAGGACTTGAATATTTTGGTCCATTTGAATCTCCCTCTTCATCTTAAAGTTCTATGGGAGGAAAAAACAAGAATCACTTAACAACATGTGGTTTTTAAAATGCTCAAGTGAAACATTCAAAGAAGGTCCAATGATACCTAAGTTAAGATTCTTAAGTGGATGACACCTTTGTCTCTAGGAGATAAGACAATGGTTATGAGAAACAACCATGTAATGATATAATAAGGATCTAATAGTAAAGAATAAGACACCTAAAATTCTTCATAATGAAATTAAACTTTAAATCACAATAACATAAGCAAGGGAAAAAGGAAAGCAAACAAAGTAGTTGGGTCATGATCACCATAAGATATGTGGATGATAGAAAGGTAATAAAGTACTTTCACACAAGGTTAGTCCTAAATTCTATTGCAATAAAGGGAAATAAAGAATAATTAATCATAATATATTAGCTCTCTACTAGCACTAATTTGTGCTATAAAGAATGACCAATGGAATTGAGAATGAATTCATACAAGCTTATGAATCTAAACAACAACTCAAGGGTTGAAATGTAAAGCTACAGTTTCAAAACTATTTAATAACAACACATTATATTTTGTTGGAATAACAAGCCATGCTAATTCATCACACCTCTATATTTTATGGAGGTAAATAATTGATAGTCAATAGTCGATTGAGTGGTTGACTACTTGGACGATTGATAGGCCCACTAGGCCCTAAACTAGTCAGATCAACTAGCTAATGCAGGAGTGGACTAGTTAACCTGATAATCGAGTTGTTGGAACATAATTTTTGACTATGGTATAAACATGGTAGAAGTCAAGAAGGCCATTATGTGCTATGTATTAATCTTGTATATTGATCTAGGAAAAAAGCATCAATCTCATCAAAGATTAATCAACAAATAAATCATGAAATGGTGTAATCGGTCTACAGGAATAGTAGCCGCTCTGTATTCACATAAAGAACGAATGATTACAACTACAATTTCATGCTACAAGTATGAATGAATGAGAAATTCAAATCCTCAAGGAGGTCATTCGAATTGAATGAGTGAGTCTAGCTTAACTGGCTGTAAGCCATAGTCCACACTCAGTTAACCACTGATCAAAACCCTAATTGACTCAACTGAACCCTAAATGAAGCCGGAGTGCAATAAATGACTGAGTCTCAACTGAAAGAGATCAGACACATGTCATAGCAATCCAACCATCAAGTGCTAGCGCTTCAATGACTCCAATGAACCCCGATGAGGTTAACTGAAGTTGAACTGAACATCAAAAGTTGGTGGAGGCGCCCCTGTTGACTCTACTTCATTAATTAATTATTAAATAATTAATTAAATGAAAGGAGGCGCCTTCACTGCCCTGTTAACTAATTGTAACCATCAGTTCAACAATTAGGTGCATTAATATCACTCAGATCACCCCCAGAGTGCTCCAGCTAGCCTCCCTGAATGTAGGAGAAGGCTAAGTTAGCCTCCTTAACTGAAGGTAGGCGTGGGTGTGACTAGATGATGTCAATTAATGCTCCACTGATGTCAATTAATGTCAATAATACTTAGGATAGTGGTTTAACTAGGCCAATTTGACCAAAATGAGTGTGTATGGTGGTAAATGTCTCCAACACCCCCCCTTAAGCTATACTCAGGAGGAGTTAGAAAACACAAATGCATAAAAATTCTAGGGCCCTGGCAACTAAGGCCATAGGTCACCCTGTACAATGCTGAAATTGAAACAATGCTCAAAACAAACTAAGTGAGGAAAAGAGGGAAAACCCAGTGGGAAAACCCCCCTCAAGCTGAACACTGAAAGTAGTCTGAATCACCTTGATGAACTCACCCCCAACAGTGAATGGAGGTAGGTGAACTTCTTTTCTGAAAAGCTCTTGGTGAATATTTCTGCAATATGCTCATCAGTCGGGCAGTATTGCAGAATGATGGTCCTGTCATGCACTAGCTCCCTGCTATAGTGCATGTGGATCTATACATGCTTGTTCCTCTGCCTGGTAACTGGATCCATGAATATATTAATAGCACTTTGATTGTCACAAAAGAGCACAGTGGAAAAATTACTACCAAGATCAAACTCTGAAAGAATGCCTTGCAACCAAACTGCTTGGATGCAAGCATTCACCGCTCCTCAATACTCGGCCTCCGCTGAAGATAGTGTTATGGCAGCCTGCTTTTTGCTTGACCAGCATATGGGGCCACCACCAAACATGAATACATATCTGAAAGTAGAATTCTGATCAATAGAATCACCCTCCCAATCAAAATCTGTGTATCCAACCAGCTCTAGCTCGGAGTCTGCAGCATAGTGAATGTCGTAGGTCCTGGTTCCCTGAATATACTAGAGGATCCTCTTGGCTGCCTTCTAATGAATATCATGAGGCTTCTGCATGTATCTTGATACAGCATTCACGTCATAACAAATATCAGGCTGATAATGTGTAAAGTACAACAAGCTACCAATTAGCTGTCAATAGATAGTGCAGTCCATGGGAGGTGTGTTTTTTCCTTCTTCAAGGCTAATCCCTGAAAGGAAAGGGAATGGTGCAAGCCTACAATTAGCCATGTTAAACTTGAATAACAGGTCTGAAATGTATTTGGACTGTGTGACCATAATCCCATCACAATTTTGCTCAATTTTGAGCCCCAAAAATTATTTTAGAAGCCCCTAATCACTCATTTCAAAGGCATTATGGAGAGCAGTTTTGATGGCTGAAATGGAGGCAACTGTGCTACCTATGATCAGTAAGTCATCAAAATATAAAACAATGATAATTATATGACCATCATACTGCTGTAAATACACATTTGGATCTGATCTACACCTTTGAAAGTTTTTCGAGAGAAGGAAGGCATCCATCTTGGAATACCACTCTCTTGGGGCCTGTTTTAACCCGTATAGTGACTTCTTTAGCTTGCAAACCAAATATGGATCGGTGATGTAGCCCTCAGGATGCTTCATGTATATCTCCTCATGAATATCTCCATGCATAAAGGATGACTTAACATCCATTTGATGCACTTCCCAGTGCTTGGATGCTGAAATTGCCAAAACAAGGCAGATGGAGTCCATTTTTGCAACTGGTGCAAAGGTCTCATGGTAGTCCACACCTTAGACCTGAGAGAAACCTTTTTCCTCCAGCCTTGCCTTATATTTTCAGGTGCTTCCATCAACAGAAACCTTGGTTCGAAACACCCACTTGCATTTAACCAATTTCCTTCCCGAAGGAAGAGAAACTAGCTCCCAAGTAGTGTTTTTCTGAAGAGAATTCATCTCTTCATCCATGGCAACTTGCCATATCAGATATTTTCGAGCATGGTAGTAGGATTTTGGATCTAAACTAATCATAAAATAGCAAGTTTCAGACAGCAAATTATCAGGACAAGAGAGCGCAATACCTGCTCTTTGGAAATCAGACCGGGTTCTCCTTGGATCATCCGGATTTCCAATGTTGTCTCCTGCGGAGGAGAGTGTCTGTCGGGCCAATATAGGAAGATGATTTTGCACTTAAGGTTCTGATTCAGCATCTGATGATTGCTGCACACTGATATCAGAAATTAGAGGATCTAAACCAGGGTCATCACCCCCAATTTCATCATCCAAATATTCAGTAGAATAGGAAGGAAATTCAGCAGTTTTCTCCTTCACTAGTTCCACCTCCTAAAGAGGCTCATCGAACTTGACACTTATCTTGATGATGATCTATTTGGTCTTGATATCCAGTAGCTTGAAACCTTTATATTCATCAAGATACCCAATAAATAGACATTATATGCTTTGCGGTTGCAAAGCCCTTCTTTTATCAAGCGGAATCTGGGCCCATGCAGTGGACCCAAATACCCATAGGTTCGACACATCCGGCTTGTGTCTGAAGTATGCTTCGAAAGGGGTCTTCCCTTTCACAGATGAGTGTGGAACCCTATTTTGAATGTATTCTGCAGCATGCATAGCCTCATCCCACAAATTTGCAGCAAGCTTCTTGGATTCCAACATACAGGTGGTCATCTCCTTGAGAGACCGATTCTTCCTTTCCGCTACTCTATTCCGTTGGGGAGTGTAGGGGATTGAATGTTGGACCTGAATACCACTTTGGGAGCATATGTGTAGCAACTCATTAGTGACATACTCCCCTCGATTATCATATCTCAAGATCTTGATCTTAATCCCAAAGGCATTTTTTATCAAGGCCTTCAATTCAGAAAATTTTTCACATACTTCAGATTTCTTTTTGAGAAAGAAAACCCATGTGTACCTTGAAAAATCATCAATAAAAGTAAGAAGATACCTTGATCCATTCATGGATTTGATAGGCATCAGACTGCTGATATCAGAATGTATCAGCCCCAATATGCATGTAGATCGGTTTGCCTTCCCCGGATCGAACTTGTGCTCAGGGTGTTTTCCAATCACACAGCCCTTGCAAATTCCCGTGGTTTCCTTGATGATCAGGAGGCCTTCAACCATGGATTTTTTCTGTAATTGCTGAAAATATTTGAAATTAAGATGGCCAAACCTCTGATGCCACAACCTACTAACCTCATTTCCATGAGTTAGTAGAGCGGTGGCCTTTGCATCCGCAACAAAGTGAGAGAACTCATAGGCTTTTGCATGATGGTTTGCAAGGCCTTTAGCAATGAGTTTCCCAGATGCAATTTCTATTATCTCAACATCATTTGGGCTGAAAGAAACTCTCTTAGGAACTCCTATATGTGTCATCTGATAGACACTAAGGAGATTTGATTCCAGAGACGGTACATACAAAACATTTGAAAAAAAGTCATTTTCAAGATCAATAGTACATTGTCCTTCTGAAATGATGGTGGAGTCATCTCCCCTGTGGATGGGGATGGATTTTTCGGTCTCCAAGGATGAAAATGAGTCTCTTTCAGCCATCATGTGGTTCGAAGCTCCAAAATCAATCAAGAGTGCTTTGGACTTCGAAGTGCTTGCCATGAGGGCATGACCTTTTTCATGTTGTGGTTCCCGATTTTGATGATCTCTCCTCCGAAAGCTCTCCGGAAGATTAATGTGATTCCTCTCAAGGAGAGAGGTAGCTTCATCAAGATTCTTCTTCATGCAAGCATGTTCAGGGTGGAAGCCCTTCCCACAATAAGAACACTTGACTTTTTCCTTGCCATGGTGCCCTTTTGCTTTTTTCTTCCTTGAGCCGGAAGACTCATCATGCTACTGATTTTCAACTCTAGGTTTAGGAGCATCAAATTTAGTTTTTTTATTCTTCTGTTGCTTTCCTTTACCCTTCATATCTTTGGGCCCCGAGACATGAAGGGCTTGATCACGGGAGGATTTGATGATCCCCATCTGATTAAGATTGTCATGTTCACATGTTAGGGACTCAATGAAGGCATTGAGTGTAGGCATCTTCCATCCAGGGGTTCTGAGCTTCCCTGCATGGAATGTAGAAACAAAAACTGAATAATCAGCCCCAATTTTGGAGAGTATGGTGAGGATGAGCTAATCATCCTCCTTCTCCACTTTGCATTTCTTCAAGAGTAAAACAGTATGCTTGAACTTTGTGAAGAAATCATTCATATTCTTGAAATTGGAGGGCTGGAGAGACATGAGTTCATTTTCAAGCTGGTAAACCCTCAAGTCATCATGCTTTCCATATAGATTTTCCAATTTGTCCCATATTTCTTTTGGAGTCTTCAATCCCACAAGATGGAAGAGAAGATCTCGGGAAATAGAGAGGCACAAGAAACTAAAGGCTTCATCCTTCTTGTTCAAGAATCTTGATTTTTCTATGGCTGAACCGGGCTCATATTCAGTGTCCATGGTGACTCTAAAGAGTCCTTTGGAGCGCAGCTGAATCTGCATATCACCTTTCGATGAGTGGAAATTGTATGGAGTCAAGAGATCTACTAAGGAGGCCATCTAGATCTGTTGGAGCGAATGCTTCACCTGTAGAAACCTGAAAATCAAAACAGAAAGGGCAATGTAAGGTCGGACAGCCTACACATTTTAGGCTTTCATCACACCCAGCATATTCAATCAAGCAAGCTTGATCAACAAGTTCTTTACTTGGGGTATTAAGTGGTAAGCCTTGGCTTCTGGTGCAATGCTGGATTTTTGAGCTAATTCAAATTTCATGTAGAAATATGTCAAAAAGCTTGTTTTTGAGAGATAGAGCTTCGTCCTACCATGAGCTCTGATACCATATTAATCTTTTATATTGATCTAGGAAAAAAGTATCAATCTCATAAAAGATTAATCAACAAATAACTCATGAAATGGTGTAATCGGTCTACACGAATAGTAGCCGCTCTGTATTCACATAAAGAATGAATGATTACAATTACAATGTCATGCTACAGGCATGAATGAATGAGCAATTCGAATCCTCAAGGAGGTCATTCAAATTGAATGAGTGAGTCTAGCTTAACTAACTGTAAGCCATTGTCCACACTCAGTTAACCACTGATCAAAACCCTAATTGACTCAACTGAACCCTAACTGAAGCCGAAGTGCAATAAATGACTGAGTCTCAAATGAAAGAGATCAAACACATGTCATCGCAAGCCAACCATCAAGTGCTAGCACTTCAATGAATCCAATGAACCCCGATGAGGTTAACTGAAGTTGAATTGAACATCAAAAGTTGGTGGAGGCACCCCTGTTGACTCCAGTTCATTAATTAATCATTAAACAATCAATTAAATGAAAGGAGGTGCCTTCACTGTTCTGTTAACTGATTATAACCATCAGTTCAGCAATTAGGTGCATTAATATCACTCAGATCACCCTCGGAGTGCTCCAGTTAGCCTCCTTGACTGAAGGTAGGCATGGGTGTTACTGGATGATGTCAATTAATGCTCCACTGATGTCAATTAGTGTCAATAATACTTAGGATAGTGGTTTAACTAGGCCAATTTGACCAAAATGAGTGTGTATGGTGGTAATTGTCTCCAACACTATGATCCAAGTATGTGGACACATTTTCTTTAATTCAAGGGAGATGTTTACATCTTGGAGCAATAAAAGAATGATTCTATGGATTGAATAAACATGCATGTACAACAAATTGTATCTAATGAACAATTCATTTTGATGCATTTTCAACTATGATATGTTTGTTTAAGTGTTGAAACAATGTTTATCGACACCACCTCTTCTTGGAATAATTATCTCTTTGATTTCTAATCTTTCTAATTCCCTGGTTTTCGCCAACATGGTATCAGAGTTGTTTGTTTGAATCACAACCTGTTATCTACAATTATTTTCAAGTGTTGAATCGAGATGTTCTATTGAGTTGGATATATTAGTTACTAACTCTAGGTTTCTACCTACATAATATATCAAGATTTAGATCAAAATATCAGTATTGCGACTTCCAAGAAAGAACCAATGATCTTGAATGGTCACAACTATGGAATATGGGCACAAGATATGGAGACCACACTGAAATGTGATGCCCTTTGGTAGTTAACCAAGATAAGGATACCAGATTTTATGGATGATCAACAAATTTTTTTCCTCAATGAGAATAAGGATGATGTTGTAAGAATGATTACCACCTACATTTCGAGGTAGATTCACTTTCACACAAGAAAAATCGACTATGCTCATCACATATGGAAAAAAACTAAAAAATATGTTTGATAAAGTCAATGAAAGTCAAGTTAGGCGAATTGAGAAAGAGTTGATCTCTATGGGTCCTCTCTCATATGAAAGGATTGAGGATTATTTATCTCATGTGAAAGAGATACAATTTAAATTGGGTGAATGTGGCAAGGGAATTATGAAGAAATATGGTCAACTCATTGAATTGATCCTTGTGAATATGAAGACACTTTATGATGTATTATGTTCAATGTTCTATGCTAGTTGGGAATCCAAGAAAGAAGATGATAAGGACTGTACATTTGATTATTTCTATGGTTTGTTAGTTAGGGCACAAGAGAAATTGCTCGATAAAGGTAAATTAAGCATTAAGTAGCAAGCTTATTTGTTGGAGGGAAAAGGTCAACATAATTACAAAGAAAGAGGTTGATGGGGTAACTTAGAGAAAACATGAGAGTTCCTAAACCATAATAAAAATAAATTTGATGAGCTAATTAACAAGGATTGAAAGAAGAAAATATGTCATTAATATTTTGGGAAATTAGGACATATTGAAAAGGCTTACTGGAAGAATACTATCAATTTGGAAAAGAAGGTAAAGAAACTTTAATCAAACATATCGATTGGGCGATCAACCAATGCTAAGCACTGACTTCTAGAAGGTAGATAATATTTTTATTACTAGTGATTCTCAATCCCTACATACCCACAATGCTTAGAGTAAATGGATAGTTGATTCATGTTGTACTCACCATATGGATAGCAATGCTTCTCTCTTTAATTGATCCTTAAGTGAAGTGCACAAAAAAATTGTAGCCAATCATTATGTAATTATTGTTGCTATTTGTGGTAATATTGTATGTCAACATGGTATGATCACCATTGTGTATCAAGTACCCAACATGAATGATAACTTGTTTTCGCTACCCCTACTTACCTAGTGTGGTAAGAAGATTGAATTCTCTCCAGATCAATTTGTTGTGAAGGATGTAAACAAATGGAAATGTTTTGTTGAATGGTTTCTTGGTCCCAAAGATTGACTCTATAAGTTCCATTATGTTTCCAAGATACAGAGCCAACTGCACTCATAGCTCATATGGAAAACCACATCATAGTTTGGCATGAACGATTTGGATATTTAAATTTTTGAATCTTGAAACCAATGGAAAAACATGACATTGTTGATGGAATAACTAAAATTATTCCCCCTTATGGACTATGTGAAGGGTGTGTGATTGGAAAGCAACATCAGGCTCCCTTTGATACTGGAAAGGCATGGAGAGCAAAGAATCGATTGGATCTTATGCAGAGTGACCTATGTTAGATGAAAAAACCATCACTAGCAAGTGAGAGATATATTTTAACCGTCATTGATGATTTTTTCTAGTGCACTTGGGTATATTTCTTAAAAAATGAGAGTTATGTCTTTAAAAAGTTCAAGGAATTTAAGATATTAGCTTAAAAGAAATGTGGTTGACCTATGAAATGCTTAATACTAGACAATGGTGGGGAATATGTGGGCATGGTTTTTTAAAATTATCTATCACAAAATGTGATCTCTTGGCAGATATTTGTAGCTTAGACACCTCAATGGAATCGAGTGGTAGATCAGAAATATCGAACCTTGGTTGAAATGTCATGATGTTTTGTTTAATCCAAAGAGTTGTCGGCTAGCTTCTATGCATAATTTTTCTACTATTCAAACTATCTACTAAACCTTATGTCTACTAGATTCTAGGAAGAAGTTGTCTACTATTCAAACTATCTACTAAACCTTATGTTGACTAGAGATGTCCTTAATATAAATTCTCTTGAGAAATGGAGTGGAAATAAACCATCAGATGATCACTTTATAATGTTTGGATGTATCACATGCGTGCACATTCCACATAAGTCCAAAATGAAATTGGATGCAAAGAGTCATGCTTGCATCATTATGGGCCACTTTAAAGAGTTGAAGGCCTACAATTTGTTTGATCCAGTCAAATAATATATCATCATTAAAAGAGATGATTTGTTTACTGAGTAGTGATACTTAAACCATTGAATTCCTCTTCTATTTTAATGAGTAGTTATCCTTTTGAAATTATGGCATAAACACGATTGACTAAACCCTATTTTGGAATTTCAATTGGATAATCAACTTACCTTCCTGGTTTGACCTATATTCAGTTAATGACTATGGAATCAACAATTGGATTTACGACCCCTGATTGACCCTCTAGTGAACTAGTCGGTACAAGAAATACTTCATATTGAATTTTGTCTCTACCTCAATGGGATACTAAGACAATTGAAGCTACTTGAGTAGATGTAGGATATGTTAATGACTCAAGAGAGACTAGAAGTCAAAAACAGTGTGGTAGTGTTGCTCTAATGGAATGTGTGCTAGAGGTACATGATCCAAATACATATGCAAATGCGCATAGTCGACTTGAATGGGAGAATTCTTTGGATGAAGAATATCATTCCTTAATGAAGAATACATGATCCAAATACATATGCAAATGCACATAGTCGACTTGAATGGGAGAATTCTTTGGATGAAGAATATCATTCCTTAATGAAGAATAAAACTTGGGATTTAGTGCCTCAATTGCAAGGAATAACATAGTAAAATTCTGATGGGTCTACAAGGCCAAATCCACATCTCATGGTGTCATTGAAAGACACAAGGCCCATTTGGTTTCAAAGGGTTTTTATCAACAAGAAGGAAATTAATACAGTGAAACATTCCCCCCGTTGTAAACATGAACTCAGTTCAACTAATTCTTTCACTTGTTGCTCAACTTGAATGTGAGGTACATTATATGGATGTTAAAAGTGTTTTTCTTCATAGAGATATGAATGAAAAAATATATATGGAACACCCCCCTTGTTTGAGACAAATTCTAGTTTTGTTTGTTAACTAAAGAAATCATTATATGGTTTGGAGCAGGCCTCTAGGGCTCGATATGCAAAGATTTATCATTTCTTTATCGACCTTGGTTTCAAATAGTGTGAATCAGATCATAACATTTATGTCTTACATGTATATGGTGAAAGCATTATTGTTGCATTATATGTTGATGATTTAGTCATTCCTAACAACATTGTAAATATAATCTTTGGTTTGAAGAAATAATTGATTGATACCTTTGAAAAGACTGACCTTGGTCTATTGCATTCATTTTTTGGGCATTCAATTCTTACATGACAATATCTTAATTTCTCAACCTAAGTCTATAATGGAGTTTTCCAAAGAATTAATGTGAACAATTATAAGGCCCATGTTATAGATTTCTAGTCAAGAGTGAATTTGATGAAGGACCATGGCACACCACAATTCAATGTGACTCTTTATTGATAATTAGTCAGTATTCTAATTTATTTAACTCATAGTCAACCTAATACTTCCTTTGTTGTTAGTGTGGTTTCTTAGTTTATGCAAGAGCTTCAAGAAATCCACCGGAAGGCCACAAAGAGAATTGTTCTTTATATCAAGGGAATTTATCAACTTGGTATAAAATATGCACCAATACCACAAAACAATTGGTTAGTTACATTGGCTCAAATTGGGCTAGGGACAACAATGACACGAATTCGACATCTAGCTATGTGTTTTGACTTGGTTCAAGACTCTTGGTTTGGTCATGCAAGAAGTAGAAGGTGGTATTTCTTTCAACCACATAAGTTGAGGATAGTGGTGTAGTTAATGCTGACACAAAAGCGGGATGGATTCAACAACTCTTGGGAGAGCTTAGTTATTCAGTCGATTCAACAACTATAATTTTTTGTGATAACTAAAGTGCCTTATAGATTATTGAAAATATGGTTGCACATAGTAAAACAAAACAAGTGGAGCTTCATGCTTATCACTTGAGACAACTAATAGTGTGACTCAATTGTGAAGCTTTCCTATTTCAAAATAGATTATCAGATCGCTAATATATTTACAAAGCTTTTATCAAAAGCTAAGTTTGTCAAACTTTAGGCTATGCTCGGGCTTTAAGAAGATGCAATTATGGGGGGGTGTACAAAAGTAATTTCACCTCATGAATCTTTAAAGAATTGTGTTGATAACGGGGTGTTGTAATAGCAGGCAATGTTAGCAAAGGTGCTAATCGTCTAGACTTTAGCTTACTCCTTTAAAATATGAATACATTTTGTTTATTTTTATAGAAAAATAAACTTCATAAATGATTTTTAAAAATCTAATATCCAACAACCTCTATATTATTTAATTATCTTCTTAAAATAAATTTTGATATGCACATATACACTAGTTTATAATATTAAAATTGGAAAATAGAATTAAGTAATTTTTTGGATTCATTATTATATCACTTTCAACTTAAGTTGTGGGGAATTCTCTTTTTTAAATATTTCTTCTCAATGGGATTAGAATGGATGGAATTGTCCAATTTAAATATGAACATGCAAAATCTATAACAACAAAACATTCATTGATTACAACATCATAATTGAGCCAAATGATACCTTGTGTATGTATGCCTAACTTAGTAGCAATATGTGACTTCGAATACGGCTACGAGTACGTTTTGGTATGGAAAACAATATGGAAAAAATATTATAGTACAACTAAAGTACAAAAATTGCATTTTTAAAATTTAAAAATACACGCAACCATTCAAAATTTTGTAGTCATAATAATTATTCACTGTAAATAATTTTAAGAACGTGAAAATAGAGTTTAATAGGTAAGTATGGGCTCATGTCCTCATTGTATGTGTTTTTAATGTTGATTGAGTAATAAGTATGAGCTCATGGCCTTAATTTACATATTATTTATAATATTGATTAAGTAATGTGTGTTTACTTAAACATTTATTTAAAAGATTAAGTGGAACAATAGTCACAAATTTCCTTAAAATGATTTTTGAGTTTTTGTGTGTTTAATTTGTTTTGTTTTGTAAAATCATTTTTTTTAAAGTAATTTGACTTTATAATTATTTATAAGAATGCTCAAAATTATTCTAGCTATAATTTCAAGTAAATTTTAATAATAACATTTAGTGAATTTTGAAAATTGTAAATATATTTAAGTATTTAGTAAACTTTGTGGTACCATATCTATACTATGTTGAATATTCGCCAAATTTTGAATTCCAAACAAATTTCTATAAAGGAACTCCCAATACGGTTGTATCTTGCTACTGTGATGTCTAGTATATTCACATACATATTGCACAACATTATGGTGAAACTTTGGTAGCCATTTTCATTTTCCTTTAATGTATAGCCCTTTTCATTGCTTTCAGTCACATTTGAAGCACTTTGGTTCTTCTCATGTCCTTAATTATGTGTTGGATCTTCTTACCTTAATTTTTTATTTATTTTAGTCTCGTCCAAATGACCATATTTCTTGTGTTAGGCCCCACAAAGTTGCATCTTCTACATATGATATACACTTTTTCAACTCCCTTGAACTCCAAAGAGCTTTTTTCAATGGGGTTGTGTAGCTCTTATATGGGAACAAAAACCTTGATTTTGCTTATAAAATAAGATATTTTGTTATTTTCACATCTTTTTCACACACAAAAGATTGCTTTTATGTCTCAAAAGGCTTCCCTCTATCTAAAGTTTAGGGTTTTCATGGGTGTCTTTCCATGGAACTTATCTTTTATCTCCCTACTCAATGAAGAATTGTGGGGAGGTTTTGCTAATTTTGCATGGTTGAAGCTATACTTGTACCTTAGCACCATCAAATGAATATTTCATTTGTTGATCCATCCATTATTATGGGATAGCTCCTATGAAGTCACCCAAAAACAAGTGCTTGTGCACTTCATCTCCTCCAATGTATAGGGATCATGGTTCCACACACTATTGGCAATACTCCTCCATCATAGTTATTTGCTAGTTAATTGCAACATATAAAGGTATACCGTATTAGTTACCACTTCAAGTGAATGTGATTTCATGCTTGTTTTCATGATGAATATGTTGGTGAGAACCAAGGAATTAGAAAGAATATAAATCTTAGAGTTAATTATTCCAAGAAGATGTGGTGTTGATCAACATTGTTTCATCTCTTAATCACCACACATCATTATTGACAATACATTGAAATGCATTGTTCATTAGCCACAATTTTCCATTCATGCATATTTATTGTATCCATGAGATAATTATTTTATAGCTCCAATATGTAACGAACTCCCTTGAAGTAAGGAATAATGTGTCCACATACTTGGCCCATAGCAAAAAATGACTTCCTTGAAATATACCATGTTTGTTCCATAGCCAATAGTTCACTTCCAATTCCCTAACTAGTCAGCTGGCTAGTCAATTCATCTATCAATTGGTTGGTCCAATTAGTCGAGAGCCTGGTTAGCTCATCAGTCAACCACTCAATAGACTCTTCTAGTTTACTATTGATGACCAATTGTCAAGTCTACAGAAGATATAGAGGTTTGATGAACTAGCATGGCCTGCAATTCCAACACCCACTATCAACACAATGCTTTAAATATTCACAAGGTGAAATTACTTTTGTACACCCCCCATAATTGCAGCTTCTTGAAGCCCAAACATGGCCTAAATTTTGACAAACTTAGTTTCTAATAAAATATTTGTAAATATATTACCAATATAATCATCTATCTTGCAATAGACAAGATTCACAACAGAGTCACACTATCAGTTGTATAAAGTAATGAGGATGAAGCTCCACTTGTTTCATTTGACTATGTGCAACCAGATCATTAGTAATATTTATCGCACTCTAGTTATCACAAAATATTAAGGTTGTCAAATCAAATGAAAAACTAATCTCTCCCAATAGTTATTGAATCCATCCCACTTATGTCTCATCATTAACTACACCAATATCCTCAACTTATGTGGTTGAAAGAGAGACCAGCTTCTACTTCTTGCATGAACAAACCAAGAGTCTTGAACCAAGTCAAAACACATAGCCAGATGCCAACTTATTTTCATCGTCATCTCTAAGCCAATGTGACTTAGTGTAACTAACTAATGGTTTTGTGGTATTTGGTGCATATTTTATACCAAGTTGATAAGTTCCCTTGATATAGATAACAATTATCTATGTGGCTTTCCAGTGGATTTCTTGAGGATATTGCATAAACTAAGAAAACACACTAACAACAAAGGAAATATTAGGCCAACTATGAGTTAAATAAATTAGACTACTGACTAATTGTTAATAAAGAGTCACGTTAAATCGTGGTGTGTCGCAATCTTTCATCAACTTCACTCTCAACTAAAAATATATAACACATGCCTTACAATTGTTCACTTAGGTCGAGAAATAAAACATCATCGTGTAATACTTGAATTCCCAAAAATGAATGCAACAAACCATGGTCAATGATTTCAAAGGTATCAACTATTTCTTCAAACCAAATAAGAGATTTACAATACTACTAGTAATGACTAAATTATCAAGATATAATGCAACAATAACGCTTTCACCATATACATGTAAGGCATAAATTCTATGATCTAATTCACAACGTTTGAAACCAAGGTCGATAAAGAAATGATAAATCTTCTCATATCGATCCCTAGGGGCTTGCTTTAAACCATACAATGATTTCTTCAGTTGAAAAACAACACAGAAATTTGTCTCAAACAAAGGGATTGCTCCATATATATTTTTTCATACGGATTTCTATGAAGAAAGCACGTTTGACATCCATCTAATGTACCTCCCATTCAAAGTGAGCAACAAGTGAAAGAATCAGTCGAACAGAGTTCATGCTTGCAATGGGGGGGAGGTTTTAGTGTAGTCAATGCCTTCTTGTTTATAAACATGCTTTGCAACCAAATGGGCCTTGTGTCTTTCAACAAAAACATGACATGTGACTTTGGTCTTGTAGACCCATCGAAATTTGACTATTCTTCCTTGCGGTTGAGGAACTAAATCCCAAATTTTATTCTTCATTAAGGAATGATGTTATTCAACCATATCATTCTCCCATTCAGGTCATCTATGTTCATTTGCATATGTAATTGGATCATGTACCTCTAGCACACATGCCATTAGAGCAACACTACCACAGTGACTTTGAATTCTAGTCTTTCTTGAGTGATTAACATCTCCTACATCAACTATAGTAGCTTCAAATGTCTTAGTATCCCATCAAGGTAGAAAAGAAAATTAAGATGAAGGATTTCATGTACTAACTGGTGTTGCAGCTGCAACTATTTCCCAAAAATTTTAATTTTAGGGCCCCCCCTTAATTTGTTTTTCTTTAAACTGGCCTAGGAGTATTTTATTATTGCCAAAGTTTCCCTGAGTTCGGAAATTTGTCTTTAAAAACTTGGTATTTTTACTTTTCCGATATCGGATGACTAGTCAACAATTATTTCGATATCGGAAGTGTAGTGAACTAGCCTTCCAACGTTGCGGAAGCAGGGTCATCTAGCCTGCCGAGTGGTCTATCGGAAACCTTCGCCGATGCATCGAAGTCAATTTGCTTTATCCTCTCGGATTTTGTTTGTCGAAGTTCTGGCTCTTTAGTGTAAGATGTATACGATGAATCAGCTGTCCCTTCACCTTTTCATTCCTGATATCCGATTATTTATTTTTCCCGCTGCCGAGTTGGTTGACCAGAACAAGCCGGGGTTTTAGTGTTTATCTCGCCCGACGTTGCGAAGGGCTAGTTTTAAGGTGATCCGAAAGCCTTACCTTTTCCTTGCTGATTCCGAAGATTTTAACTCTGCCGAGGCTCGACTCCCCGTTTCCCAAAGTAATCACCGGGATGGTAGAGCTGCCTATAGCGGACATTACAAAAGGATAGTAGTAAGTGGTTCCGAGAATAGTGATAGTGCTTCCGATGTCTGAGGTTGTTTTAATAATATGGTGTCAGGTCCATAGTTCCTTTCGCACCCTCTATGGCAGATATCCTCTGGACAATTTCGCCGATGGTTTTATTATTTGTCCGCCGATGGTTTCCCGCCTGGTCATAGGTATATATATATTTCCATATGACTTGTCATTTGCCTTGTGATTTGTCATTTTCCTGTCGAGACCGTCCGAAGTTGTGCACCCGCAATTGTCAAGACATTGTTCACCCTGCTCTGCACCCGTGGAGTTTTTCGTCGCATCCAGCCACTCGCATCGCTATTGACAGGTAGGTTTACCCATGGCCTTGTTACTTTGGGTGTTGTTGGTTGATTTTGAACCGTTTATTGGGTGAAGGTTAGGTTTTCCGCATAGGGGTTAGGGTTTTTCCTCCCTTGTGTTTTTCTTGTGAATTTTTTACATCACTAAGGGGCTTAGCCCGTTGTTTGAGTTTTCACTTCGTGGGGGGTTTGAGTCTGTCTGTCATCGAGCGTTATGTATGCACCTGCGTTTCTTGCGCAGGGTTGTAGGGGATGGTGTAGACAGGCATTTCGATGTCTGCACCATGCTATTCTTGGAAACTTTATGGTCAGCCAAAAGTTAAGAGGTCATTTTTCCTTCAGCTATGTTTTCCTGTGGGATTCAGGAGGGCACTCAGTTGATTAGGGGTTTTTCGAAGCGGTTTTCGCACAGGGGTTTAGGAAGTTCAATAGAGTTGTATTTGAGTTTGGGATTTGTTTTTGAGTTTTAGTAGTGGAATAAGCTTGGTGTAGATCAAAGTGCTGGTATGAATTGAAGGAGAATTTATAGGCTAGGGTTTTGAGACAAGTGAAGTTGGGCAAGTTGAGGAGGCAGCATTGTTATAGGGTTTTCTTGTAAATCATTCATTCATAAAGACTGTGTTTAACCTAATTTAACAGCATGCATGTCGAAGAGGTGAATAGATCTGTATATTTTCTTATTTATTGCTATAACAATTGCTAGAGTTCGTTAGATTAAAACATGTTGCTTGACTGTTACAGGTTGATTGCTATTACAGTAACATGCCAAAGAGACAGAAGAAGAAAGCTCAGGTGGTTGAAGAGGAGCCTGAGGTAGAAATAATAACCAAGGTAGAATCATCTATGAAGACACCAAAGCCACTACTAGAGTAGAACCAGATTACAAATGGGGAAAATTTTTCAGAATGATCTCAAACCAGAATGTACCTGATGTTGGGTTTGAAGAACTGACAATTTATGCTAACATTGAAAAGTCAGCTTTGATGAAAGTGGCTACTAGGCTTGAATTGTTTCCCTGCTCAAAATTAATAGGTTGGATTCTTCCCAGGGCAGATGTGACGAGAATGATCTTAGAAAATACTGCAAAGCAAGGCTATGCTGCATACAACCCTGCCTATGTGTCTATGGCATACCATCTACCCTCACCACAGTTCTATCTAACGGAAAGTTGGCTAAAGGAGGTAGGTCTGGACTTGGTAGAGACGGTAAAGAGGATGATGATCCTAGGGAAGAATTTCAGAACCGGACCTTCGGAAGAATATGATACCTCAACTCTCCGAGCTCCTTACAGATTTATTGCTTTGATGCTTAACAGGATTTTTGGTAGAGAAAATGGAAAACGTTTCAAGATAAGTTGGATACTAGTCATCTTTTTCATTGCTACACAAGGAACTATCTTCAACTGGGCCAGTATAGTGTCAAACAGTCTTTCAGCATGTATAAGGGCATCCTTAGGAGGAGTATCCCAAAATAAATCGGAATTCTATATGATTTCTATTCTAATTGATTGCATATTGTGCACCTAGACTTTCCCTGCTTTAAAGTGAAATTGGGAGAAGGACAGAACCCTAGTATACACAGCTTATAAAAAAATTTGGGCACATAAGTATTACAGTTATTATAGGGAGATTTGTGAGCATTTTATTATGCCCCTATATACTCTGATTTTCCTAACAGAATGTAGTTGCATGTCCGAAGAAGCATTTAAGGTCATACAAGAATTCGAGGATTATTATCTGACAGAGGATGGATTGTATGTGAGGATGTATGGTGGTTCTAAAGCTCCTTCTATGCTCCCAAAATATGCTACAGATTATGTACTCCACAAGGAGGACGTCATACAGTTGTACATTGATGGAGTAGGAAAGTTTTTGTTTGAACATAAAAAGGTAGTGTACCCTGCAGTACCTTTCTTCATTGGAAGCTATAAGTTTTCAAGGGTAAAGCAGGTAGCAGATTTTGTTAAAGAATTAGAATATTTTCGCTTTGGAGAAATGAATTTTCTTAGAAATGATTCCCATAACAAAGTAGCTGAATACTGCAAAGAAGTTGGAATCCATTTTGAGTACATTGACTTCTGGGACAAATATGAGGAGACGTTCCGCAATGCCAAAAACATAACAGCCCTCAAGATAAGGTTCAAGAAAAAGATAACAAGTGTGGGTGGAAAAGGCAAGACTAAAGAGAAAGCTAAGAAGCTAGAAGAGGAAGAGGCCAAGAAAAGAGAAGAAGATGCTAGCAGATTGGTACAAGAAGTAGAAAATTGGTTAGGCATTGAAGAAGAAGAAAAGAAACGAGCCGCTAAAGAAGCAGCTAAGAAGGAAGAAGAAGAAAAGAAAAATAATAATAAGTTGAGATAAAGAAGAAACAGGCAGAAAGTGAGGGCTTCAGGTTAATAGAACCCCAAAAGAAGAAGCATCCCATAGAGCAAGTTGATGTACAAGAAGTACAAGATCCTACAGATCAAGAACAGGGACAGTCCAATCTTGATCCCTTGGAGCTTGCTGTCCCTTCTGGCAGTATGTTAGGAGAAGTTTCAATTTCTGAATTTGATTTGATTCCTTTCATGCCTCCCAAAGGGGAGGAAGTACCTAATTTTAATACTATATTCTATGACAAAGAAAAGAAGAGGATTTTTAAGAGGACCGAGAAAAAGGTAGATATTGGAGGAAATCCAGGGAAGATGGTGACAGACAAGATAGTAGTACATGGTACTCATAAGGATCCACGGTTAATAGAAAGAGCTGGGGTAGCTTCAACCTTAGCAACTGAAGACAACATGGACAGGATCATGAATGATCTGGAGTAGTCACGGAAGAATGTAGCTCAGCTGAAGGAAACCTTGAAGAAAGAAAGGGATGACAGCCAGAAGCTAAAGCGAAAATATGAAGACATGATAGGTGAAGTCAAGGTTTCAAGGACGAAATGCCAACCTCTGCAAGCAGATAAGGATGATTTAGCCATATCTGTAGAAAATACATAGAAGAATTCTCAAGTTACTTTGGCAGAGTTGCAAAAGCTACAGCTGGAGCATCAGAGTTTAAAGACTGAAAAGGATAATCTTCAACTATCATTTGGGAAATTAAATAAGGAAAAGAACAAGTTGGAAAGCAAGTTACTGAGTTGGGAATAGAGAAGGCTACTGCAAAAGATAAGGAGAAGCAATATCAGACGCAGATAGAAGCCTTAGAAGAACCAAAAAAATCATTGACAGCATCGCTAAAGAGTGCTATGGAGCAGAAAGCTGACATCCGACCCTTAAAGGAGCACGTTCTGATGCTTAGGAAAAAGATCCATTAGATATAACTACAGATAGAAGATTGAAGATGTAAAGTTCTGTAGATAGACACCAGGCTAGAAGAGATTGTAAGTACCACATCATATTTTCTGGATAGGACTCAGGATATATTGGAGATTCTAAAGGGAAGAATGGTTTTGGTAGAAACCAATAAAGAATCTCCCACAGACCTGTCCGTCAAATATTAGCAAACATTGAAGCAAGAATATGAGTTAATGGAATTAGCCAGTAATGTCGCAGAAGAATTCAAGAAAACAGTGAAGAAGACAAAGACAGCTTGTGCCGAATTTTGCAGGAGAGTGCTCTTCACATATAATCAGTGTCAGACTTCTGCTGAGAAAAAATTGGAGGTGCTACCTGAACATGAAATGTTTTTAAAGCATTTATAGGACAGATACAAAGAGGATGAGCAAGCAATCCAACAGGTCAAGGATTTGGATGAATGGATATTAAAAAATGAAGTAGCACATGCAACCGTGAGCATACACTTATTGGAAGACTAGCTGCGCCTGATTCCTGCTAGAATAGAGCTTGTGAAGATCCAAGATGCCAAGTATGAGATTAACATTTGATTCCTTGAGCCTTCTAGGTTTGAAATCATAGCAGCAGATGCTAATGCATGGAAAAAGTTCACCAACGAGCAAGCTGGGCCTTCCTCATGAAATGTCTTGGGAATATTAATTAATCATGTAATATATTATATTAATTTTTGTGCACAAGCTACAAGACAAATTTTTGTAAAGGAAGGGTTGGGGAAGCTCAAGAGGAAATGAGGGGCAGCCCAAGAGTTTTTTGCTTTTTGTATAAGTATAGGAGAGTTTTAGATAGTAAGGGGACCTTTTTTCCAGACTATCTTGAGGAAGTTTATTGTAAGAAGAACAAATTCATTTTACAATAAAGAGTTATATGTTTTCTGCCGGAGAAAGTTTTGTGGAGTTTCAAATGTTTGCCATGGGCTAGTTGGATGTGAACTATTTATTTTTCAGCTTGTTTCCATGAACTGTGAGATCATTCTAACCTATTGAATCATTTCATGTTATGAATGTGCTCCTGTTTATTTATGTGAAATTTCCACATTGAGTAATGAATGTTTTAATTAACAATGAGTTATCTTGTTGTTCATGTTTCTATGGATATTCATGTATTTAGAAATGTTAATAGCTATCTATGATTTTCTTTATGCATGCAATACAATACATTACTCACCATTAATTACAGTTTTGCTCCCTAGGGATAGGTTAGTGAGTCTTAGTTAGTTTCTCTTTGTTTTGTGATTTAGAAGCAAGAGAGGTAAGACGAGAGGTAAGAACCTGTGCATCACATTGTGACCCTCCTTGTTATCTCTATTGGCTGCATTTAGTTAGGCACTTGCACATCATACTTAAATATTAAAAAACTAAAAAACATACATGGTGGACCGGGCCGTAACCGGTAAAACGCTTTAATCGTTACTTGACCTACGGTAGTAGGACCATAAACCGGACGGATTCCCCATACCAAACAATAACGAGCTAATTGAGAACGTTTATTGGGGAGAATCCCTATTGTTGTTACCTATGATTTTCCAGGCCCCAACAACCGGTTCACTAGAGGATCAATTAAGGGTCTCAAAGCTAAAGTCTAGACGATTTGCACCTTTCTAATAGTTTATTTTAGTTTTTAAAATAAATTCAAAGATTATAGAATTTGTATTGGATTTTATTATTTAGTTTGTATTTTTACACTGATAGGCATTTATATCTTAGAATTTTGAGGTGGAATACCATCTATGCTTTTCTAGGATTGCAGGAGGATGAGACAAGTGTACTGTCGAGATTGATTCTATGACATTCATTCAAAATTTAAGATAAACAATTATAAAATCTAGCACGACCACTTAATTTGTGGTTGGTGAACTCCGATAGAACCTAAGTTAAGTATCATGAAATCATTATCCATGCATAAACGATTAATCCACCCCAAATTAGACGTTACCCATGCATTCATGCATCAGCTACAAGTTATTCATTTATCAATCATCAGTTATTTTTTATTTCCTTTTTTATCTCTCACCTTCTTCTAGTTATCTTCCATGAGTTGGTTATCTATTCATGAGCTACGTGTTATCCATCCTTCAGCTGCTAGTTATCCATTCATCAACTACCGGTTATTTTTTATAATTCTTCATTTCTAATTTCGAATAACTGCCATAGAATCAATCTGGACAACACATTTGTCTCATCCTCGTGCAATCCTGGAAAATCATAGATGGTATTCCACCCCAAAATTCTAAGATATAAACGTCTATCGGTGTAAAAATAATATAAAAAATAATTGAAAGCTGATGAATGGATAACTGGTATTTGAAGCATGGACAACCAGTAGCTCATGAATGGATAACCAAAAGTTCATCACATATAACTAGAAGAATGTGAGAGATTAAAAAAAATATATATATAAAAAACAACTGATGATTGATAAATGAATAACTCATAGTTGATGCATGAATGTATTGGTAACGTCTAATTTGGGGTGGATTGATAGTTGATGCATGAATAACATATAATTTCATGGTACTTAACTTGTGGTCTATTGGCATTCACAAACCACAAATTAAGTGGTCTTTCTAATTATATTTAATAGAAATTAATCTTTCCAAATTAATGAAAAATATATTTTTCCATAGCAATCGTTTTTCCAACGATTTTCTGCTTTGCTATTAGAGTTAAGCCAAATTTCTAGATAGCCTTGTATGATCCAAATTTATGTGTGAACAAAATGAAAGAACATATACATAATCATAAACACAAACATTTTGCAATGAAAACAGAGATACAATAAACACATATTCTATTAAATGGCGGAAATAGAACAGACTGTAATACAATTGCTAGAATGGTGGTAGCTATCTTTGAGAAAAGATGTGGCTGCTACACTCATCTATGCCAAGTTGAATACAAAATGAGGCCAAAGGGGATTATTTATAATAAGGACGAGGGCAAGAACCCCAAAAGTCCAAAGAATAACCCTAGAAGATGAACCATCATAAAGTTTGTGACCCCAAGGTGGCATGTTGAACAGTTAACTTCGCAGGGTCATAACTTTTGCATGCCATCTCCAATTTGGGTGCTCGATAGCTCGTTGGAAAGATATATTTGATATTTACAACTTTCAATTATGGGAGACTATAGGCCAAAGGAAAATTTTAGGCCACATGAATTTCCAAAAAACATCGTTTAGGACCTCAAAACAGCCCCGAAATTTTGGGATCCGAAAAACCAGTTGGATATGTTTTCAATTTCTTTTGGCTGAAGATTGAAGAGTGTTTATGGGTGATTGAAAGTGGTTCTCTTGTTCTTACCACATGGCATGTAGGGTTTAATCCTTCGAAGGAGAAATTGAAGAAAAGACACATGTGGGTTTTGTTAACTAGTTTTCCACTTCATTGCTTGTGTTTAGTAGGTTTTATGGAGGTGGAAAATACTTTGGGGAGATTTATTCTTATAGAAGAAGACCAATTATTGTCTTTTGACAGACATGTTCCTTGTATGCTTGTGGAGATAGATGTTACATAGGGTTTACTAGAAGAATTGGAGGTGGACTAGGAAGGGGGTACTTTTGTTTAGAAAGTTGACTACTGGAAAATCTCTTTTCGGTGTCATTTTTGTAGACAAATAAGACATGTTAAAGCCCAATGCCCAAATTCTCATTATGGGAGTTCTATTGAAGAAGGTTTTTCACCTTAGAAGGAGGAACCTAATTGCTTGGATTATGGGATTCTCTTTCCTCTCCTATTGGACTCGGCTTCAGCGTCGTACTTTCTGGGTAAGTTATGTAATTATATCCTAGTCATTTCAAAGTTCTTATCCTTCGAACACATTTCAAATTATTTGTTGGAGTCTAGTTTTTATTTGAAAAGTGATTTTAGGGAGGGGTTAGGGGGTAACAGGTCTTTGGTCCTTTTGTCTCCTCTTTTTGTCAAGGGAGATGATTGATAGACCTAGAGGGGAGAATGGGTTTTTGTCTTCCATCCCATTGTTGTTGGAGGATCATACTTGTAAGGGGATTAGGGTTTCAGAGGAGGAACATATTGTTGTTAGTAATTCTTCTCATGTTGCACTTTTTATGGATCATACAGGGATTTTGGTTGCGTCGAGAGGTGCTCTACAACCCAGTATGGGGGAGATCTTGTCACGTGATGTAACATTACTAACGCTTGTAACATGTCGGCAAAAAAAAATAGTGATAATGAATATTATGTGAGAGATCTTGTAACGTGATGTAACGTTTGTAACATATCGGCAAAAAATAATAGTGATAGTGAATATTATGGGGGAGATTTTGTAAAACAAAATAAAAAATAATATCACTTTCGTAAAGTTATTTTTATTAATAAAAAATAAATTTTATAATAAGCCAAAATAAATGTCGGCCACAAAAACAATGTAATATGGGGGAGATGTTGTAATCTTCCTACCTAACAAAATAATAAAAAAGTAAAAATTTAATTATCTGTAAAAAATATGTGGGTCAAGATAAAAAAACAAAAAAATGTTGGCCTTGCACATGGTTTTAAAACTATGTGCACATGGTTTTAAAACCATGTGCAAGGCATTCTAAACAACTCATGGTTTTATTGTACATGGTTTAGGAGGCTTTGCACATGGTGTTTAAACCATGTGCAAAGCCTCCTAAACAACCCATGGTTTTATTGTACATGGTTTAGGAGGGCCTTGCAAATGGTTTTAAGACCATGTGCAAGGCCTCCTAAACAACCCATGATTGTAGGAGGGCCAAGTTGCATATGGTTTTAAAACCATGTGTGGGGAAATGATGCAATGTTCGTTCCTAACAAAATAAAAAATAATAAAAAATATTATATGGCGGCCATAAATAATATTAAATATTAATAATAATAAAAATATATGTGGACCTTAAATAAAAATATGTGTCTTTTGGTTTGAATCAAATCAATGGATACCTAAGAAGAGGTTTGCACCTCGAGAGATCTGATCCATCTCGGCGCTTGATAGAGCCTAGGATTTGGATCTACGCTGGTTATGGATCATACAGGGATTTTGGGTAATATTAGTGAAGGGCGTTTGCATGTTGTAAAGGATTCTTCTGTGTCTTTGAAGAATGTTAATGTGGATAACCTCCTGCAATAAACAATGGGAATGCACGATATAACAAAAATAATGGAGTGGTTAGATATTTTATTGATCACAAACCACTTCGAGGGGGCAACCTCCTTTAAGCAAGTTCAATACAAAATAACTCTTGGATACCTTCATTGGCCTCAACACATACTTATATACTAAGTCTAATCTAGAAAACTATTACTCCCCATGAATGTGGGATAATACAACATACTAACTGGACGACTTAACAACTATTACTCCCCATGAAAGTGGGATAATGCAACATACCGACAGGACGACTTACAAAGCATATGCATCCAACAAAATATACTAACGAAATAAAAAGGAGGCTTGACACGGGTTCTTAAAATTTAATGAAAAGGTTTTGGGATATCTTCAACCTTCACATAAGATGTTAAATATTAACACTGCTCCTTCTCCGTTGATTGAAGAAAAGGATCCCTTCACCCCGTCAGATTTTCCTACTCTTTCGGACTCGATCTCTCCAAAACATATTCTTTCTTACTCGAGTGTCTTGGATTATTTATGGTAAACTCTACATATTTCATCTATCAAGGCTATAAATGTCATTGTTATGAAACAGTCGAGGTGAAAAAAAGGAAAAAGTAAGATAGAGGAGGAATTGGAATGCAATTTCTATAACCCTAAGGTTACTTCCCTGTTTAGTAGGGGTCTTGAAAAATTGGATGATACCGTAATTTATGATAAAGCTGGGGCTCTTGAAAAATATGTGGCCCATGGAGGGGTGACTCAATGAGAATAGTCTCTTTTAATGTAAGAGGGGTTTGCATCTCACCCAAAAGAGATGCTTTCGAAAGGATTCTGGAATCCGTGAAACTTGTAACAGTTCTCCTTTAGAGACTATGGTGTTGGCTTTTACTACTTGTGATTTCCTTCTTAAAATTAAGCCTAGATGGAAGTGTAGTGCATTGGATGCTTCCGGGTTATCAAGAGGTTTATTGGTAGCTTGATATCCAACAGTTGTTGATTTTAAATCTTTCTCTACTCTGGCAGGTTTGATGGTGGAAGGTAAATTTCTGGATCTTGAATATCCTATCAGAATTTTGAATGTATATGGGCCTTACATTCAGAAACATTTTTTTTGGGAAAAAGTTAGAGATGTTAGGTTGTTGAATCACCAAGGTTTAATTTTGGGAGGGGATCTCAATCTTACTCTTATTGCTGAGGAGATTTGGGGAGCTTGAAGAATATTTGATCCTCTTCATGATTTCTTTTTCCCGTTCTTTGAGAGTGTTGGACTGAATGACATCGTTCCAAGTGTATTGGTTCCCACATGATGAAATGGAAGGTCTAGTTTAGTTGGAATAGCAAAATGTTTAGACGGATTTTTATGAATGATTTTTTATGTGATACTTTGGGAAGGTGCATATCATGGTCTATGTCTATAGGTTTCTATGATCATAAGGCAATTGTGCTTGATTTGGATGGTGATAAATCATTAAAATGTTACCCTTTCAAGTTTAATAGGGTATGGATGGATGAGGAATATTTTTGTAATTTGGTGAAGGAAAAATGGAGGGAGCCTTCTTATTCGATCTAGTTTCCTCCGATGGCGAGCTTCATTAAAAAAACTTTCCCTTCTTCAGAAAGAGTTGAAAATATGGGAAAGAGACAAGAAGGAAGAGTCATTGAGAGATTTGGATTTGATAGAAAGGGAAGTGGAGCCTCTGCAAGGGTTGGTTGATGAAGATTACTTTTGGGTTTCTGAGAAAGAAAGTTTGGCTTTTCTATTTTCACAAAAAAGAAAAAGTCTTAAGGAAAATATAGGAAACCCGACGTTTAAAGAGCAGAGTAGTTTGGCTTGAGGCCGAGGATAACAACATAAAGTTTTTTCACGGGTATGTTAATAAGAGAAGGATTTCAAACTCTATTTGGGAATTGAAAATTTCGGTTGGTGAGGTGTTAAATGACCAGAGAAGCCTAAATATCAAAGATGTTAATTATTTCAAAGATATTTACAACCAAGATAGTAGATTCAATTTGGATGAGCAAATCAAAGTTTTAAAAAACTTCCTTAGATTTTTCAATGAAGAGGAAGGTTCGAAGGTTGGGGATAAAGTGGATTTGGAGGAGTGATTTGCCTGAGTTTGCAAAAGATAAGAGCTATGGGCCCGATGGGTGGACTATGGAGTTTTGTATACATTTTTTTATCTCTTGGGGGAGGAGTTGACCTTGGTTATTAATGAGTCTCGCAGGATGGGTCAAATTCCAAAGGAGCTTATTTCTAATTTTCTTGTGCTAATTCCAAAGGAGGATAATCTTGAGTCATTTAATGAATTTCAACCTATCTCCTTATGTAATTTGTTGTACAAAATCATTACTAAGATCATATCTAACATAATCATAGCAGTGTTGGGAAAGGTATCACTGAAGAACAATTTGTTTTTCTTCCTAAAAGGAAGATAATGGATGTGATTGGTATTGCTCAAGAATTCCTTCATTCGATTAAGCAGAAGAAGTTAAAAGATTTCATTTTAAAAGTGGGCTAGGTTAAGGCGTATGATCAAGTGGATTGGTCTTTGTTGTGACTCAATTTGGTTCAAATTGGCCTACCTTATGAAGCTATGAGATGGATTATGGGTAGTATTTCTTCAACTAGTTTTGTTGTTTTGATCAATTGTGTACCTTCTTCCTCTTTTTGTAGCACTAGAGGCCTCAGGAAAGGCTTCCCATTATCACCTCTATTATTTTTGTTGGTCATAGATAGAATTAGCAGCTTGATTGATGAAGGAAGACTCTGCAACAAGATAAAAGGTATAAAAAATTCTTTTTCTTTGCATATTTCCCACTTATTGTTCGTGGATGATATTCTCATTTTTGGGAATGGGTCAAGAGAGGAATTGTTGCATTATAAAGATATCTTCAAGGTATTTTGTGATGCTTTAGGAATGTTGGTAAGTGATTAGAAATTGCATTTCTCTTCTAACTATGATGATGTTGAGGTTTGTGAGCAAATTCTTGCTATTTTCCCATTTCAGAAGTCTAATATAAAGGAAGGTTTCGTATATTTGGGTTTCTGTCTAAAACCTGATACTTATCGCTCTGGAGATTGGAATTGGTTAGTAAGAAAATTTGAAAAAGAATTAAGTGTTGGTCATATAGATGGTTGTATTTGGGAGGGTGATTTGTGTTAGCCAATGTTGTGCTGCAAAGTATCCCTGTGTATTGGTTTCCCTTATTTCTTTTACCAACTTCTATCATTACTCAGTTAAGGAGGAGAATGTACAATTTTTTGTGGTCTAGAAATCTGGAGTTGTCTAAGACTCATTTGGTTGCTTGGGAAAAAATTGCTCTTCCAAAAGCCCTAGGTGGTTGTGGTTTGAAAAATCTGAGTTGTTTTAATATGGCTATGTGCGCTAAAAGATCGGGGCGTGCCCTTTTTGTTCTTGGTTTGTGGAATAGGGTTGTTTGTTGAAAATATATAAGGAATGGCTCCTTATTTCAATGGATCAGGGAGCCAATTTTAAAGTTGCAAAGAGCCTCGTATATTTAGAAAATTTTCTTGAAGTTATTTCCTTACCTTAGTTCTCATTTCAATTGGAGGGTGGGGCGAGGAATCCAAGTATTTGTTGGAATTGATCCAATTGTGGGTGTTTCTAGGAATGGTTTCTTTAGGGTACTCTCATTTCATAACTTCATAAAATGAATATTTGGGTGACCTTTCAATTTAAGAATCAAGAGCTTGGAAGTGATGGTTATTGGATTTCGGCAATCTAGATAAACTTGCCTTTACAGGTGGTTAATAATGGAATAGGTTCATTTCTTATCTGTCGTGGGAAGTCTTGAACATTCAGGTGATAGTATTGTTTGGGAACCAAACTTAAAGTCCGAGGAAGTTTCTGCAAAACTTGCTTATAATGTTATGGTTACATAGAGCAGTGAGACTATTGTGAAGTGGTGGAATGATTTTTTGTGAAAGAGTCATATCCCTCCAAAAATTAAATGCTTTGTTTGGCCGGCATTGAATGATCGTATTCTTGTTCAGAAAATTTTTAAAGTCTGTGGCTTTGCAAGAACGGGTATCTGTTATTTATGCAGGAAGGATTTGGAATCTGTTTCTCGTCTTTTTTATCAGTGTTCCTTTCTCAATTTGGTCTAGGAGGAGGTTTGTAGATTGTTAAATGTGCATGTTGTGTGGAAAGGAAACAATTTAGATGACAGTTTGTTCAGATGGTTTCATTGTAAGGAAAAATTTAAAGATCTTCCTTTCTTTATTTTCTGGGAGGTCTGGAAGATGAGTAATAGATGTATTTTTCAAGATGTTATGTCTTCTATACTTGTTACGGTTTCAAAGATTTATGTTGTTTTTGAATGGAGAAAGTTTGAGGTTTCTAAGCCTATAAAGTCTTTTATTAGGGCTTATTTCTCATAGGATATCCCCAGTGATTTTTTTTATGGTGCTCATATGAAAGAGTGGTGTGGTGCACGGTTGTTATTATTATTGAGAAGGGATAATGTTATCAAGCTAAATATGAGAATAGGCAAAGGAACTAATAGAGTGGTTGAACTTCTCTCTCTTTGGGCTTTGTTGTGGTTCACAAAAAAGAGAGGTCTTCTAGAGCTGAATGTGTATGGTGACTCAAAAGTCATCATAGATTGGGTCAATGGTCTAAATGCTATGCAACCTGTGGGTATATATGGTTAGATTAGGAGAGTTAGAGTTCCGATGCAACATTTCCATTCTTTATCTTTTAGTCATCTTTATCGTTGTTTTAACGAGGATGTTGATGCATTATCCAAAGATGTTGGAGAAATTATCGGATTCATCCAATTTTTTGAATTTTAGGTCATATCAAGTGTTTCAAGAGTCTTCTTGGGTTTTTGAAGAAAGATGTTTGTTGCTTTGAGTTTTGTTGTATTTAGGTGGATGTACCTCATTTGTATGAAGAGTACTTATGTTTGTTGGGATGAGTTTAGTAGTAAAGATAGGTGAAGTAGCGTTAGAAAATATAATTAATTTTATTATGTAAGTAGGTTGTTTAGGAAATATCTCATTTATATATAACTTTGATTCTCTTTGTGAATAACAAGTTGCATGTTTTTTTTCTATTGAAAAAATATTTTTTTTCGTATACTATTTTATTTTTTTCCCAATAATATTTTCTTTTCTTTACCACCATTTTTTCCAAAATATATTTATATATAAGAATGTCTAGGTATGTTTCTCCCAAAACAGAAGTGAAGGTTCTTCCTTTCCTTAATGTGGGGCCTACACAAAAGAGATGAGGTATGGAAAGTGAGAAGTTCAATCATACAATAAAACATTGTTGGTTTTGGACCTTATCTTCATTACCCACATACCATGTAACAGAAACAAGCTTACGTACATACCATGTAACAGAAACAACACAGAAGAAAATTAGAAATGGGTTTACTTCCTATGCTGAGCTTAAACAGCAAATTCTTCAATCCTACTCAGACCATTCGTTCATATCCTTCCACGCAAATCTCAATTACAGTCGGCCAGCTGAATTCATGTCTTCCCCCACAACATCAACAGAACCAACTTCCTAACTCCATAACCATTTCAAACAATGGGAAATTAAAAACACGGATTATTGCTGCTTCAGCAACAGCAGCAGCCTCTTCTCCTTCAAAGGCGACGGCGTTGGAGACTCTCATTTTCGACTGTGATGGTGTGATTTTGGAATCTGAACATCTCCACAGAAATGCATATAATGCAACGTTCACCCACTTCAATGTCCGTTGTCCTTCTTCATCAAAACCGGTGGATTGGGATGCAGAATTCTATGATCAACTGCAGAACCAGATTGGTGGCGGGAAGCCCAAAATGCGCTGGTGGGTTTCTCTCCTCAGCTCATCATGCATATCTAATCATTTCTAAGTCCCGTTGTTTCTGAAACCCCGCCTTCCACCTAGTTTTGCAGGTATTTTAATGAGAATGGTTGGCCTTCTTCAACTATCTTTCAAACACCTCCAGCTAATGAGACTGATAAAGTCAAACTCATTGATAGTTTACAGGTGTGATAGGCCCAATTTTTATATGTGTTTGTATCTGAGTGCCTGTGTTTATTTCTATGGAATATACATTCGTTAGTGCTATCAAAAGGATTTTCAAAATACATTTCACTCTTTTCGATGAAAATAGTAGTAGAAAAACATAAAGTTGATCAGATTTCCAATACAGAAAATATGTATCAGTATGTGATGATTGCTATCAGAATTTGTAATTTCAAGTCATCCCTGGTATGAGTAGGGTTTGCCCTCTCTTCAGGGCATGCAAGGGTGGACTAACTGACTTTTATTTTTCAACAACCTCACCCCCTCCCCTCTCTTTTGAGCAACTTTGTTGGATCCTTTTGATCATTCTGATTTGGAGAGTGTCTCAAGTCATCCCAATTGCTATGAATGAAATCGTAAACAGATAGATGTGATGATCACAAACTCATAAGCTGCTGGTGCAAACCTCTCAAGCTACAATGAGAATGTGAGCCCCAATAAGCAGGCAGTTACGTTTAAGTCCTGAGCTTTACCCACTGAAAATCAAAAACATCCTTAGAAATTAGTAATTATTGTTCAAACTTCAAACCTAATAGATTCTAGTGGCAGAATTGATAAAGGTTTTCTTTCAATTTTAGATATTGTATTTTTTTTCAGGTTTTAAGTGTTGAGAGAATAATTTTGTCTATTTGTTTATGTCGTTATAAATGTTTTTCTTCTGATCAAATGAATTACTGTTGTAACTTTTAGGATGAGACTTGACTGCTAACAAGTCACTCTTTTGTTGACTTCCACGGGATCATTACATGTACACAAAATATTTCCTCAATAGAATTCAATCCCATGGAAAATATCTGTATGTATGAGTCATGCTTACTTCCTTTCCATTGCTTCCATGACAGGAATGGAAAACAGAGAAATACAAAGATATCATCCGTTCGGGGGTAGTAAGTTGCTTGCTTCCTAAATTCTATACTGTATCTGTGTTATAATGGAACAATTTCTCTTTCCATTTCTGTAGGAGTTATATTCCAGTTTAAAATATGTGAAATTTCTCTTTTCTTACCAGGTAAAGCCAAGGCCAGGGGTATTGCAGTTAATGGATGAAGCCAGGGCAGCTGTATGATAACTAGCTTATTACTCCCTCACAATCTTCTCTAGACCAAGGCAGTAATCTACCTAAGAATAAAAAATCCCCCATAATGTAGAGATACATTGGTCAGGCACTTAAGGATTACATTTCCAAATTGGTTATAACAAGCGTTACATTCACATGCAATCTAATCCTATATGGAAACAGTAGACAGTGTCCACATCTCAGAAACCCAGACCTGAATTAATTGGCAAGCACGACTTAATACAATCTCTTTGTTCCGTGATGTAGGGAATTAAACTTGCAGTTTGTTCTGCGGCTACAAAAAGCTCAGTAATACTCTGTCTTGAAAATCTACTTGGACTGGTACTGCATCCCTTGAGTCTATATTCTATTACTGATGTTTATTGGTTTCTCTGATGTTACAACCTGCACTCTTTTTCGTAATAGATTTTCTTCTTCTGCAGGATCGTTTTCAACAGCTAGATTGCTTCCTTGCAGGTCTGTTTTCAGCAATCTGGTTCTGTATCTTGAATTGTATCTTAGTATTCTTTGGTTCCTGATTAAATTGTCGAACTTATTGTGCACTTTGACATCTATAACATGACCAGACTAGAGGTGAAATAAAAATCTGAATGAGTCTAATTCAAACAGTCATGATTTTGGAAGGCCACCAATATTTTCTAAAATTTCTACAAGACAATAATCTAATCAATTTAATAATTGTAATGCTTCTGAAATTGGGGATAAAACAAAGGACTTTGATCCCTGTGAGAGATCTTGTATTAAAATGACCCCTATTGTTCTGGTATTCGAATAAAAAGAAAAACATCATATATGTATGTCATTTATGATTTAACAGATCCAAGAAAGGTAACATGTTTTCACTGCTAAAAAACAACAGTAACATTTAGCAACTGAAAAGTAGGGAGCAATTCTAAATAACAAGCTACATTTCTGGGTGCCCTTTACATTGAAAGAAAACTTAAAAACCTATCTTCCAAATTTGCACCCTGATTGAAATGCTTATTTATGAACTGCTGAATGTCATCAATAGTTGCAAGAAGCTCATATTAAATAATTACTGTTCCTCCTTATTTTTAGCAATTTTTCTAACTGAATCCAAATTTGATGCTCGAACCTATGCTGGTAGGCGATGATGTAAAGAAGAAGAAGCCTGATCCTTCAATTTATTTAGAAGCTGCAAAGGTCAGTTATCTTTCAAAAAAAACTTACCAGGTTTTCATAATGCACCAAGCTATGAAGAAATTTAAGCACCTCATGCTTTTGGGAAGATATTCATGCAATGTTTTCTGTCATTTCAATACTTGAGTTTTCTTGATGTTGTTCCTCTCCAGAGATTGGGAAAGTCAGCCAAAAATTGTCTTGTTGTAGAGGACAGTGTTATTGGTTTACAGGTATGAAATAAAATTTTAGCCATGAGAATCTCCTAAAAAAAATTGTAATCCTTTATTTTATATTTGCACTCTTATGTTGCTCTTTATTTTATATTTGCACTCTTATGTTGCTCTGCTTATATTGGGGTATTATAAGGTTGTTACCTTCAGAGTTTGATGGGAAATCTGTGCATCTTTATTGATCAGGCAGCAATAGGGGCAGGAATGGCTTGTGTCATATCATACACCTCATCAACAATAGATCAAGTGTGTTCAGTTATTATTGTTTTCTCCTCTTTGAAGTAAATATTTAAGAAGCTGCAGAAAGAAAAATCAGATATTAACATCAAAGATCTGAGTATGGTTTAAACTTTTTATTGTGTAGGACTTCAAAGGTGCAAAAGCAATTTATCCGGACTTGAGTAATGTACAGTTAAGTTTCTACACTATTAAAATCTTCTCGACTTGTGTGAGAGTGGGTGTGTATTTACCATTTTTAGATTTTGAATTGGATAACTTTTAGCAATCATGAACTTGTTAAGGCCTAATTTTGCAACCAATTTGTGCACATTGATTTCACTATATGTTTCCATGCAGCTTGAAAGACCTTGAAGCGATACTTGAGGACAACCTGGTTGTTTCATAAGAAGAAAAGGATGAAGATGGAATAATCACTTCCAATATCTGGCATTCCTTGGCATCTATTTTTGTCAATTTGGTCTCTTACACCTTATGGCATTGACAACAATTGTTGTTTCAGCAAAACAAGAGAAATAGACTTGATTTTCAATTTGGACAAATCAATATGTTGTGTCAATGATAGTAATTTTTTTTCTCTTCAATTCGCAAAACCTGGTTTTTAAATGAGTCATTCAGAAGATGCTTGCAGTAGAACACATTGTATAGTATATGATACACCCTAAGCGTCACATGTACAAAGTCAACATAACATACGCATTTCTCTAATACATTTGCATCAGCATATGCATTTCTTTACACAAAGGGGAAGTGTCGTGACCAATGCAGTGCATCCCAAAATGTACAGAACCAAGAAGACTAAAAGAACAATTGTCTAGAGTAAACTATAAAAATTCCAACATGTAAAACACGAGAAAGAATCAAACAAATAAAATGCTATCAGCATTATATTCTGTTTAAAAAATAACGTTAAATAAAAATGAATCATATATCAAACTAATATTTCAAAACAGCTATTCATATGGAAGCGCTAAATTTGCATGCACTAGTAACCTGGCAGAGTTTAAATTTCTCTTAAACAATTTATGATCATGGATGAGATATGCATGATATGGTTAAATATCATTGTAGCATACATAGAATATGGAAAGATGAATGCATACAAATTGTTGTCAGTGCTACAAACCAGCATAGATCCATTTTAAAAGGATCTACCAAGCGCCCTCCCTCAAATTTCTTGAGCTGCAAACTTTTTTTAGAGTGGAAATGTTGAGTCCAAGTGTGAAATGCAATGTCTTTTTAACTATTTTAAATCTAAATTGAACCGACATGTTATTTTTTATTATTTTATAAAGAAAACGTGTCAGTTCTAGGATAGGCACAGAAGGAGTTACACATCTTCTCCTACTAGGCTGTAGAATGAGCCTCTTCAACACAATTAGACGTGGCTTAAACCTTAAACTTCTCCAAACCAAGTGGCTAACATTATTTTAAACAGATAAAAACGGTACCTTATTTAGGGGAGGAATTTAGGGTCAAGGTTTTATTCCCAGGTCGACTCTGAGTAGGTAGCATTTTAATGGCAGATAAGGAGGGGAGCCAGTGTCCCCTGGGAATTTCTTTGAGAATAGTGGTCTTGGTAAAACCTAATTAAACAGCAAATTTAATGCCCTTTTTGGAGATTTTTGCAAAAATTAAGAGGAAAGAATAAAATGGCAGACAAATGGATCCACAACACTCCAAATAGCTGTCACCCAAGAATAGCTGAACAGCCACAAATTTCACACAAGTTGGAGGAAAACAAGTTTTATAACTTGAAAACCATGCAATGATTTGTCATTTTCTGGGAGGCTGGCCCGGTCAACGGTCACTAAAAGATGGATAGCTCAGAACTGGGAAATCAAAGGGGCCCTGTGGTTTATAATTTCTTCTGAAGGATATGTTTTAGTTGTCTTGAATTGCATTGAAGATAAGGAGAAAATATTTGAGGGCGGACCATAGTTTTCCAACCATGTAGGTTTGCTCATGAGGTACAGGAGTCTTGGAATCACGTCCACAAAGTAGATCCTAACTCAAACTCCAATTTAGATATGGTTGTACTCACTTTCTCCAGAACTTTAGAGTGTAAAAATCTCAAGGACTGTATAAGATGCATTAGGAGAATACATTGAATCAACTGTCTTAACAAAAAAGTTCAATAGCAACTTATGCGGCTATGCCCCTAATTTCCTTTACATGGAATTGAGCTGAACACTGCCAGAAGATATGGTAGTCCAATGCATGGAATTGAGGGAATAGGAAATAGATTATTGAATCATACCTTTCAAATGCCATGCATGTTACAAATACGGTCATGTAGTGACCTCATGCCCTAAAATGACAACGAGCCAACAAACCAGCATGCATGAACCCATGAATGCTGGATTTCAAGAAGCAAAAAGGAAGAAAAATAACCTGCAGATGGCCACAAAAGTGGAGATGGTACTGAAGGAAAATGGCTTCAAAAGTTCAAGATTTTGGAAGACAGTGTGGAGGCTGGCAATGGGACAACAGACAATGTGGAGGTTGGGAATGCAAGCTTGTTCATGAGGTACTGGAGCCTTGGATTGGCGCCCACAAAGGAGATACTCAAGCTCCAATTTAGATAAGGGTTGTACTGGGAATGAAAAATCCTTAAGGACTATAAGAGATGCCTTGGGAGAATATGTAAATCAGCTGTCTTAAAAAAACAGTAGCAACTTGTACCCTTGGGAGCTTTCAAATGCCAGGTATGTCACAAATATGGTCGATTAGTGGACTCATGTCCTAAAATGAGAACCAGCCCAACAGATCAACACTCGGGAAACCAAGAAAGCTGGATTTCAATAAGCAAATAGGAAAAGAAATAAGCTGCAAATAGCCCGAGGAAGCAGAACTGGTACTGAAGGAAAAGCGCTTCATACTTTCAATTTTTTGGAAGAGGATGTCGAAGCTGGCAGTGGCAATGGGACAACATACCCAAGCAAAGAAATAGATCTTCAAGAAAACTAGAGAATATCCAACGAAGATCAATCCCAATGTTGGAACACGCAGTGTTCAAGACAAATACACAAGAATAAGATAAGCGTGAGATACTTTTCATTAAGGATATGTAAATATAAATACATTCACCTTTGGTTTCATATTCCAAGGCATTTCTTGGACTTCTAATGACTATTCCTATTTACTTATGAGAACTAACGTGAATAGTTAGACAAAGTACAATACTAATTAACTCTAATGGATTGTTGTTTCCAACATCCCCCTAATCCAAAGGGGTGTATAGGAGTCCAAGCAGAGAGTTGAATTCTGGAGAAGGATCGTTGCAAATGACCGAAGGTGCTTTCTAAATCAAAGTTAGCATAAGCTGATGTCTTCTACTAAATGGATGGTTTTGGATGACCATCAACCAACTGAAGCTATGGAGAGGTGGTTTAAGGATGGCCACAAACTCTGGAACTTGATGCACACTTTGGTACTAGCTCAACGGTTCCCTCTGGAACATAACCCTAACTCAAGATTTAGCTCAACAATTCCTGGAACATTTTTAAGGCTAGTAGTTGTTGTAATTCGTCTACTAAATGGTGGTTTAAGGATGACCACAAACTCTGAAACTTTTCTCTAAGGCTAAGAGGTTCTTGGAACATTCCAAAAGTTAGTAGAATTTGATCCATTCTACTAAATGGGTGGTTTTAGGAAGACCAAAAACCAAATCATGCTTTGGTGGAACATGGCTTTGACTCTGGCTAGGTGGCTCTAGCTCGAGGCTCTAGAAAATGGAACAAGGTTTTGGCTATGGATTTGGCTCTAGTTCAGGTTTGATTATTCCCGATCGCTTGTTTCTGACTATTATTCACTCTCTCGTGTCAAGAAGAAGGTGAGAAGTAGAAAATCTCTCAACTGCAAGATGTGTCATTACTCGTGAACGAATTCTTCGGTATGAATTATATATATTGTTGACTATTGACGACCATTGGCAAGAAGCAATCCACCCATAGTGAATCTTCTCTCTTGCAGGTGTCCTCAATATGATGCACCTATGTGAAGAATGAGTATGCTTTCCACAATACTTACAAGGATGGAGATCTAAACATTGATCCTCCATGTGACCAACTCAATGACAATGTTGGCGTTTTGGAGTCTAATGCAAATTTGAAGCAGGTGAAGATGAACTTTCCTAAAGGAATCCAACATTCTGAAAATAGATAAGTTTAGAAAAATTAAGAATGTGAAAGGTCACTTCTTTGTTGTATCCAAGACCGGTTCTATGTTTGTTGTGGATGATTTTTCTCCAAAGTCTAATGATGGACAAGGAAAGTGCAGGTGAAACTTGAGTATGACAAACTTCATCTTCATTTTCTTTTGAAGTGGCATCATTGATTTGATTATGTGTAGGTTGTTGCTTGTTCTGAACAGGAACAGGTTCATAATGTTGATTCTTTTGTTGTATCTCATCATGTTGGAGATGTGATTCAAGTTGAAGAACTACAATTGTATATTGTGAATCTTGTAAACAAGTTAGAACATTAGTGAGAGTTGTCTTATCAAATGTTACTGTGTTGTCACCAAAAGATAGCAGTAGAGTGTTCTTGTATTATGAGGGTGATGCTTCTTTTGATTCTTGGCTTTATCCTTCTATTGTGCTACTAAGGATTTGTTAGATGTACATAAGTGTTGATCACTCTAAGATGCAAGATTTTATCTTTCTCTCTAACCAAAGAAACACAAAAGGATTCAAAAGAGGGCATTTGGTAAGTAGCCCCTTGACTAATAAGAGCTTCTCTAGTGCAATGAAATATAGATACAAAAAAAAATGTAGTGACAAGCTTAGCAAGAAGAACATATATGAGTTGTTTGTATATCTTCATTATTTTAAATTCCGCAAGTATAAGTCTAAGTGTATTGAACTTAGAAAATCTTCAATGCATGAGAAATCACTAGGATTTAAAGAAATTGATTGTTTGTCAAGTAGGTGGGCTCGAATCTCTTTGCGTTTACCAAACATGACTTCCATTTTATGCCATGTTTCATATGGGGTCTCAATTCCTTGAAGGAAAAATTGAAGATCACAAGAAAGGGACATTTTGATTAATCCACGTGTATTATCGCATTTGACTCTCTTTAATTCATTAAGAGAGAGCATTTTTATTCCTTAGCTAACCGGTAAAGTCCCTTACTTTATAGTAAATCCTCTATACGAGATTTCCATGAGAAATTGTTGGTATTGGTAAGTGGAAGATCACTTGAACTAGTCATATTATAATATGCAGGTAATATGGATTCAAGAATAGAAACTAATTGTCTACATGCAAAGCTATAGAAAAAATAGCCAGTTTAAAAAACTGACACTAAAAACGAACTTTGGCTGTCAAAGTTATGCATTTTTTAAGAAAGGCATAAAATGGAACTAGGAAGCCACATGGAAAGTAGATGTTCATCGATGTGGTGATGGGTGCACAATGAGCTTGTTGAGTAATAAATAACTCCCCTATTTCACTAACTTTCCTTATAAGTTTACTTTTACACATAAGTTACCTTTTAAAATAAGTGACACAATTTTATAAAATAAGTGAGAAACACTTTAATAATGAAGTTACTTTATAAATTAAAGTTGCATAAACTTTTTCAAAAACTAAGTTAGTAAAAATGACTTGAATGGAAGACCTCTTACTTAATAAACACTAGTAAAAATTGACAAATAAATGACTGTGTGACTAAAAAAGTTAGTCGCAACAATTTTTAAAGCTAAATATGACTAAATTTCAGCAACGCAACTAAAAATGACCAATTTTAATCATCGGATAAAAAATACAGCTAAATAATAAGTCACACAAATAAAAATGATTAAAACAATGAGTAGTTACTCCTTTAGACTAGCATTTCAATATCAGCCATTAGCTTATCTATCTTGCACATTAACTTGTACTTGATTATTATTGTCTTCATGTATATAATGATCCCTTGACTTACTTCTCAAGTCTGCAAGGTCTACAACACTTCTGTAACGGTGAATGCATAATGGAAACCCCAAGTTTCCTCACAACAATCCATTAATGTTGCGATCCATCACCTCCACAATCCTTCGTGGATAAATGACAGACTAGTCGTTCATGATCCATTGTCGATGCATTATCTCTAACATTAGAGCAATCCCAAAAAGAAGGGGAAGAGGAGGCCCTATTAAGTGATCCTACTCTTCTCCTGTGATCATCATGCCCAAAGACGAATATCGCCTCCCCATTGCCCAGTAGTAGGTTGCAACCTAGATAACATACATTATGGTGTTTGATGTCTGATGTCATGGCCGACTACTGCAATATTATCCACCACCCTTGTCTCTTTGATGGTCACCCATCGTGGAATATATATATATATATATATATATATATAGTTGTAATATATATTTATAACAAATAGCTATATATATGTGTAATATTATAATATAAGTACTTATATATGATATATAATATATAATAAGTAATGTTATTAATATAATATAAGTTAATATATATAAATATATTATAATTAATTATTATATTATATATAATATTAACAAATAGAAAAATCAATTTAACAAAAATAAAAGTAACAAAACAAACATAATGAAATGGTAAATAAAAGGTGAAAATAAAGGGACATTGGCAGGAAGGGGATTTTTTTTGTTTGGGCAGATCTTGTGATAAATATACCCAACGACCATTCTTCTCGTAGACCGGTTCATCACATAGCAACTAAGGTCCAATCTTCTTGCAAATTGTTTCATCGCAGAGCAGTTGAGGTCCAATCTTCTCTAGATGGTAAGTACAAAACCCTTTTTATTGTTTATTTTGTGCTTTTGTTTCTTTCTAAGTTTTCTAATTTTGTTCATATTTATTCAGAGGATGACACTTGGATGGTGGGGTTTTTGTCTAGATTTGGACCTTGTTTGGGCACCATGGAGGGGATTGAGTTTCATGCTTTTCCTTCTTTGGGAGACTTTGTCTTCGTTCCATGAAGGGAATCTTCCAAAAGAAGGATTCGATTACAGGTTTGATTCTCTACCTTATTTTCAAAATGTAATTTAATATTTCCTCCTTGGGAGGTGCATTTACTGCAAATAACAGACTTCATCCCTTTGAAATCAATGCCATAACAGTGAGATAAGACCACAACTTGGACAGTTTAACACCCATCCTTAGCTTAACTCCTCTCTCCTAGACCTTCGCCCTATCTTATGGTTGCACCTCCACTTCCGTATATAGATCTTGTAATTGGTTCCTTGGCTCAGGTGTTTTTGGTTTGTTGGATCCCACCGATTGGTTAGAAAGTGTTGATTGAGTATCCTTAACACCTTAGATATGCCTCCTCTTACAGGACCATACTAGATTCATAGGTGGTATGGTGGTTGGATTCCATCCTCCAATGAGGATGAGTATTATTTGTTAAACAAATTGGGATATACTAGGTCATTTTACTTTTCATGAGATGGCTTGGTCACGTCCTATATGGGAAGCAGTCCTATTTACTTATAAAATTGCATACAATATATATGATGTTGTTGCTACCACATTGCCATAGCAAATTAACTAATATTTTTCTCTGGTGATGTCACGTACCCATACCCCGATTATCATGCAGAAGTAAAAAATTTCTTAAAGAACCGTGGTTCTTCTTTTGAAACACAGGGCATGGCCATGAAAACACTCTTCAACATTCATGCTTAAGCATCAAACCCACTGTAATAGTCATCCCGCCATCAACAAATCCACTATGTAATCGGAAAGGTCATTTCTGCATTGAACCTTTCCTTTCCGCACTCTAGTTTCCGCATTCTGTTGTAGAATTGAGAATCAGAAACATAGTGTGCAATGGAGTCATTCCAACCACATTCTACCTTCTGCCTTCCACCTTCAGAAATCGAAAACATAACTTTTGACGGAATACTTTATCCACATTTCCGCCTTCCGCATTCCGCCTTTCCGCCCTCTAGTGCGGAACTCGGGAATCGGAAAACTAATTTTTTACCTTAACCTTTTTCCCATTTTCCACCTCTCGCCTTCCGCCTTCCACAGGCGGATTTCAAGGTGCGGAAAATACACTTTTGCCTTAGAATTTTCAGCTCTTTTTCTGCTTCCGACTTCCACCTTTCGCAGGCGGATTCTGGGAATCGGAAATCCACCATTCTACCTTGTCTCTTTCATTTTTTCCACCTTCCACCTTCTGCAGGGGGATCCTGGGGTGTAGCAAACCAACACTTCTCTATTTCAACTTCTCTTTTCCACCTCCCGCCTTCCGCAGGCATATCCCGAGGTGCGAAAACACTTAAGTCAGATGCCTTTTGACTCTGTAACCAGGATTCTATCCTCCATGATCATAAGCAGAATGCATTGAAACATACAAGGCATATACCAATGCAAATGCAGGAACATTAAACCAACAGTAAAATCCACTGAAAACATTAGCAAGCATTCATCATATTTAATTCATTCATAAGCAAATACATTGCATAAATAAAAATAACAGAGAATAATTATCTTGAAGATGAAATGATCTCGCAACTAGCTAGGCCGTTGCAATGTTCCACCCAACCATAGGCCAATTGTGTTCATTAATCTCTCAACACAACTGCCACCCCTGAGTTGGGCATGACTTCCACAAGGAACTAGGGAACAACATACTCACACACAGCCAGATCATATCACACACAGTCAAGCCATCCTTCAGTTGGGTTTATTAGACCATCCAGCCAAGCCAACACACAATTGGGTTTATCAAGCTGCAGACATACAAGCCAACATTCACATTAAGAACCAGCCAATCCAACTAACATATGGGTTTCTCAGGCCACTCAACCAAGCCATCTTACTGTTAGGTTTCTTAGGCTATTCAGCCAAGCTAGCTAATAGTGTTTATCAGGCTACAGGCATACAAGCCAACATTCACATTAAGGACCATCCAAGCCAATTAACATATGGGTTTCTTAGGCCACTCAGCCAATCCATCTTACTGCTAGGTTTCTCAGGCTATTCAGCCAAGCCAGCTAACAGTTGGGTTTATTAGGTTGTCTAGCCAAGGATTACACATGGCCAAATGCACATCAAGACACAACCAAGACAACTACCGTTTGGTTTTTCAGGCTTCTAAGGCAGTAGAAAGGAAGAATGGCTAATCTAGTGGCTCATTCAAGATCTAGGGACACCTCCACAAGATATATCTGGCATGGAATCCACAATACCTACACACCCAACACAAGGAAGCATCCATTCTCTGCTACACAGTCCCTCGGGCTATGCCTTCCCTTCCAGTTCTCTTCAGGGTGTGCATAGAAGATTCACCATCCACTCTTATCTTTTCCTCAAGTTCCTCTCTGCACTAGGTTTATCAATCCCATTTGAGGTCTCTTCCACTCCTAAGTCTTGCATACAGTTTGGACCCAAACTAGGGCACACATAACAGCAAACCACAGGGAGACAGAGTACATAGGGTTCACGCTATAACATAGACGACCAGGGTTTTGGCAAAGGAAAATGCTTGCAGAAACGCGTAGCAACACCTGCTAGCTCTCCCTGCGTCTACGGGATCGGGAAGAATGAACAACGCGTGAGTGAATGATCGTAAATCCCCCAACAATGAACTCTGATGAACAACAAAACCTTCCCCCGACTTAGAAAATATGGTCTGGCAAGCATCACGTGCTTTGTTGCATCAGAAGCAAGAATGTAGCTTCCCAGACTGTAGGATGCAAGATAGCTCAGTCACAAAACCAACTACCATGCATTGCTCTACCCAAGACATTAACTGCCTCAACCGTTCTTCTGGAAGAATTGAATGATTGAGTGCAGAGGACAAAAGGGTAGTTGAGGGTTCATGGTTTCCCCCATTGACATCTGGTCTCACCCTATTGGCTTAGGAGTTTGACTAACTTCCCTCCCTATTCCTTGTGAAATCATGCACCCATCTCTTCACGTTGCAGTGCATAGCTAGCTGTGGTATTTTGTTAAATTGTGTAATTACATGATATTCCAAAATGTGTTGTGCCTGACTTAGCACTATAACCATAGCTATCAACCTTGATCACCTATACACAAAACACCAAATCGATGGCAGGGCCTTGGCCTTGAGTTAATCACCATGATTTCAATACAATATATACATCATGTACAATTTCAATGCCATGGGGTCAAAACCAGGGTGTTACATTCCTCCCCCCTTCATTAGCACTATCCTCAGTGCTTTACAAAATTGCACAAAATTGGATGTGCCAATCACATGGCATCCTCCAGCTCCCACGTAGCCTCATATGGAATATAGTGCTTCCACTACACCTTTACCTGTCCGACGACTCAATTCCAGAGCAATATGACCTTCTTGTCGAGGATGTGCAATGGCTCGGTTTGCAACTCTCCCTTGGGTTCCACCTGAATCACATCCCAATTTATCACATGGTTAGGATCATGTACATATTTTTTAAGCAAATAAACATGAAAAACATTATGAGCTCCAGTGCTAGCAGGAAATGCAATTCTATATGCAACTGGCCCTATTCTTTCAAGCACTTCAAAAGGCCCACAATATCTAGGAGACAGCTTGGCACAAATTCCAAGCTTCAAGGAACTCTTCCTTAGCCTCACTCTGAGGTAAACATGATCCCCAACAATGAACTCTCTATGCACTCTATGCTTATCTGCATATCTTTTCTATCTATCTTGGGATGCTTTCAGGTTCTACCTGATCTTTGCAACCTCTTGCTCCATTTCCTTGAGCAATTATGGACCAAGCACAATCTTGTTCACTGGATTATCCCAAGTCATTGGGGTCCTACACCTTCTTCCATACAAGGCTTCATACAGACTCATTCCTAATGACGCTTGATGGTTTGTCCATCACATACATGCGAAGCATGTCTTCAAGCACCTGATTCACTCTCTCTATCTGCCCATCAGTCTGAGGATGGTATGTGGTGCTAAAGTTCAACTTCGTACCCAAATATGCAAACAGACCCTTCCAAAACTTGGAAGTGAACTTGGTATCCCTGTCAGAAATTATTGCCTTAGGAAATCCATGCAATCTAAAAATATTCATGAATATTTTTGCAATAGCATTAGCCTTATACGTGGACTTAACCGGTATAAAATGTGATGCCTTTGTCAACTTATCCACCACAACCATGATGGAATCATGTTGTCTCCAAGTCATTGGAAATCCTGTAATAAAATCCATGGAAATAACTTCCCATTTCCATTATGGGACTGGAAAAGGATGCAATAACCATGTTGGGTGTTGATGCTCAACCTTCACCTACTGACATTTCATGCACTTAGAAATATACTCAGCAATGTCCTTTTTCATTCCTAGCCAAAAATACTGCTTTCTAGCTGTAGCAACTATCCTATGATATCCTAGGTGACCAAAATATGGAGCTTGATAGATTTCATCCATAACAATTCTCCTCAAGTCTGCTACATTTGGAATATAAATTATGTCCTTGTAGGTAAGAAGTTCATCTTCTTCCAAATTATATCCCTCATACTTCTTTTCAAGGCTTTGCTGCTGCAACTTATCCTTTATCTGAACATACATTTCATCATCAGCAGTATGATTAACAATCTATTGCCTCAAATCCGGTTGGAAAATACTGAGAAATGCCACATGCACCTTCCTACCGAGTGCATCAACCACTTTATTTCCTTTTCCTTTTATGTGTTTGATTTCAAAATCAAACTCACACAAAAACTCTATCCATCTAGCTTGCCTGACATTTAAAGTTGGTTGTTCAAACAAGTACTTTCTATCACAGTGGTATTTCCTTAGCTCAAATTTTCTTCCCATTAAGTAATGCCTACACATCTTGAGAGCATGTACTATGGCTACAAGTTCTAGATCATGAGTAGCATAGTTCTCCTCATGTTCCTTCAACTTTCTTGACTCATAGCACACCACGTGGTTGTGTTGCATAAGAAATCCTCCAATTCCTTGATTACATGCATCAATACACACGACAAAGTGTTTTTCTGGGTCTGCAACTTTCAGAATTGGTGCACTTGTAAGAAGATTCTTCAACTGCTGGAAGCTTTCTTCACATCTTAGTCTCCATTCAAACTTTATCCCCTTCTTTTGCAAATAAGTGATTGAATGTGCAACCTTGGAGAATCCTTCAATGAACCTCTTGTAGTATCCTGCAAGTCCCATAAAAGATCTCACATCTACCACATTTCTTAGAGTTGGCCAATTCATAATGGCTTCAATATTCTCAAGGTCCACAGATATGCCCTCCTCTGAGATAATGTGACCCAAATAATGAATTCTATCTTTATAGAAGTCACATTTGATCAACTTTGCATATATCTTATGCTCTCTTAGCAATTTCAATGTTAGTCTCAAATGTTCTTCATGCTCTTCCTCATTCTTAGAATAAATAAGAATGTCATCTAGGAAAACAAGAACAAACTTGTCCAGATACCTGCTGAAAACACTATTCATGAGACACATAAATGTAGCTGGTGCATTTGTGAGACCAAAAGGTACCACTACAAACTCATAGTGTCTAGATCTTGTTCTGAAGGTTGTCTTATGAATATCTTCATCTTTAATTCTTACCTAATGGTAACCAGACCTCAAGTCAATCTTGGAAAATACATTTGCTCCTCTAATTTGATAAAAAAGGTCATCAATTTGAGGTAAAGGGTATTTATTCTTCACGGTGACTTTGTTCAACTATCTATAATCAATACACAACCTAAGTGTATCATATTTCTTTTTTACAAATAGAATGGGTGCTCCCCAAGGAGACACACTTGGCCTGATATACTTCTTTTCCGACAACTCTTGCAGTTGCATCTTCAGCTCAAGTAATTCTGGAGTACTCATACTGAAGGGTGTCTTAGACATTGGTACTACTCCAAGAACAAGGTCAATTGTAAAATCAATGTCCCTTTTTGGAGAAAGTCCTAGAATCTCATTAAGAAAAACATCCCTAAATTCTTGCAATACATGAAAGTCCTCCAACCTAGAAGTTTCATTCTCTGCTTCCTCCAAAACATGGGCTGCATACAATCTGTAACCTTTCCTACAGAACTTCTTCAGTTGCATTGTTGAAGTATGCCTAACAGAAATCACCTTTGGAATACCTCTTACAATCCGTGGGTTTCCTTCTTCATCCATGCATTCAAAAGTATTATTGTAACAGTCAAGATTAACTCTGTGAACTTCTAACCAATCCATTCCAATCAGAATATCATAGGAACCAAGTGGTAGAACATTCAAGTATGCATAGGTGACCAACCCATCCATGAAAAATAGAAATCTCTCTACCACTTCACTAACGTTTCTCTTGGTTCTAGTTGCTAGTTGAACTAACCACAATTTGTTATGCTTTAACTTCTTAAAAGAGAAAATCTCAACAATTCTAGGAGTGATATAACTGTGAGTACTAGATCCAGGGTCAATCAAAACAAAAATAGATTGCTCAACAATATTACCTTCAACTTCAACCACAGTTGATTGATGATCTTCCTAGCGGTCCTCCAGTGCTACATAAATTCTAAGGATAGTCCTTGCTACTTGACCCACTGTTTCAGCAACCTAAATGTTGTGAGCTTGCCTTACACACCCATTCTCATGTGGATAGTTCCTGATATTATGGTTTTCTCTACATCTCCAACATTGGAGTGGTCCTCTAATCTCTTTTGGATCTCTGGCCTATCCCCAATCACTCTGGTTGGCTTAGTCACAGCTTGTGATGGCTGCATTTTATGATTTTGGAAGTGAGAAGGTTTGAAACCTTTCTTCCTTTGGTCAAACTTCTCATTCTCCTTGTCCTTCCATGCCTTATGTTTATCAGGTTTGCTCTTTTTCTGATCATAGAAATACTTGGCCTTCCTGTTAGCCTCTTCTAGAGTTCGAGGTTCATCAAACTCAATCTCGTCTTTGTATGACTGAGGCAATCCACTTAAAAAATGATGGATTTTTTCTTTATCATCTCTGATATACTTTACATACCTCAATAGTTCCAAGAACTTGTTTGCATACTCTTCCATGGTCAGCTGCCCCAATTTTAGTTCATGGAACTCTTTAATCTTATCATCATAGTACCTGTCAGAGAGGTACTTCTGCTTGAAATACTTCTTGAACTACTTCCACACGATATTTATGTCATTAATCTTCCTTACTTTCCTGAGGTACTCCCACCATATGGATGCTCTTCCATTCAGATTGAAGATGGTTACCCTTGCCTTCATATTTCTCAAATAGTCTTGGACTTGGAAATATTTTCTCATCCCAAGAAGCCAAGCTTCGGCTTCTTGATCGGTCTTTACCTCACCATTAAAGGTCGGAGGCCTTGTCTTCCTAAATTCATCACATGACCTGTTTTGGTAATGCCTCTTCCTCTTATTCCTATGAGATGAAGAGCTTGAACCCCCATTGGATCCTTCAGAGTCAGATGATCCACTAGAAGACCTCTTTATTCTTCTGAAATTGCTCTTACTTCCTTCTAGATTTACTACCCGATGCCCATAGTTCATCTACCTTTGGATGTCTATCAAATTCTGCAACATGGATGCATTCAACTGATTCTGCTCTTACTGAGCCTTAATCATTATTTCATTATCTTCTCTGTAACTTTGCATCTCTACCTTTAGGCTTCTCATGGTGGCTGCAAAATCTGGGGGAGTATCTTGATATCTCCTTCCATTGGATTATGTCTCAGCATTTCCAACTCGGACGTTTTCCCCCATACCATCTTCTGCGTGCCCATAGGGATCCTATCCATCCTCCATGTTGTAGGTTCTCATGGCTGAGCCATAGCCCACTCTTCTAATTTGCATTACGACTCTGCAAAAATGTGTTAATAAACACCATTGTTAGTTGCGTGATGATCTCAGAATTCAAAAATCACTTATCGATTGTTCACTACAAGTGTGGATGGTTGAGATCATGGTAGAACTAGATCTACGACCAAGGTGAATTTCGTAAATAAAAGAACGAGGAGGATAAAAGGACGTTGAGTTGCGAAATTGGAAACTAATCGCCATGATGGGGATTAAGATCAACAGACAAGGTTGTTCCCCAAACAGATCAACTATTGATAGCGATTTTGTTGGGAGAACTAGCACAGACAAAGAAAATTTTGTTGTGCGCGATAGGAAACATGTGTATAATACGTGTCCCCTCCCCATTGGATATCGCGCTCGAAGATTGGAGGTATGAAAGCCACTTTATGGAGCGCAAAATAATTATGTAATTGGGTTCACCCTCAAATTGAAGTCCGCCCTTTATCGAGCGTTTCCTGGGACATTTGGCCGGGTTAGTTAGATTTATCGGTTCTACTAAATAGCACTCTGTCTTGCTGCAGTTTTCTCTTTGTAACTAGTTAAATTGGCCCATCTAGGCCCCAATGTTGAAACCATTAGCTCTAATACCACAATGTCACATACCCATACCTTGATTATCATGCAGAAGTAAAAAATTTCTTAAAGAACCGTGGTTCTTCTTTTGAAACACGGGGCATGGTCGTGAAAACACTCTTCAACATTCATGCTTAAGCATCAAACCCATTGTAACAGTCATTCCACCATCAACAGATCCACTATGTAATCGGAAAGGTCATTTCCGCACTGAACCTATGCTTTCCGCACTTCGCTTTTTGCATTTCGCTGCAAAATTGGGAATCAGAAACATAGCGTGTGATAGAGTCATTCAAACCACGTTCTGCCTTCCGCCTTTGGAACTCGAAAATCAAAAACATAACTTTTGACAAAATTCTTTATCCACATTTCCACCTTTCGCATTCAGCCTTTCCTCCCTCCATTACAGAACTTGGGAATTGAAAAAATAACTTTTTACCTTAACCTTTTTCCCATTTTCCACCTCCCGCCTCCCGCCTTTTGCCTTCTGCAAGTGGATTTCGGTGTGTGGAAAATACAATTTTTCCTTGGAATTTCTAACTCTTTTTCTGCTTCTGATTTCCGCCTTTCGCAAGCGGATTCCTGGAATCGGAAATCCAACATTGTGCCTTGTCTCTTTCATGTTTTCCACCTTTCGCCTTCCGTAGGAGGATCCCGGGGTGCGGAAAACCAACATCTTGCTATGTTTCAACTTCTGTCTTCCGCCTCCCGCCTTCCTCCTTCCGCAGGAGGATCCCGGGGTGCGGAAACACCTAAGTCAAATGCCTTCTGAATCTGTAACCAGGATTCTAGACTCCATGATCATAATCATAATACATTGAAACATACAAGGCATATACATATGCAAATGCATGAACATTTAACCAATAGTAAACTCTACTGAAAACATTAACAAGAATTCATCATATTCAATTCATTCACAAGCAAATACATTGCATAAATAAGAATAACAGAGAATACTTATCTTGAAGATGAAGTTGTCCCGCAACTAGCTATGTCACTACAACGTTCCACCCAACCATAGGCTACTTGCGTTCATTAATATCTCAACACAAATGCCACCCCCTAGTTGGGCATGACTTCCACAAGGAACTGGGGAACAACAGACTCACACAACAAGATCATATCACACACAATCAAGCCAACCTTCAGTTGGGTTTATCAGACTATCCATCCAAGCCAACACACTGTTGGGTTTATCAGGCTACAGGCATACAAGCCAACATTCACAATAAGGACCATCCAAGGAAACTAACAGATGTGTTTCTCATGCCACTTAACCAAGCCATCTTACTGTTGGGTTTCTCAGGCTATTCAACCAATCCAACTAACAGTTGGGTTTATAAGGCTGCAAGCATACAAGTCAACAATCACATTAAGGACCAGCCAATCAAACTAACATATGGGTTTCTCAGGCTACTCAGCCAAGCTATCTTACTGCTGGGTTTCTTAGGCTATTCAGCCAAGCCAGATAATAGTTGGGTTTATCAGGTTGTATAGCCAAGGATTACACATGGCCAAATGCACATCAAGACACAGTGAATCCAACTACCGTTGGGTTTCTCGGGCTGCTAAGGAAGTGGAAAGGAAGAATGGCTAAGCTAGTGGCTCATTCAAGAGCTAGGGACACCTCCAAAAGATCTATCTAGCCTTGCATCCACAATACCTACACACCCAACACAAGGAAGCATCCCCTTCTTTGCTACACTGTCCCTCAGGATATGCCTTTTCTTCTAGTGATCTTCAGGGTGTGCATAGAAGATTCACCAGCTGCTCTTATCTTTTCTTGAGGTTCCTCTCTACTCTAGGTTTATTAAGCCCATTTGGCATCTCTTCCACTCCTAAGTCTTGCATACAGTTCAGAACCAAACCATGGCACACAAAAAATAAAACCACAGGGAGACACAACAACACAGGGTTCACGTTGTAACATAGATGACCAAGGTTTCAACAAAGGAAAATGCTTATAGAAACGCGTAGCAACACCTGCTAGCTCTCATTGTGTCTGCGGGATCGGGAAGAATGAACAATGCATGAGTGAATGATCATGAATCCCTCAACAATGAACGCTGAGGAACAACAAAACCTTCCCCCGACTAAGGAAAGATGGTCTGGCATGCATCACGTGATTTATTGCGTTCGAAGCAAGAATGTGGCTTCCCAGACTGCAGGCAAGCTCAATCACAAAACTGACTGCCATGCCTTGATCTGCTCAAGACATTAACTGCCTCAACCGTTCTTCTGGAAGAATTGAATGATTGATTGCAGAGGAAAAAAAGGTAGCTGACGGTTCATGGTTTCCCCCATTGACATCTGGTTAACCCTATTGGCTCGGGAGTTTGACTAACTCCCCTCCCTATTCCTTGTGAAATCATGCCCCCATCTCTTTCATGTTGCGGTGCATAGCTAGTTGTGGTATTTTATTAAATTGTGTAATTACATGATATTCCAAAATGTGTTGTGTTTGACTTAGAATTATAACCATAGGTATCAACCTTGATCATCTATACACAAAACACCAAATCGATGGCAGAGCCTTGGCCTTGAGATCCTCGCCATGATTTCAATACAATATATACATCATGTACAATTTCAATACCATGGGGTCAAAACCGGGGTATTATAGGTGATGCGATTGTCAAATGATGTTTTAGTATCTTGTTTGGGGTAAGGCCGCTAAGAAGCCTTATTTTCTATATTTGTTGCAGGACTTTGTTTTCCCATGTTTTAAAGGTGGAGCAAAAACAATACAAAATTTGCGAAAGTGCTTATTTTTAAGTTTGACTGAAGAGGTTGGCATAGTTTTCATAATTGTATCTTAGTTATCTTTTCAGGATATACATGTCCGTGTTTAAGCTTGGCAACATGCAACCTTTGTTATTGGTTTACTTAAGAAATTTTTGACTGTTCATATTATGTTTTCAAACATCAATGTGTTTCGTTGGTTCTCTCTTTCTTCAGCAGTAGTTTAGATGCATGGAGTACAAGGAAATATGATTACTACCAATGTGTGTTGAATGGTATCTTGTGAGAATTCATATTGTTCAAAACATTTCATTCTCAAGTTCCTATGTTTCATTGGTCATCTTTGTTGAGGAGCTTGAGACCGATATGGAATACAACTTTATCTTTAGGTGTCCCATACACTACAAGATTATAGAGTCATTTCATTGTCCTTTTATGTGGTCTCGGAACTATTTCTCCGTCTTCTTTTGGTTCTCGAACTAGATTTTACTGGCCCTTTATATTTAGGAGGCTCTCAACCTTATATCTCACTCTATTCTACCATACCTACCCAAACCAATCACATCCATGCCAATTACTTGGTTCTTTCCAATGCTCACATCAAAGAGAAGCATGTAGTCAAATAATAGTGCTTTATTGCATATTTGATTTGTGAGGGCTAGGAAGACCATACAAGCTCAACCAATGAGGCATGTATGAGGGTTCCATGTTAGATCCCAAGACATTTCACGCAAGACAGACTGAAAAGGGGATTCTTCTAGATCTTGGCACAAGGAAACCTTGTCTAGAAAGTGATACATATCCCAAACCAACTCTTCCAACTCTTCCAAATCCTTCAATTAATAAATGAAGATAGTAGATACAATAAAATAGATAGCTAACCCCATTCATTTAACCAGATTCCTAGAAAATTCAAACATTTGATATCAAACATTTAAGAAATTTTGCATACTAGAAATTTCAAGCATTTGACAAATTGACATCAAACAATTTAGTGAAACTATATTATTAATTAATGGTTTATTTATGAATATATATATTTATAATTTTGCTAGTCCATTGGATGTAGATTGGGTGGTTGGTACTAATGATTGTTACCCTCCCCACTTAGGTGAAATTCCTCGTAAGTGACATGATCATCCCTTAAATGGGTCTATAAGATGCTCTTGTTGTTGAGTCTCCACTATATTAAAAATGCTCAACCACCCCATGTTCTTCCCTGGATTCTGGAGAGGTCACTTGTATATGCATCTACTTCATTTTCTTTATTGATTTATGTATTCAAATAATATATATATATTAATGATAACAAAGTTTAATATGCTTCCATAGGGTTTTACATTGTTGATCATGCTGACTAGATTTTTAAGCAAATTTTATTGAAATCACATGTGCTCTGCCAAAACTCAAACTATATTCTAAAAAATAACCATCCCCTATGAGAAGATAAATAAAAGATAAAATATTTTCCACCTTTGTTTCAAGAGATGAGGAATATTTTGCACCATTTCATGGCTTTTTTCTAGAATCACCTGAGCAATTTGGGCATACAAAATGCTCAATTGTTTTGTGTTGATTTGTAGTCATGTTGAGGCAAGCAGGATGGAACCTACAAAAAAAATTACGAATCCAATTCAATAAACATAATAAGGATAATTAGGGTTCCATGCTCACGTTGTTTAAACATTTTGATACCATGTAAACACAAACCCGGGCACAAATACTAAGGGGGAGCTCCTCTCCCTTTGGATCCTTCTTCAGTTCACTCATGATATTGTATTAGATGAGATCCATATATTTGGGGATTCCATGGTCATCATTGAATGGGCCATCGATATACATAGGATAAAACTCCTTCATCTGGTTCCTTAGTTGAAGCGTATCCGATGGTTGATTGAAGGGTTCAATTGCATCTCTTTCTCATATATATTCAGGGAACATAATCATTGGATTGATCTTTTATCCAAACTGGCTCTGAATGTTGAAGATGGTCTCATTTTATTTGAACATTGGTCGGCAGGTTCTTTGGTCTCAAAAGGTGTCCTGCGGGTTGTCTTTGTCTGATTGGTAGGACTCTTTTTTGGCTCCTTTTTTTTCTTTTGTATCTGGCTTGCCCTTCTCTTTGATCTGGCGTATGGGTCATTTTAGTGGACTACCATTTCGACTTATTTTTTACTAAGTGCTTCTATGACTGTGGTCTCTCCTCTCCTTACTGCACCTGGTTTATTGCTTTGGGTATGGATCTATTTTGCTTGGGACAACATATTTAACTATTTTCTCTTGGTCCACTATTGTAGAACTCTTTTTACTAATACTTAAATCAAGTATTGCTATTTTTAATGGAAAAAAAACAAACCAGAAATAGTTTGTATATGCTTCCCTTGTAAGAAGAAAATATTTACAGTGATGTTGTTTATAAGAAAAAGAAACAACTTCTCAATAATATGACCAAATACAAGAATTGATTTCAAATATAAAGATGTGTGTTGAGAACAATACAAAAATAGGTGTTAAATTATACAAATTTACCATTACTAACCATAACGATATTGTAAGTATATTAAATCTCCTTTTTCTATCATTAAAAAAAGAAAGATATTCATGAAAGAAATAAGAATAAGCATTCTCCTCTCAAAGATGGGAAAGTATTGGTTCATAAGTTCATATTCAATGAATTATGGAAACAATTGTTGCGTGGGAATCATTCAAAACACAAAATACTTAAGCCTCCATTTAGCATGTTATTATGATTTCTTAAGAAAACATGTCATTTTCCTATATTAGTGTCATTTCAGTTTTATTAGAGGACGTAAAGATATCCAGACTTAGCCAAGGATAAAGACATTATAAAGACTAATATTTAAAGCATCAGATGAAATACTATGCTTCGACAATCTGTTAAAACATAAGGTCCTTTTGAACCAAAAAGCATTATCTGTATCAGTATCAATTTTTAGGGCATGTAACTATTATTTTCTAAAGCATACAGATTTGAATTTTAGCTTAGTCTAAGTTGTAGTCTACGGTTGCTTTCTAGTTGACTTGGTTGGCATAGATTAGGGGTACAAATAAATATTTGAGATCTGTAATGTTCACTCAATTTACAAGTTTTGTCTTATAGAAATTTAACCTCAAAGCTAATCTTTACTTCTCTAGATATTTATGAGTCGAACAAAAGTTTGCTCACACAAATATTATCAAAATATTTGGAATAATATGTATAAATCTATTTAGATAAAAGAATATGTGTATAAAACTATAAGATAAGATATGATATTTTATAAGATAGAATTGCCCATACAATGCAACTCTTCATAAAGAGTTACACATTTTCACTAATTAATATTATATTATTATTGTTTGTTGTTGTTGTTATTATTATTTATATTTATATTTATAAATATATTGTATTATGTTATATTTTTTATACAACATTGCTTTCCCTTTAAGAGAAGCTTTGTCCTCAAATCTTATTGAATACAAGACTTACGACTTATTTCTTTCTTGTAATGTCATATCTTGATCTTGTGTGTTAGTAACTGCAACACTTGAAAGAAACCGATATGAGTTACGAATTCCCAAGAAAAAAATGTCACGTCATTTGTGAAGTGGTCCATCCAAGATCTATCTTCATTGGAGTTGTTTGTTGAAGGATTGGTTGGATGGAACTTCTTGTTTTCTGCTTAATTTGTTGATTTTGTGTTCTTTCTTTTCTGAAATCATAACTCCTCTGTTTATGTTCATTTTGACCTTGTTGTTGGTCAAAATGTGTCTTATAAATTGGGTGTCAATAATGATTTTTTGTTGTTTGGTTTTTTACTAGATTGGCTTCTTTTTTGAATGTGACAGGGACTAGATTTGCTTCTTTTTCTAGTGATTCTTTATCATTCTTAATATTCTTGATTATTCTTGATTATTCATGAGATTTCTCATCATCTTTAAGTTTCTGAATCTGATTTATTAGATCTTGTTTGCGCTTCTTAACGTGACCATTCTTTTCGATATTTTTCTAATAGTTTCTTCTAAATATATTTATTCTCCTCTTCTAACTTTCAATTGTATTGTGTCTTATCCTTCGCCTTCTTGATTTGAAGAAGCAACTTCTAATTATGATCTCTTAGACGAGAGATATCTTCTTCTTTATCCATGATGGATTTATCAAATTCTTTATGCATCTTCTATATTAATTTATGATCTTCTTGTGAAAGCACCTTTGAGATGTCTTTCAAGTCTTTAGACAACACAACTCTTGAACTTGACTTGAGTGTAACATCTTGGAATGTGAGTTTCTTCATTTTGTAAGAAAATGTCAATAACTTTTTCCTTATGTTGAACATGAAGGTACCTAATGAATCTATATAATTATATCAAACTTGTCTCGATTCAATGAAATGACACTAAATTGAGATACGACCTTGTAATCATCAACAGATAGTTGTAGGTTCTTAAGATCGTATTTCTCATCAGAAAGAAGCATGCTATTTTCAATTATATATGATTATGAAAGTATTAATTGATTTTCTAGGTCAACATTTATTTCTTCTTGTTTTTTGGGAAAATAGCGATGTAGACAAACTTTCCTTGAATAACCCCTTAAGTTTTTAATATGGGATTTGCATAATTTTCAAAAGTTTGTGAGAATCTTCCTTGTATTTTTCATGAGACTTTAGTTTTTTATGCTTCAAACAAAGACATCTTTTATCTTGTATAGTATACTATACTCTTCAATAATTAATTTTTTCCCCTTAATACTTCTTGTAGATTGGGTGGTTGGGAGGAATGATTATTACCTTTCCCACCCATATTCAAATCTCACTTGCTCCTTAGTAGCCGTAAGACTTCTTATGCATTTCTAGATTTCGAATATATTACTTTATATTCCAACTTTATTATTAGCTTTCACAAATGCTTCCAATAAACCATGTATTGTTTATTTTTTGGAAAATAAACCATGTTTTGTTTTTAAGAAACCATGTGTGGTTTCTATATTTTATTTTCTCTTTACTTATTTTATTTCTTTGTTTTTACTTTTCCTTTTTTTCTTTCTTTTACTTTCCCCTGTTTCTTCTTTTTTTCCTTTTTTACGTTCTCTCTCTTTTTTTAGTAAGGTCAAAGACCTAATTAATTCAAAAACTATGAAATAGGTGAGACAATGTCCCAAATTCTAGCCAAGGACTACATAAAATCCCAAGAAGGGGTTTTGTTACCAAATGAGCCAAACAAAAGTTAGTTCACACAAATATTACCAAAATACTTGGAATAATATATAAAAATCCATTTGGATAAAAAAATATATGTATAAAACTATAAGATAAGATATGATATTTTACAAGAAAGGATTTCTGTATATATAATCATTTAAAGGGTGTATAATTCAACTCTTCATAAAGTGTTACACTTTTCCACTTGTTAATATTATTATTATTATTATTATATAATATCTAGAAGTGCATAAGAAGCCTTAAGGTAAGCGAGATTGAATTATTTTTATTATTTTTATTATTTTTTAATTTTTAATATCCTCCACTCCCACCATGAAATCATATAATTCTTCTTGACCAATCCAAGATGGAGATAAACAAAATTATCGCTCAAATAAAAAAATCTTCAAATACATGGCACTCCCGATAATGAAAATGGCAGTTTTGGGGAGAGGAGACTTAAAGCCAACATCTCCCGCAAAATTGGAACAAGTAAAGATGACGTTATTCACAATGATACGGATGAGAGTCAAGTTAATGTTGTTGATAAGTATCCAAAATATTAGGCCATGCTCGATGATAACGATGACAATTTTGAGGAGAAAAGATTTAAAGTTTATGTCTCTCAAAGAATTGAAATGGGTATAGATTACCTCGATGAGGTTCAAGTCAGTATTGTTGATAAGGACCAAGAAGAAAATATATGCATAGAAGATGAGGATGATAAAATAAGGGAACCCATTATAGAGACTGAAGAAAAAGATAACAACAAGAAGGCGATGGAGCCTCTGTCTACATCATATCAATATCTACTAGTTGTGGATTATAAAGCTATATATTATGGACCTATAATGGCCATTGGCATGCTAGATGCAACCCAAAATTATCCTACTAACCATCATGATAAAAAAAATGATAATACTATATTTGTATCGAAAAAAGAGTATGAAAAATCACTAGAACATTGTTCTCAACCAATTTTGTAAGGTAAAGCTATTGGTCTTATTAATGAAGCTAGAATCTGTGTCCATATAAAAGATTTCAATAGAAGGAGAAAAAATCACACATACATACTCTCAAATTTCCCCAATGAATATTGGCATGAAATTAGAATGGTTGAGAAATTCCACGAAACTACACCAACAACAAGAAGCAATCAATATCTACTTAAATAGGATGGGATTACTAGTCATGGTTCGACAAATACAAATGTAGATAGTGATGCAAAATTTGTGTCTTTTCCAACTGCCTCTTACATTCTAAATGATGGTGAATATGATAAGAGGCCTAGTGTTGGTAATTTAGGTGACATAGAAGCTATTAAATCCATGTGGTTAGGAAGTCCTATTGAACAAGTTTCTACAAATGAATAACTTTTATGTTGCTCTATAATTGAAGATTTGGACACATTCATATGGAAATCAAGAATGAAGGCTCTTAAAATTCCTTCTGAAGAAGAAGCCATGGAGGTTACAATTGAAATAAAACAAGTACAACACCTAGAGATTTATAATCAGTTGACGTCAGTTTAGATGTGTGTCATCTCTATAACAACCACCACACATCTTTGAAATTGTTAACATTAAAGTGCACACCCACTAAAGTTGTAAAATGGAATCCATTTACATTGTTTGATGAAATTGAGAAAGCTCACCCTGACATTTTCAAAATACAGGTGCTTAAGAATGGCATTCACTTTTATTTTCAAGGTCGAAGAGTATCTCAAAAAAATACCTCCATTATTTTGAAATCCAATATTGGATCCACAACACATGAAAACAATGGAAGTAATATAATTGGATTCAGTTTTGGAGAGACAAAGCATGAAGGAAGATATTCAACCTTAAAAATGATAGTCATAAACAAATTGAAGGGGCATTTTCAGGACGTCGGTGAACGCTCCACCATTGCTCATAAATGGGGTTCGAAAAGATGATATGGAAATAAATAATTAAAAATTTCAAAAACTCGCCACTCAAGCAAAAAGGATTACAACATAAAGGTCCAAGCTCACATCTAGAGAAAGGAACAAATCTATAATACAGTTTTCAAGTCAAGCGCTTCAATGTAGATCCATAATAATGTTGATATTCGTAAAATCATCTTTGAGGACAAATATTCTCTTAAAGGGGGTGGTAATGTAACAAATATAAATAATTAATTAATTAATAACAATTAATAATAATTAATAAATAACTAAGAGTTGTGACTCTTTAAATATTAGGTGCCCAAGCCATAATTAAGGCGGGCCATCATTTGTAATTTATCATCTCTTATCTTCAATAACATTTATACACTTATTTCACTCATGGATTTGTGGTAAAAAATCGAAAAATGTTCTAGGACAACGTAAACTGGATTCAGTTTATGACAATTTCTTGAGCTGAGGCTTCAGAAAATATTCCATGCAACCTCTTTTCTGCAATCATTTTCCCACCTTAATGCATGCTCAAATATATAACTGCAACAAGAATTTCCCAAAGATTTTATGTATTTATCCCATTCGTCAATTGCCATACAATTTAAAGGCATTAAAAATAAATTAATGAATATTTTAGTCTAGTCAATAATTAATTCCTTTTTTTAATATATCCACTCTTGCCTCTAACTTCAAAGGATCGATTAGCATTGTTAATATATTGAATATAATATGTTAGTAACTTGGCCAGCATCAAAACTCATTTTTGTGGATCAACCTACTGGAACCGGTTTTAGTTACAACACTGATGTACGTGACCCCGTCATGATAAGAAGGGTGCTAGTAATGATATGTATGACTTTCTAGAAGTATGTTTCATTTCTTCCACACATGTGATGTATTTGATATTTTAAAGTAATAGAGTGACTCAAAATTTGCATCCACTAAAAGGTTATATGAGCTCGACAATAATTAGGCTTATCCTAGAGACATAATATCCTTAACATTAAAAAAAAATTCCCACTACATAATTTTTTATGTCTATTTGATGATTAGACATAATATCCTTAATATTAAAAAGATTTGCCCATTATGTAATCTTTTAAGGATATTTGATGATTAATCGGTATTGTTGTAGGTTGTTTTTAATCAATAATCCTTGAAAGTGCTTCATGTTAGGCATTGATAAAATTATCTTATTTTGTCTAGTTTTTGTTATGTTTTTGTTAGATTTTTAATATTTAAGCTATATGATCTTAAGATCTTATCTGAGAGAATAATAAGCACAGGAATCAATCACAAGAGACAATGAACACAAAGATTTTCCTTGGGGAAACCATAAAGGAGGAAACCCCGCAACTTCCTAAGAGATAGAATCAACACCAAAAGTAAAACCCAAAGACAGTAAGATGATCTCCCGACAGTAGTAGTCTCTCTCTCTCTTGTCCCAGATTCTTCTCTCTCTCTCTCTCAGTTATGCGCTACAACTGAGAGTGAGTGAATGTGTATGAATGTGTATTAAATAGAGAGGCTCCCTCTCTATTTATACTAATTCTCAACTTGACAATAACTCACTAGGGCCGACTTCTCTAGGAGAGTCTAATAACCCTAGGGCCCCACGCAGGGACTTTAACACTTGATCAATAAGGAGGGTTATACTCTATGACTTTACATGACTTGTTTACATTATTGAATCTCCCGATCGGAACATCGGGGCATGACATGACTCAATTACATTACAAATACTTCCCGAAATAAACATCGAGGTACAATACATAAGATATACAAGTGAATACATTCTGAAGTTACAAATACATCAACACTCCCTCTTAACTAGGAAGGTATTCTCTCGACACAATTTATCAGCACAAGTATTCTTCTATATATCATTTGGATCATCATCAATTCATCTTCATCTTCAAGTCATATTCATCTTCATCAAGTTTGGATCATCACTAGATCATCATCGAGTCGTGAACTTGATCTGGAGCATCAATGGATCATCATCAAGTCCGGGTCATCACTTGATCTGGAGCATCACTGGATCATCACTTGATCTGGAGCATCATTGGATCATCATCAATCCTGGATCATCACTTGATCTGGACCGTCACTGGATCATCATTGGTGCTATCTGAATTCTACTCATCACAAGAATTTCTACAGAGCCAACCCCTTTTTCATGCTAGTTGTAGGCCTAGCCTTCATGTAGGTCTTCATCATCTTCAACACTTATATCTTACCATGGAATGAACCATGTAAAAAAGGCCTGCCCAACACTTACATCTGACCATGGGAGGAACACATCCAAGAACCATGTCAGAAAGGCACACCCAACACTCACATCTGACCATGGGAGGAACACATCCAAAACCCATGTCAGAAAGGCCCAGCACTCACATCCAACCTCATCATGTCAGAAAGGCTCTGCACTTACATCCAACCTCATCATGTCAGAAGGGCTTTGCACTTACATCCGACCTCATCATGTCAGAAAGGCATTGCACTTACATCCAACCTCATCATGTCAGAAAGGCTCTGCACTTACATTCGACCTTATCATGTCAGAAAGGCGCTGCACTTACATCCGATCTCATCATGTCAGAAAGGCTCTACACTTACATCCAACCTCATCATGTCAGAAAGGCGTTGCACTTACATCCGATCATGTCATGTCAGAAAGGCACTGCACTTACATCCAACCTCATCATGTCAAAAATGCTCTGCACTTACATCTGACCTCATCATGTCAGAAAGGCTCTGCACTTACATTCGACCTCATCATATCAGAAAGGTGCTACACTTACATATGATCATGTCGGAACACATCCCTCAATCACATTAGAATGGATCTATACTGATCATGTGAGAACACATCCCATAATCACATCAAAATATATCTGCACTGATCATGTGGTAACACAACCCACAATCACATCAGAGCATCTCTGCACTTATATCTGATCATGTGGGAACATGTCCCTCAATCACATCAGAATGGCTTTGCACTGATCATGTGGGAACACATCCCACAATCACATCAGAATATCTCTGCACTGATCATGTGGTAACACAAACCACAATCACATTAGAGCATCTCTACACTTACATATGACCATGTGAAGCTCAACCTCCCCCATAGACACATCAATTCCCTTTGGAGGGAACATCGATCTAGAGAACACCAAGTTTCTCCCTCAAGTACTCAAACTTTACTCTGGCTAATGGTTTGGTCAGTACATCAGCTATCTGCTCGTCCGTCACAACATACTAGAGCTTCACTTCTCCTCTCTGCACCATATCCCTGATATAGTGATACTTGATCTCGATATGCTTTGACTTGTCATGGAACACTGGGTTCTCCGACAACTTCACACAGCTCTGGTTGTCGCAATATATACAAGTAGCATCCATCTGGAGATCAAATAAATCAGACAGTAGCTTTCTCAGCCACACTGCCTCACAACTAGACGAACAAGCTGCAACATACTCTGCTTCGGATGTACTCAGTGCCACACAGGATTGCTTCCTACTAAACCAGGAGATCACACCTGATCCCATACTGAAGCAACACCCCGAAGTTCTCTTTCTATCAATGGCACTACCTACCCAATCCGAATCCACATAACCTTCCAAGTTAATATTCTGATTCGCCTCATACTTGAGCCCATAATCAACTATACCCTTCAGGTACCTCAGAATATGCTTTGCAGCAATCAAGTGAACATGTATTGGATCCGTTAGGAATTGGCTCAATGTGTTCACAACAAATAAAATATCTGTTCTCGTATTCGTCAGGTACATCAAGGACCCAATCATCTGACGATACATCGCAGCATCAACTACTTCTGATAAAGCATCACTCAATAGATTCGGGTTCGATGCCATAGGTGTGGTCATGGATTTGCAGTCCATCATCCTGAACCTCTTTAGGATATTTACTACATACTTACCTTGTCCCAGGGAAATTCAATCTGCATTCTACCACACCTCCATGCCTAGAAAATAGTGCATCATACCCAAGTCCTTCATTTCGAACTCAGCAGCAAGCTTACTCTTTGTATCAGAAATCAACTCATCCTCACCTGTTACAAATAGATCATATACATATAGTAGGAGTATCATTGGGTTCCCTTCTTCAACCTTGCAGTAAAGGTTGGAATCTGTTTTACTCTTCGTAAAGCCTAAACTGGATAGGAATCTGTCAATTCTGCTGTACCATGTCCTGGGTTCCTGTTTCAAACCGTACAGGGCTTTCTTTAACTTACACCCATGAGTCTCTCTGTCATGTGTCTCAAAACCGAGTGGCTGCTCCACATATACTTTCTCTTCTACTACACCATTCAAGAAAGTTGTCTTGACATCCATCTAGTGTACTTTCCACTTCATTACTGCAGCTAAAGCAAGTATTGATCTGATGGAAGTATATATGGCTATAGGAGAAAAAGTTTCTTCATAATCTATTCCTTCTTTCTGGGAGAAACCACGAGCCACAAATCTTGCATTATATTTCTCTATGCTACAATCTACAGCATGCTTGATCTTATAGATCCATTTGGAAGTCACAATAGACTTCCCCTCTGGTCTTGGGACAACATTCCAAACATCATTTTTCATGATAAATTGATACTCTTCGTTCATAGCATCCTTCCATTCTTTCTTTTCTACCGCTTCTTCATAGTTGGAAGGTTCTTTATCAATGAAGTCACATAATAGGGATACATAACTGGAGTAGGACCTGGTTCTTTTCCTTTCTCTGTGTATCCCTTCTGGAGCCCCATATCTTTCTGCACCTTGGATAGCTTCTCGTACCCAAGCAGGTTTCCTCTTGTGAGGATTCTTCTCCTGAGGTGGATCTACAGGTTCTTGACGTTCTTCTATTTCTCGATCTTCTTCTGGAATTGCTTCGTTCATGGTTGTGTCATGAATTATGGGTACTTCTGTTTCTACAGGTTCTTCAACAGGTCTCTTTTTGGATTTGTTGCAAGTTGAGTCTTCGCCAAATGTTACATCCCTGCTGATGTCGATCTTCTTGAATACTAGGAAGTATATTCTGTAAGCCTTCGAGCTTTCAGAGTATCCCATAAATATACCCTTCCTTCCTAAAGGATCTAACTTTGTCCTCTTTTCTTTTGGAATGTGTATGTACACTGGACAGCCAAATATTCTGAGATGGATGACTTCTGGTTTCTTGCCAAAAAATACTTCTTCAGGTGTCTTGTTCTTGAGTACTCTATGTGGAGTACAGTTATGTACATACACAGTTGTTCTTGTCACTTCTGCCCATAGATACATGGGAAGATCTTGATCATGAAGCATTTCCCTTGCAGCTTCCATGAGCGTTCTATTCTTTCTTTCTGCAACCACATTCTATTGTGGATTATATGGAGTGGTAAACTCCCTCTTAATCCATAAATCTTTGCATAATTCCTTGAATTCATTTTATGTGAATTCTCCTCCATTGTCTTATAAGAAAATATTGATCTTCATCTCTGTGTAGTTTTCGATCAAGGCTTTGAATTCCTTGAACTTGCTGAATACTTCATCTTTGTTCTTCATGAAGTATATCCATGTCTTCCTAGAAAAATCATCAATGAAAGAAACATAGTATACATACCCGCTTAATGAACTGGATGACATCGGACCACATACATTAGAGTGAATGATTTCCAAGATTCCTTTAGCCTTGCTTTCTCTACTTGGAAATGTCTTCTTTGTGTTCTTTCCTTTCGCACATCCCTTGCATACTCCTTCATGTTTTTCTTGTATTTCTGGAAGACCTTCAATAGCTTTGCTTGCAAGTGGTAGTGCCCTATAGTGCACATGTGCAAGCCTTCTATGCCAAAGTTCATTTGGTTCTATTGATTCATGAACCAAAACTTGTTATGGTTGGCCCTTTAATTTGTATAGTCCTCCCTCTTGTTCTCCAATTACTACTGCATCGTCAATAGTCTTTCCTTTTGGCCACATGATGACTTGGTCATCTATAAATGCAACTCTTATACCTTTTGAATCTAATGCAAAGATGGAGGGAAGGTTCTTCTTTAGTCTTGGTACAAATAGGACATCCTTCATTTTCATAGACTTTCCAAAGTCTAATTTTTAGGAGGATTCTCCACTACCTTTTATTGGATATTGGTAGCCATCTCCAAGTTTCACCTTGTGGGGTGATTCATGTTCTGATAGTTTCACAAATGATTCTTTGAATCCCATCATGTGTTTGTAATCCCCACTGTCTATAAGCCAATCATTGCTTCCATGTGTGATGTTTCTCGTGAGAGTAGAAATCAAAACATATTCTTCATCACTTGAAGAATCATCACTGTCTTGTTTGATTCTCTTCTTGGAAGGCACATCATCTTCTTCGGCATGAGCATGATGTTCTTTTCTTGTTTTCCTTCCTCTAGAGAGATCTATCTTTGTTTCTAGGACAATCTATTGCAAGGTATCCTCTTTCATCACATGTAAAGCAAACGTACTTAGACAAATGTTTGTTAGACGTTCTAGTGTTTTTCTTTTGGCAAGAGTGCTTACCTTTGTGATGGTCTATTCTTCTTTTCTTGGATTGTACTATGAGAGCTTGATATTCACTTCCCATCTTTTCTTATCGAGCTAATATTCGAGTTTCTTCTTGTGAGCATTCCTCCCACAGTCTGCTAAACTTGACTAGCTTCTTTGTGGAACAGATCCCTCGAATGAAAGAGTCTCATGCCCTAGGGAGACCATTCAAGGTGGTCATCACAATTTCTTCATTCTCTACTTCTTCATCTACCGCTTCCAGTTTTTCCTTGATCTGAGAGACCCTTGTAAAGTAAGACTGGATGGTCTCCGCATTCTGGATCTTTACATTCTTCAATTGGTTTCTCAAAGTCATCTTTCGGTTTATGTTCTTCCCTTCAAATAACTTGGTCAGGGAATCAAACATCTCTTTAGGTGTCTTTAGAGAGGACACATGTGGTATGAGGTGATCCTTGATTAAATCAACAATAATCCTCTTAGCCATGACCAATTTCTTCTTGTGTAAGGCCTTAGCCTCATCCCCCTCTGGAACCGGAACCTCTTCATTGATGTAAGAGTCCAACTCAATTTCTTCCAGGACCAGGGAGATCCTATACTTCCAAGCTTGGAAGTTATCAGCTCCCTTAAGCTTTTCATCAAGCTTGGTATGATGCGACGTATTAATAGAGAACCTCAAATGGAAATGCAAAAGATTTAGATCTTACCAAGTTAAGATGTCAAAACTGGATCTGGAGCTGAATTTTTACAGAGCTGGTTTTCTGGTTCAAGAGAAGATTAGGGTTTGAATTTCCCAGAGTTCTACCCAACCAAAAAATTTGATCTTGATCTCTAAACTTCATTTTTGGAAAGGAGATCAATCCATGCCTAGGATCACTCAAAAATTCCACTTCTGTGGAAATCCTTAATTTTCGGCAGCAGTGTTGGGTCAAAAACTGAAAATGCTCATAATTAGATTCTGCTTCGATAGAAAGATGCGCCTTAGAGAGGAGAGTCAGCCCAACCTCCTTTTTCTGAAAATATGTGGAGAGAGATCCAAAAAGTAGGAAGCCCTAGCTTCAGCAGCTGCACAGTGTCTTCTTCTCAGGTTGGCTCTGACACCATGTTAGATTTTTAACATTTAAGCTATATTATCTTAGGATCTTATCTGAGAGAATAACAAGCGCAACAATAAATCACAAGAGACAATGAACACAAATATTTTCCTCGGGGAAACCATAAAGGAGAAAACCCCACAACTTCCTCAGAGATAGAATCAACACCAAAAGTAAAACCCAAAGATGGTAAGATAATCTCCCAATAGTAGTAATCTCTCTCTCTCTTGTCCCAGCTTCTTCTCTCTCTCAGTTATGCACTACAACTGAGTGTGAGTGAATGTGTATTAAATAGAGAGGCTCCCTCTCTATTTATACTAATTCCCAACTTGACAATAACTCACTAGGGCTGACCTCTCTAGGAGAGTCTAATAACCCTAGGGCCCCACAACTGCGGAGAGTTTTACCCTTGATCAATAAGGAGGGTTATACTCTATGACTTTACATGACTTGTTTACATTATTGAATCTCCCGATCGGAACATCGTGGCATGACATGACTCAATTACATTATAGATACTTCTCGGAATAAACAACGGGGTACAATACATAAGATATACAAGTGAATACATTCTAAAGTTATAAATACATCAACAATTTTCACTGCTTAAGCTATTATTTTGCTTTTGTTGGGCTTATAATGTAGATAAAATATTCTATTTTCTTTTCGATTGTTGAACTAAAATTTCTTCGAGACAACAATATTATACACAAAGACCTGAAACCGTAGGTTTGGAACTCTATCTTTTGAGTTGAATGCAGTTGTAGTTTTTCATAGAAGTTGCATTAATTTCTTCCATATCTAAAATAGTCTAGATATGTGTTCTTTATATTTTTCTGTAATGTTACCGCTTCAAGTAAAAATATGTATATCTCTTTACTTGGATCATTCAAGAAAAGAATTTGTAAGTTTGTTGGATTTTAAAGCATGGAAACTGTAATATACCTAATTAGTATTAAAAATAGTTCATGATTATTATCTAGAGTCATGTCCATTATGGTCTATTTATGTCTCTTCCATCCTATTTATACAAGTAACTTCTTAATTTAATTTCATTATATCTTGAAAGTAGGATAAAAAGACAATAAAATGCATGTCGTTGACATCCCTTTCCAACCCTTTTCTACTGGATTCCAGTAATATTTGGTTTTGCATTCCTGGATTGGTGAAATCTAGTTTTTAAGATTGCATATTTCAGGTGCCCTATGGGTTTTTGATGTCTCTGAATCAATCTTTGGCATCGGTAGCATCCATTTCAACCAATTTTTAGGTGATTTGGGATGGATTTGGCTTTCTCGATTCCGATAAGGTGTCAATAAAGAATCATCTGCAAACTTGATTGAATTTAAAGATCAAGCTGTTGTTGCTGACATAATTTTATCACTTGACAGATCATTTGTAGCATCTAATGATATATAGATACAATGCTTAAGGTCAATAGGGGATGTCCTAAAATTTGTCAAGAAAAAAACATGTTCCAATAAAACTTTCATGTGATCCCAAAGATGAGAGAGTTGTTGCTTTCGTTAGTCAACTTAGTAACATATACATTAATGTGAACAAAGACAACATTGTTTATATTCTAGAGAATCAAGTTTCCAATATAACTCCTTTCCAAAGACATACTTGGAGTCATGATAAGAGAATTCCATTTCAAAAATCTTGCCAATAGATATTTCGGATAAAATACAACCTTAGATGCATTGATGCTTGTATAATGCCTCAATAAATTTTGACAATCTATTCATTTTGTTTCCTCTTGTGTTATGAGGATAAATCCTTACTAGATGGATCATGGGACGACATGTAATATACTTAATCATTATTTTATGGCCTCAAGTTTCTTGTGTTTCTCCTTATTTTGGTTCATTTGTATAGACAAGGCCTTTTGTGGTTTATTAAGAATTTTAATGCTCTCATTTTTCTCTTTATTTTTGTTTCTTAGTCCTGGAATCATCTTGGTGAATATTAATTCACAAAACAGTTTACATGTTTACATCCCTTAATATTGTATTTTATTTTCTTGTAGGATCAATATGACCCTTTTCCAAGTAAGATGTAAATCTCCAGGAATAATACATATGATTTCTCGTGTAGTTACCCAAATGATGGAAGCTTATTGAAATGTTAAGCTCCTCTTGAAGAACTAATATTAAAACATTCCTAGCATGAATTGTTCTTTTACTGAGAAGTCCATTTAATGTGTAGCATGATTTATATAGAATTGATATTATTTTATTCATCTGTTGTTTGTATGTAGATAAACGTAATGAAATTCATACTAAGAGAAGAATTGGGTGTTGTGGAAGAAAATGGACTGTTATTTCAAACAAAAGACAATGGTAACAAAGTAATGAGCTCGCTAAAACAAATAATACTTAGTTCATAGGCTGAAGTTGTGGCTTCTCAATAATATTTGGTTTTCTCTACAAAGAGAGAAGTCAAGGTTTCCAACAAACCACCTGTTGAACAGTGGAAGGAAAAGGAAATAGTACATTCAAAATATAAAATGCTAACATCTTTAGTGCCTTTTGGTTCTAGTTGCTAAAGTTACAGCGTCATGAATCATTCTCCAAGCCAATCTTGTCTGTCACGATTGGGTCTCATGTGTTGAGGCAGTAGGGAGCCTGAGTTGGACTCAGGAAACTTGGAGTAAATTTTTGGGTTGGACTCAAGAATGACTATGCCTTATGTGTAAAGGTTAATCCTCATGTTTCGAGTTGAATGCTTTGATATGTCAAAGTGATTATGGTGTACAGTCTTGTTGGAAAAGTCTAAGGACTTGTATGACAAGTCAGATCCTCATGTGTTGAGGTGGGTCTCATGTGTAGAGGTAGTGCTTTTCTAGTTGAAGCATGCATGATGTGTGGCATAATACTAACCATGTTCTAGCTATTAAGTATCCTCTATAAACTAGCCACCTCTAGATTGAATCAATTTAGCATAAGATCACTTGGCACAATAGTAGAATGATATAATCACATCATTGGAAAAATCTCCTTAGTATAATTTAATATGATAGATAAATTAAAGTTAGCACATATGAACCATGCAGATAAGATAAGTAAAAAAGATAAGTTTCATAAAAAACAAAGAGAATTTGAATTGTTCATGAGAATGACTTAAGTTAATCAATGAGAATGCACTGTAGTTAAACTCAAGTGATATTAACAATGAGTACTTAAGATAATTAAGGAGAACTCGAATTGATCACTTCAGTGAATAAACCAAACATGATTTGAGTTAAGAGAATTAATTGAAGTGTTAATAAAGAAGATTTAGTTAACAAAATGTGCTTTTCATGATGACATTTTAGTTAAACTAAAATATGACACTTAAGTTAAAAGATGACACCTGAGTTACAACACTTGCATTACGATACTTGAGTTACAACACTTGCATTATGACGCTTGAGTTAGCATCCTAACAAAGTGATCTATCTCCCAGTTGTATAGGGAGATCATCTTGAAGTTAGTAAAGCATGGATTAAATGTCAAATATGAAATTGTACGATTGTGTTGTGCGGGATTGATGAGTTCAAGGTCCAAAATAATTTCCACATGCAGGCATTCGCTATTTTTTGCATGAAACTTCTTTAACTCATGTAGTGATTCGCTACATCTTGCATTAGAACATATTTGCAAGTTAAATTGTGTGTCGAGCATACAGTTGGATCATTCAATCCTTCTCTCTTCTCTATTGTTTATTGTTTTCACCTAGGGTGTTTGAAATCTCTCTTATCTTGCACCTATGGTGCCGAAAGCAATCTACAATTGTAAAAGACATTTTGTGCTATCTATGATTATTATGTTGAGGATATTTGCTATAGTTTTTCATCCTTATTTTTTTGAGGGTTTTCCCTATGGTACATGTTGTGTTATGTGTGAATGATTATTTGTATGAATGTTTCATTTATTTTAAGTACTCAGTAACTCCGCACTTAAAGATTAAAAGATCAAATCTCAACAAAATTCAACACTAGTGATATCAAATTGCATAGGATATTTTCTCAAGACTTGATAAATATAGACCATGGAAAAAAAAATCGGGGTTTCATTACATTCAAAAGATACTACAAGTGGAACCATTTCCCACTCAAGGAAGGAAGGAACTACTCAACTTGGTACAAGAAGCACAATTGAATCCTCAACAATAGACAACCCAATTTCATGTTTGTCATCAAAAACAAATTGTTGCACCACATGGGAGATTGCAAAAAGATACTAAGAAAAATTTGCATGTCTCATTAATGTGGATAAATTCAAACCTCAAAACACCTATTTGTTTCTTTTGTGGTCTTCCAAAGAACACAAGTATATCAGTCTCTTAGTTTTTCTTGTTAAATTTTCTATGATAGGCATGTTTGTTTTTTCCATAGTTAGATGTTTTTGTTTATAACTCATCTATGTTGGACAATGAGTGGACACCAATGTTGTTTTATATAATATCACAAATTTTGTGTTACAAAAGCATTCGGATTATCTAGATTTCACTATTTCAGTCTTTGTCATAGTTTTAATGTTTAATTCTCACATCAGATGTGCTCCTTGGGTTATATCTCTTATTTGTAAATGGTAAACCTGTGCATCAAGGTAATTTTTAGGGGCAAAATTTTTCCAATTGGCTATTTTTTGGGTTTTTTTCAAAAGATAAATTCGTTATTTGGTCATTTTTATTGTCTAATATCGTCTATATTTACATAAAGTATGTTTTTTATCATGTAATATTCGCCAAAATTTACACATTTTAGTGTTAATTTTATGTTTCATATTTAATATTCGCCTACCTATCTATAAACATGTTTTTTTTAATCCAAAACAATCACCTAGAATACTATACTTAAGTATAATATTAGAATCCTTAAAAAATACCCTGTTGTGCATGCTTGGAACATTTCTTCCTAGCATTCTTATGCATAAATATTAGATTGATTGTTCGTGTGGGAAATTATTGGTGCTTCAAATGTATCCCACTTATAGATGGTGCTAACCCGTGTTGAACTTTGAAGTTACAAGATGCTAGCTCATGGGAATAAAATATTTGTAAGGTTGTATTCCAATGGTTGAACAAGATTGCAAAACTCCCCTCGTTTTTATAGACTACTAGTTGGATGGGTTGGTGCATGGACAATTTATAAAAATAATTCAACATGGTTCCTATCTACATGCCATAAATAAAATATCTATAGCCTTGAACAACTTTTCTTTCTTATTTAGAACATGCTTATCTTGTACATTAAAAAAAATTACTTTACATTGTATTACATTCAAGAGTTGCAGGCTAGTGTGAAAAGTTTCCTCGCTTGACATAAACTAAAAAACCAACATGTCAACTTTCTCCTAAATCTAAATTCAAAGAGTCTACATATTTCTTGATGAAATTGAGCCTAATTGTAATCAATTGTACTAGCTCAAACTCAAAGGTCCATAATTCTCCTAAAATGAATTTGTTCAGTGTTAAGTTCCTCGTGGAATGTTGCCTTGCATCTTCGCTGCCACAAGAAGGAAATACATGTTAGGCATGCTGAAACTCTTTAGCACATGGTAATAGTATTAGTTGGGTTTCTAACCTATATACTTAGGAATACACAATTGAAATCTTGATCAAACTGAAGAAAGTAGCAACAAGTACACAAATTTGAAACTCAAATCAAATCACTGTTTATTACTCTTGAAAATAGGAAATACATTGAAAGCTTCCAACTATGGAATTCTATTTAAGGGTGATAGCTCAATGGAAGAGAACCTATATTACAAGAAGGATATTGGTGGTTTGATTCTTATGTTCCCTATCCACAAAAATGAATAACTAATCAAATGACCAGTTGTCAACAATCAATGACTAAATAAATGACTAGTTAACAACAATCAATGACTAAATAAATGACCAGTTAATTGCACTTAATGATTAACTAAATGAATAGATAACCACAATCAATGACAAAATAAATGACCAGTTAACAACAATCAATGACTAAATAAATGACCAGTTAACAACAACCGATGACTAAATAAATGACCAATTAACAAGAATTAATGACTAAAAAAATGACTACATCTACGACCAAACTAACCAATCAAAACAACCAATAAATGACTAAAAAATTTAGTCATGTATTTAGTTGTATTATAAATGACTAAAAAATTTAACTACTAATAGTCACATGACTAAAGTTAGTCATTTATATGCAATTTTTGGTAGTTTTTTGTCATATATCACACTTTTTCTACTAGTGAAAGAACCAAGTAAGATAAACTAAAGATATAGTAATAGTATAAAGGACGATTAGGATGTTGATAATGATGAAGATGGGTGTGGCTACCCAAAAAACCTTGTTTTTGGCTTGCAAAATGGTTTTACACAAACAAAAAATGAAAACTCCAAACCAAAACCATTTCTACTATGTTTCTGATTTGTCGGGTTTAGACATAGCACACAACAAAGCATATACATAGACTGAAAAGGAAATAACTTACAAATAAAATAGAAAATCAAACTAAAATATAAAACAAGCCGTAACCTACTTACCCGACTATTTGCACCGATCGAACGATGGGCAACATCGGATGTGACCGCTCACGCGAGCCAGGTCGTCCAATCGGTGCAAATGGTCGGATAAGTAGGTTACTCCTATAAAACAATATGAGAAAGTTTTTAAAAAAATGTAACTTTAAACACTATACGTTCAGATATGATAAAATGGTCATATATTGGGCAAACAAAAATATTTTCGAGTGAAATGAAAAGTGTTTCCAACTAAAATTAATGTTCTAGATGCAATGGAACACCTCTCTCAGCAAAAAAAATCACAGAAATGGTAGAATCCATAAATCCTTCAATGCATGCAACTACACAAGTTCAAGATCTTGATCACATTAGAGCAAATTTGGGGTCTAAAATGGGATTCCTAGGGGAAATAATAATAAAAAAAATACATGTCACGTAACAAATATGTCATGTCACATTAAGTTAAAGGTGTTATCTAGTGAAGGTCAGCCTATATTGTCTCATTAATTGTAGTTGACAAGTAAGTTGGGTTAGTGTAGAGTTAAGAGATGAGGGTTGAAAATATTAATGAAAGGTTTAGATTCTTGTGCACACACAATAAATGAATATATAACAATAAATATTTTAAATATATATGTGTGTGTGTGTATGTGTACCACTATTTGTTCTATTTAATAAAATCTAAAACTAAAATTATAATGAAAAAATATAATTATAATTATAATACTAAAAATAAACAATCACTATTATCATTTTAATAAATTTTATATTAAAAAATAAGTGTTTTCACATGTGTGTTTGTGTGTGTTTCATAAGGAAAAAACTCTAACTTGTTATTCAAAATTTGAATCAAAGTTACGTGAAATTGTTCAATATTACCTCCTCTCACCATTGACCACAACAACATTAACTTAATATAAGCAAGTATTAAATCCTTAAACCACCCCCATGTTCCACATATCAAAAATAATATTCAAAAGCCATACTTTCATAAAAAAAAAATAGAAACATGTAGCTTAATAGTAGTAGCTCCTATGCATAGAACATTAATCCAGACTTTTTCAAAAACTACTACAAAGAAGAGATGTATATATTCAAACTAAGAAAATTGTAAGCTTCCACTATCGATAAAGCTTTTTTCCTTGTAAACTTCGAAGTATATGTATCCTTCATTTATCTTGGCGGCCTTTTAGAAAGTATGTTAGCTTTGGAGTTGACGTTTCTGTAGATATGCATGAAAGAGAGAAAATTGAAGAGAATTTTCAAACTCTCAATTCTGATCTTCCATTGTTCTAGTTGATTAACTTGGAGATTTGTTTTCCCAACAAACCAATCCATTATTGCTCGAGAATCACCACCCACCAACAATATTAAAAAGGAATTAAAAGAAAAGTAGAATAATCCCCAAAGTGCCATAGTACTACCCTGGAGTGTGTGCGCTCACTAAAACCCATCCAAAGAATATATATTTGATTACTATTTACATACATAACCCGTCATCCTCTGCCAACTCCCTTCTGTGAGGCTCCATCAAATAAACCAACGAGATATTCATCGTTAAAAACCAGAGTAACATAATGTTTGACTGGCCCATCAACAACTGTACCTAAATAATATTACTTTATAAGCCCCAATAGTTTTGGATACCACCAAAGTAGTGTTTACCATAGAATATTCAAAGAGAACTTTGTTCATGTTCCTTCACATTCCCCGCATAATAAAGAGAGGTAGCTTTTTATGACTGAAACTTTTTTTTTATCCATCGACAAAAGGCAACCTTCAAATGACATATTTGTCCAACATAAATGAATATGAAGGAAATTTGAAACCTCTATCCAAAATTTTGAGAAAACCTACTTGAAACAAACAAATGATCAACAATTTCCTCATTTTTTTAAGCAGATAACATAAATTAACACCAATACCACCATTCTAATAAAATTATCCCATGTCATAATTTAATTTTTTAGTACTAACCAACATAACAATTTTAACTTTAAAGGATCCCACCACTTCCCTAAAATTTGAAACCTCCATTTGTTAGTTGATTGCACAGAAGATGAGAAAATAGCCTCATAGGACAATTTTGCAATGACTTGACTTGTAGTTGTGTTCCATCACCAAACCAGTTGGTACTCCCTTTCAGTAAGTTTAATCCTACAATGTATAATTAATTTGATAAATTGATTTCCATCACTGGCATATTCACCATGAAGACACAGATCCTCTACCAAATACCAATACTCGGAATCATGAAGACTTGCCTCGAGTCTCTTAATATCTGCTAACTATCTAAAGCCAAAGAAATTCAGATGTGAGATTAAGTTAGATGAAAAATTATAAAAATATTCACCTCCAATGAAAGGATGTTCACCAAGTCTTGTTTTTTTTTCCATTACCCACATCCATGCCATCCATTTTTCATGATATGGAATAGTATCATTCATACCTTTCCAACTATTTGATACATTTAATGTCTTCTTTAGTGGATCTCTACACCAATCCAAAATAGATTTTTTTAAAGTATTTTGCTTAAATTACCTCACTCCATGGACCCTTTCCCATTAGACCTCTCCATAATATTTTCATGGCCAGAGCTTTACCAAAGTTGTAAAAAAAAATTATACCCCATCCTCTTAATTTTTTTGGAAATGAAATCCTATCCCATTTGACAAGATGAACACCTTCCTTGATTTTTTTAAATGTCCACAAAAACTAAACATTTGTTGTCATATCTTATTTAAAATGAACTTTGGAATTTTTGCTAAATATATCCAATAGATAGGTATATTTTCTAAGGTTGACTTTACTAAAACCAACCTTCCACCAATGGATAGCCACCTTTTACACCAATTTCTTGTATTTTTTTCAACCTTATTTAAAATCCAAATCCAATGCCTATTAAGATAACAATTTGGTTTGAGAAAATATCCAAGGTATTTAGACCCCAAATCAATAGTTTCCATCTTGTAAGGGAAAACAACCTTTATCTGCTCCAATACCTCTTCTTCGACTACATTAAAAACTAGACTTTTTTATACTGATTTCCGTCCCGAATGTTATTTCCAAATAAAAATATGAAACATAAGCATTATTGACTTCTATATTTCCAACTCAATGATAATCATTGAAAAATCCAAATCATCTGTGGCACATTTTTTATGAGGCCCTTTTAGACCCCAAAGTTGCTCTAATGAAAATGGGAGCAGGTCTTCATAAGTAATATGATACCATGTTTGACCAAATAGGGTATTTTCACATATGTTAAACACCTTGAGCAACTTCTCACTAAAATATATCACAAATAATCACACTGATGTTTTACGTTGTTAAAACCCTCAAAGAGGGAAATTGTCCACACCCCTGTCCAAACAACTACTTGACACAATATATTAATGCAAAGGAAAATTATTTGCATATGATTTTTCTCGCAATCAATCACCAGTTAATTATTTTCTCTTCTCTTAAATATATATCATACACCAATCGATGTTAAGACATAGATTAGTATAGTCATTAAGATCAAGGAGAAGATGAACCATCGAATCACTATATGTCTAGTTCATATCATGATCACCAAACTACATAAGTACAAGTGCATACTAAAGAAACACATTTGATCTAAAAACACATTAGACCAATTATGTGTCTAAATATCCTAATAATACAAGGGCCTCTTACATTAATTATTGGAGTTTTATACCTTAACAATGGTTATGTTAGATCTTCAAACAATATGCATCATACTACAATAGT
>LPNX010540086.1:624087-635828 GCA_001517045.1 Pseudotsuga menziesii | reverse complement strand
AGTGGAGGATGAAGAGGACAAAAAACTAGTTCACCTCACCTAGTCTAGCTTTTCCATTTTCCTTAAAACACTGAAAAAGCAGGGAATAAAGCAAAAAAAGTAGAAGGACGCCTAGGAGGCTAGGAATAAAGTAGATTTGATTCCTTGGGCTTTCCCATGCGCTACATGAGTCAAATAAGGCAAGTTTGACCACTATGGATAGGTAAAAGACAACTTGCACAAGGTGGGACACATGAACTAGTCTAATAAGACAAAAATAATTAAATTAATGTCTAAGTGGGTAAACTATGGGTTGATTATTCTAACAAATAGCATACACAATAGGATCACTAAAAGAAAGACAAGCAAAACAAAACAAGAGAACACAAATATGTTCCTCTGGGAAACCCTAATAGGGAAGAAAACCCAACAAAATTCTCCAATATAGATTCGTCAGTAAATGCAATGTCTTCTAGTACAATCAAGAGCTAAATTCTCTTCTGCACAAAGATACCAAGAATAATACAAGATATAAAACCCAAGAATAAAATCTATTCTCCAAGAAACCACTCTACCACTCTTCTCTCACAAGTGAACTTGTCCTTCTTCTTCTCTCACTAGAGAATCGCTTGAGTGAGTGATATGTCCAAATGACGGGAGCGCCTCCCCTGTTTATACATATTTTCCAAGTGACTTTTTCCTTATGGGGATGACTTGCTAATTTTCTAGGGTCAACTTTAAAATGGTACAGTACAATATGTTCTTTCTATAATCTTTTGGGCCGAACCAACTGAAGGGGTTTACATTGATTCTTTCAAGATAATTTACATGATTGATTACAATAATAATATTTTGAAAGGGATTACAATAATAATACAACATGACACATCAACCATACAAGAAGAATTTATTTCAAAGTTACACAATATTCAACACTCCCTCTTAACAAGAAATGTATTCTTCTAGCACGATAATCATCATCAACATAGTCATTGCAACTCTATACTCAAACCCTTGACTATTGACATCTCTTGATTATATACATCATAAGAAGCTATACAGTGTGGGACCTTTTCCATGTTGGATGTAGATCCCAAATATATCTACAGTGCCAGCCCTTTCTCATGTTGGATGTATATCTCACATGTCTCTACAATGCCATCCCTTTTTCATGTTGGATGCAAGTCTCAACATCTCTGCAGTGCCAACCATTTTTCATGTTGGATGTAAATATCACACATATTTGCAGTGCCGTCCCTTTTTCATGTTGGATGCACATATTTATAGTGCCAATCCTTTTTCATGTTGGATGTAAATTACACACATATTTGCACTGCAACCCTTTTTCATATTGGATGCACATATTTATAGTCCCATCTATTTTTCATGATGGATGTAAAGTACACACATTGTTTTAGTGCCAACCCTTTTTCATGCTAGATGCACATCTTTACAGTTCCAACCCTTTTTCATGATGGATGTAGAGTACACACATATTTGCACTGCCAACCCTTTTTCATTCTAGATGCACATCTTTATAGTTCCAACCCTTTTTCATGATGGATATAAAGTACACACATATTTGCAGTGACAACCCCTTTTCATGTTTTGTGCACATCTTTATAGTTCCAGTCATTTTTCATGTTAGATATAAAGTTCATGTGTCATCCACAATGCCAACCCTTTTTCATGTTGGATGTGAAGACCATTAGTATGCATATAGGACTCATCACTCCCTCTTACGATGGACACCAATCACAACTCCAAGCTTGTCCTTGAAGTACTCAAACTTCACTCTCAACATAGGCTTGGTAAACACATTGGCTATCTGCTCATCCATTTCAATATACTAAAGCTTTACTACTCCTCTCTACACCATATCCCTAATATAGTGGTACTTAATATTGATGTGCTTTGACTTGTCATGAAACACAGGGTTCTCAAACAACTTCACACAACTCTGGTTTTCACAAAACATACAAGTTTCCTCTAACTCGAGATCAAACAATCCTGCAAGTAGCTTCTAAATCCACACTGCCTCAAAGCTAATTGAACAATTTTCAATGTACTTGTCCTTGGTTGTATCAGTTCCACACTCATTTGATTCCTGCTAAACCAAGAAATCATACCATACCTCAAACTAAAGAAACACCCTGAAGTGCTCTTCTTATTTGTGACACTACCAACCCAATCTGAATCAACATATCCTTGTAGGCTAATCCTTTGAACCATCACATATCTATGCCCATAATCATTTGCACCCTTCAGGTACATGAACACATGATTTGCATCAATCAGGTGAACATGTCTCAGCTCTACCATGTACTAAATCAATGTGTTCACTACAAATAATATATCTAGCCTCGTGTTCATCAAGTACATAAAAAAAAATCATCTTCCTCTATACAATGGCATCAACTATATCTTAAGTAGTATCACATAGAAACTTCAAGTTCAATTCCATTGGTGTGGTTATGGCCTTGCAATCCATCATCCCCGATCTCTTAAGTATCTCTATTTCATATTTTCCTTTACTAAGGAAAATCTCATCTGGATTTTTTCACACCTCAAGACCTAAGAAGTAGTGCATCATACCCAGGTCTTTTATTAAAAAATATAGGACAAGCTTCTTCTTTGTTTTTGTAATGAGTTTCTCGTCACCTGTCAGGAATAGGTCATCTACATATAGTAGTAGTATCACTGGTTTTCCGTCCTCAACCTTGAAATAAAGGTTGGAGTATGCTTTACTCTTGGTAAAGACGAAGCTCGTCAAAAATCCATCTATCATGTCATGACATGTATTGGGTGCTTGTTTCAAACTGTACAATGAATTCTTCAATTTGCACATATGTCTCTCTCTGTCATGTGTCTCAAATCCTAGTGGTTTCTCCACATACACAACTTCCTATTTGGGAGGGGAGACATCCAACATCACTTTGAGCATATCCCTGAGATACCAAGGCAAACAACCTTTGTCATGGATAGAGTCTAAGTGATAATGTCTCTCAATATTCTTTTGAAATCTGTGTTGTAGTCACTCCCTTTGAAGTGAAGTTGTCCTGCCCCCTTTGTAATTTAGCACTATCCTCTCTCTACATCTTAACATCCCGTACTCTCTGCAACGAGAAATTTTGAACTAGAGTGGTGGTATCCTTCTATGTTGTTGTTATTCCAAATAACCATCTATGTCATCTCCCATCAAATGAATCTATTGAGATGAGAATATTTTTCTAGATACCAAGATCCTTCATCTCTGACATTATTACAAGTTCCCTCTTGCACCCAACTATGAGCTTATCATCCTCTATAATCATCCATGTTAAACCTTGGAGCAAAAGTTGAAATCTCATCACTCTAGGTGATCCTCAAGCTCATCATGTAACTCTATGTCATGGCATGCAATTCCCTGTGAAAACTTTGTAACCCCAACCCAGTTTCAGTTCACTGCATATGGTTTAATTCCAAAATCCCATTATGCAAGTTCATAAAAAATTAAAATTTTCAACTTGAAACACATGAGATAATTTCAACTTTTGCAAACTCAGAAATGTATCTAGCAACCTAACTTTTCAATCACTAAAAAAATATTTCAGCCACACACATGAACTTTTACACTTGGTATTTTTTACCAAATTTGTCCAGGATAAAACCTCGAAGGGAAAACCTATTTTCAAAGAGGTAATTGTATTTCTTCAGGAAAATTAAATAAAATTTACAACAATACTTATCTTAACCAAAACACCTTGGAATTCATGTCAAATAATCACTGAATGACCTGCTGAAAATTTCCAAATCTCATCTCAAAATTTGTGCCCACAATATATTGTATTGACCACATGTGCGAGCTGTTATACAACTGCAATAAATGCACAGTACGGTCTGCAATAAATGTTGTATTAGCCTCCTCTCAAATTGTGATAATCTCAATCTATACTATTTGCAATAAATGCAACACTTGTCTGCCTCGAAATTCATGCTTGTATTGTTTGTTTATTTGTGTACTTGTTGTACAGTCACCTTGGAATTTGTATTGTATGGCCCCATTTATTGTTGATGTATGAATTCCTGAAAAGTGTGCCTACTTCTTGGGAATCATTCCCTGTTGAACCTTCTCGATTTTTGCGCAAGGGTTTGTCTTCTTTCTCTCTCAAAAATGACTTTTCTCTCTTGCTCTTCTCTCTTCAAAAATTATCTCTTTTCAAAGTGAACAATGATATATCTCATGCCTTTCCCAAGCCTTTTTGTTTGACTAACCACCATCTTCAAATTCAATGGCCAAGGTTAAAATAACTTTATATGAGATCTAGGGCCAAGATCAAATATCATGTTTCTCATTAAAAAACATATAATAGATTTTTAAATATTTAATGTGAGACATTAATTGCACTCCCACCCTTTTAATCTGATTAAAGTCACTAATAAATTTTATAACTCAACTCTAATTTATAAAGTGAAAAACTTTTATAAAGTAAAATCTCACTTTATAAACATAAGCTAGGGACCACATTCAAAGTGTCCTTGTCCAGTACACAAAGGCACAAATTAATGGACAAACACTTCCTAGGTAACATTTCAACAGCTCCTCTTACCGAGGAAGGTGTTCTTTACCACCCCCATCTTGTCTTTGAAATGAATATGCTTCCCTCTTCCCAAATACTTCATGAGAATATCTGCTACCTGTTCATCAGTAGAAATGTACTACAACTCCACAACTCATCTCTGAACATAATCTTTAATGAAGTGATATCTAATCTCAATATTCTTTGACTTGTCATAAAACATTGTATTCTCAGAGAGCCTAATTCAACTATGATTATCACAATGGAATATAATAGTAGGCCTCATCTCTTAACCAAATAAATCTACAATTAACTTATGAAGCCACAATTCCTCAAAACTAACCTGACTGGATGTCTTGTACTCAACCTCTACAGAACTCAAAGAAATGGACTTTTGCTTCCGAATGAACCATGACACAATTTTCGATCCCAAACTAAAAAAACAACTGAAAGTGATCTTCTAGTCCATAGCAATTCCTTCCCAATATGAATCTATGAAACCATCAATCCCACTCCATTCGAACTCCTATAATCCAGACCATAGTCTACTATCCTAGCAAGGTATCTCAAAATGTGTTTTGTGATTGTCCAATGCACTCTCCTGGGCTCCACCATCAACTGGATGAGAGTGTTGACCACAAAACTCATATCTGGTCTAGTGTTGACTAGATACATCAATGAACAAATAAGTTGACAATACAATGTAGGATCCACCAACTCTCCCTCATAATCATGAAGCTTCTTCTAGTTGGTGATCATGGGTCTAGACATGGGAAAGCACTCCTCCATCTTAATTCTCTTCAGAATATATGCATCATATTTTCCTTTCCCTAGGAAAACATGTCCATCCTCATGTCGCACCTCCATGCCCAAGTAGTAATGCATCAACCCAAGGTCTGTCATCTTAAACTCTTAAGAAATATCTTTCTTGCATGCATCAATTAGGTGCTCTTCTCTTGTAATGAATAAGTCATCAACATATAGTAGAAGAATGAGCGGATCATCTCCAACCACAATGAAGTATAGGTTGGGATCAGCCTCACTCTTCTGAAAACCAATCGAAATAAAATATGTATCAACCCTCGATTACCAAGACTAAGGAGTTTGCTTCAAACCGTACATGGCCTTTTTCATCCTACACACATGAGACTCCCTCTCATGAATATCAAAACCCTGTGGTTGCTCTAGATATACCTCCTCGTGTAGAATACCATTGAGGAAAGAGGTCTTCAAAACCATATGATGAATCCTCCAACCCATCTCTGCAATAATGGAGATCACTGCTTTGATCGAAGAAAATCTAGCAATCGGTGTAAAGGTCTCATCATAATCAACTCCATCTACCTATGTGAACCCACACACTACAAACCAAGCTTTGTACTTCTCAATGTTTCCATCTACATCATGTTTTATTTTATAGATCCACTTGGAAGTCACAACTGGATTCCCCTCTCGTCTCGGAACAACGTCCCACACAACATTCTTCGTGATGGAATTGTACTCTTCCATCATGGCATCTCTCCAAACTTGATGTGTAGATGCCTCCTCATAAGTAGTAGGCTCGGAATCACTCAAGCTGGTCACATGTTCCATGTAACTGGAAAATATCTTTGGTTCCCTACTCTCTCTCACCTCCCTCCTAGGTGTCCCCACATACTCCTCATCTTCCTTCACAAGCTCCTTAATACATCTTGGATTTTTATTCTTGGAAGTAGCATCATGTGGCATACCCTCCTCCACATCCCCATCTGATAACTGTCTCTTGAAGAAGTACCTATGGTCTGAGATCTTGTACCTTGTGAACCTGAACCTAAACCATGTGTGCCTGAATCACATGAAGGTGAAACCTGTGAACCTATGATCCATGAACCTATCCCTATGCCAGAAATCCCTATAGACTATGTCCTTGAAACTTATGAACTTGCAACCTATGACCCAGTCACCCATGAGACCTATGACATTGTGCCCTTACTCGCTAAAATTTGTGATGTAGACACATGTGGAGTAGTAACATTCTATTGATCCTCCTCTGACTCTTGAGGCTTTCTAAAGGCCCACTCCTCCTCAAATAGAACCTCCCTCCTCACCACAACTTTCCTATGTGCAGGAAGGTATATGCGAAAAACCTTTGAAGTCTCTCCATAGCCAAACAAAATATCCCCCTCTCTAGTAGCCTCCATATATGTCCTCTTCTTAGAAGGGAGATGAGAATATGTAGGGAATCCAAAAATGTGGAAGTGGTTTATCTTAGTCTTCTTCATGGTGAACATCTCTTTGGGAGTTTTGCACCCCAAGGCACAGTGTGGACTTATGTTCTAAACAAAAAAAATTGTGTTATAGGCCTCATCCCATAGGAAGAAAGGAAGACTCTGATCATGCAGCATGGCTCTAGATGCACCCACTATGGCATGGTTCTTCCTTTCTACCACTCTATTCTATTTTGCAGTGTAAGGAATTTTCAACTTCCTCTTAATTCCCTCCTATTTACAAAACTCATCGAATGCATTGGAGGTATACTCACCCCCATTATATGATCTGATCACATTGATTTTCTTTCCTGGCTAGTTCTCCACAAGAGTTATCATACTATTACTCAGCAGGAAGCACTCCACCACACCTCGACACTTACCCTTATAAAAACCTATAACTGAACTCTTGGAACCGAAGTAATACCTCCTTTGTCTTCTTGCTTCTCAGAAAGTAGATCAAGGTCTTCCTAAAATAATCATCAATGAACGTGATGTAGTACTCAAAACCTGTCAAGGAAGTAGATGGGATGGGAACACACAAATATGAATGAATCAAATCAAGCACTCCTTGTGATTTGTTGTCACTTCTTGGAAAATCATTCTTGGTGTACTTTCCCAAAGGACACCCTATGCATACACCACTATGCTATGTGCTGAAATATGGAAAACCTATCATCACATCTCTCAGGATCCTCAAAGTTGAATGATGAAGGTGGTCCATCCTCATGTGACATAACTCACACAACTCACTACTGATCTCTTTATTTTATAGTTCATGATGTGGATGGAAGAGAAGCTTGTACAATTTATTGCATCTAAATCCAATCATATTTGAAGCGAATGGGCCCTTTGCTTTGGCTAAGCTGTACACTTTCCCATCTAGAACATATACCCCGAGGCCTCTATCATCAATCATGGAAATTGAAACAATATCTTTCTTCATCCCAGGTATGTATAAGACATCCCTTAGTAACATAGGCTCCTTTCACTTCCTATCAAAGTGTACTATGCCACACCCACTTTCTCTTTCCACTGTATCATCGCCTAATACAACCTCCAACTCCAAGCCTGCCTCTGTCATCAATCGTGGAAACTGAAACAATATTTTTCTTCATCCCAGGGACATACAAGACATCCCTCAATAACATATGCTCCTTTCACTTCCTATCAAAGCGTACTATCCCACACCCACTTTCTCTCACCACTGTATCATCACCTAATACAACCTCCAACTCCAAGCCTGCCTCTGAAATATCTATGAACATGCCTTGAACACCTCTCATATGACTCAAAGCTCCACTATCAATGTACCATGTGGAGGGAATAGTGGAAGCACTCAGTGAATTCCCAATGATCATAGAATTCTTAGTCTAGTCCTCAATATCCCTACTAATGATGGATGGTGCTTTCTCTCTACAACCACTAGAAAAGAGAGAAAAATATCTCTTGAATTTAACAACATACTCATCAATCTTTGCTGACGTTGTTGTTTGTTGTTTATTCTTCTTGTTGTTTAGGCATTGTCCAACATAATTCCCAAACATCTGACAAGAAAAGCATTTCACTTTGCTCATGTCCTTCTTTTCACCATCCTGCTGCTTGGTTCCACCCTTGGAACCCTTCTTGAACTTATTTTTCTTACCCTTCATTGTTAATGTTGCATTCCCTTCATCCTCCTTGTTGTGTGATGTGCTCCCCTGTACATACCCTCTCAGGGTATCCTCCTGAATGAAGTCGTCCCAAAGACAATCCCATGAAGGAATGTTCACACGATCCAACAACTACCTGAGATACCGGCTCGATAGAGCAAGCCCCATTGGAAACACCTACGAAGTAGGCGCAGTCTCACCCGAGATATGTCATAGATGGGTAACCGCTGAAACCATGTTTATGCGATTGTCGGGGAAGTATAGTCCCTTGGATCGCAACCAAGGAGCTCAACGAAGGCAGCAGGGCGGCTGGATGGGGGAGTTAATTCTACACGAATGAGAACAACTGTATGTCATTGCGCGCGACTTGACTTTCCTTTCTCCTTCACAACTGGATCAACTCATGCGGCGCAGCTGACTCACATCAACCGTCTCTATGACTTAAGTCAGGGTTCATAAAAAGAATTATACATAATGATATAAAATTATACAAGTTCAATTCAGCAGGACATTTTGTTCATCCATTTACCTATTGTAAGAAACTAATAGAAACTGAACCACAATTAACCTTATACGGAAGCATCTACTAATCAATCACATAAACATTCACCACATCAAGTATTCATTTGGACACAAGAAATAACGTGGAAACCCATCTAGGAAAAACCACCAAGGTTCTCTTCATCTGGCATGAGAAAGGATATAGCACCTTGCAGTTTGCAAAATGCAGACTGATCTTGAGATATGTCTTTAAGTTCATACTCATAGTTCTCATGCTCTCTGTCTTATTTCTCCTAATCTACTGCTACTACCTACAGATCCGCACACAGCCTGGATCAACTCTCCTAGCATTTGCACCACTCTAGTAGAGATTTCTCCTCCCACTATTCTAATTACCTTTCTCTTAGATCTGCTCTCTGCAACTGCATACAACTCTCGTCTATCAAATCCATTCCGTAATTACGACTAAAAAAAATAAACCCTCTAACTATTAAATCTCTCCTATTTATAACATTTTACATGACCACACTGGGTCGACTACTTACAGGCAGTCTGTTAACTGTCACCATCAGCCACTCCCTAGGCTACAGTTGTGGTGATCATGACTCGACACAAGGCACTAACGACCTTACTTACAACATGCTTTCACTCGTGTGGCATCCACCAACTTAAGCCGACTTCTGCACCCATGACCGCCCTGTTGCTTTTCGGTTGTTCCCCCGTGTGTGCTTCCGCGCTTGCCTTTCTGTTGAGGCCCAAAAATTCGCAGGAGACAACAGTAAGGGATTCTCCCCAGTCAACGTTCCCAACTAGCCCGTGACTGTTTGGTGTAGGGAATCCATCCGGTTTGTGGTCCGGCTACCGTAGGTCAAGTAACAAAACAAAGGGTTTTACCGGTTACGTCCCGGTCCACCGAGTTTTTGTATTTTGACTTAAATTATGAAATGCACGTGCCTAATTAACAATGCAGAATGATAAAGATGCAAAGAGCATTCACAATGTGATGCGCAGGTTCTTACCTCTCGTCTTAGAAATCACAAGCATCTAAATCATACAAAAAGTAATAAAATAAAACTAACTAAACTATCTCTAGAGAGCTGGATTAATTCATGAGTAATGCAATACTGTTCAGGTTTTATGGCAAATCACAGATAGTTGTTCTTATAACCAAACATATAAACAAAAGTAAAAGTATACATGACAAGATAGCTCATCAACAATTAAAACATTCCATTACTCAAAGTGGAAGAACACCATAAAAATACTGAAGAATCTTCAGACAAGAACATAGGTTCAAGAAATTAGAACACTCGTACAGCTAATGAGACACGGCTGAAAACGAAATAGTTCACATTCAACATTGCTCATTTAAACGCATTGATCCATTCCACATAGCACTTTCTCCAACAGGTAAAATTTTCACTTTCTAGTTTGTAAAACGAAATAGTTCCTCTTACAAGCAAAATGTTTACAAGTTTGCCAGGGAAAAGCCCCTGTAACTTCTAACTTTCAAGTATTTAAACAAAACAGTAGATCGTTTCGGTTTCCCCCAAACGTGTGACTTTTCCCTTCCTTCAAAATGCTTCATCTTCACATCTTATTTTCTGTATGCGTTCATGATCTGATTAGTAACGGATAGATCTTTTGGGTCTATGCCTTTGTCGCCATCCATTTTGTCTTTTCCTTAGCTTGTCTTTCTCGCAATCCCGATGGCTACAGTTCAACCTTTCCTAAAACTGCCTCGCTATGCCTTCGCGCCACGGTAGTCTGAAGACGTCCTTTGAGTCCACCTGCAATTCAATAGAGTGTATCATTCATCAGGACCACATTATAAAACAAAGCAGCACATTATACCAAATGAAACAGCCAACCCAAAAGAAATGGCCAGGTGCACCACTTGTTCAACGCCGACAACACTACCTCGACCACCTCCAGGCTCGACAAACATCACCAACAGCGGCAAATGGGAAACTCATCGGCAGCTCAAAATACCAACATCGGAAGGGTAGACCAATCCGCAGGCGAGAAGATTTTAAATCGGCAATCAGAGGATATTAACATTGGAGGCTAAAAGGATTTCCCAACCGCAACGGCGGAAGAGACATAGGTTACGGACAAGTGACCGTAAGGCAGGAAAATTCCCAATCGGAAATCGGAAGGGTAACCACATCGGAATCCAAATGAATTTCCCAGCCGCAACAGCGGAAGAGAAAAACTACGGGTCCGCGACGAAAAGGGTCAACATGCATCAGCAATCGGAGCTCTTTATGCTTCGGACGCTAAGCCACTTTGGGAGCCGCAACGGCGAAAGGGAAAAGGACAAAAGCAGCCAATTTAACATAGTGTGACGCTGGACTTAACAGAAAAATTAAGTGTTTGGAAGCTTTTTTTAAAACAGAAAATCAGCAAAAGTTTAAAACCAATTTTACTTCTGAAACCGCGGACTCAAAGAACAAAAGATCTGATTTATCACTGGCTAGTAAACCAAACTCACATCTGTGATCAATCACAAAATTCAAACACAGGCAACCCTTGAAACCGGCTGAAAATCAGTCTACACAATCATTTGAAATTAAAACCCGACCAATAAGTTCCAGGATCCTACGATTTAAGAACAATGCTAAATCATGAGGAGGGGCCCAAAATTTTAAGAAATTTGGGGAGAACGGTTGCGGCTGCAACAACTGGCGATCTCCTGGTGAACCTAGATCTCTGGGAAATATTTCTTTGAGTGACAGACTATTTAACAATAAATGCATCTATTGAATTCTTCCAGCTATCCGGATTTCTCAAATGACAGAAGT
>LPNX010540086.1:566255-623405 GCA_001517045.1 Pseudotsuga menziesii | reverse complement strand
GAGCCTCAACATAGTATTCCAGACTCTTCGAATCCGGTTTATTTCACAGGGGTTAAGCAGGACTTCAATGCACACAGAGCTTATTCGAGAAAACTGCTAAATTGGAAGAAGTTCTTTTAGCAACACACAGTCTGAGACCCAAAATTTTTTATCATTCCCAAACATTTTTATGTTCTCCATGCAACCGCGGGTTCATTCCCTTTATTGAAATCAAGAAAAACAAACTAAAACAAACTGAAAAACATGACTCAAAAGACAGCCAAACAGATTAATTATATAAAAGACAGAAGAACTCAAAGAAACTCAGGAAAAATAAGGCTTGAGAACCAAACCATTCACTGGTAAGTTCTCTTCCCACCCCTGTAGATCTTGCAACTTATAAGTAGAAGGGCCAAGCTTTGCTGCAATCTTAAAAGGGCCTACCCACAACTGCTGGAATTTAGTGTGCTTTCCTTTCTCATCATGGGGGTGATCCCATTTGAGGACTAAGTCTCCTACTTCAAAGTCTTTTGTTCTAGCTTTATGTTTGTCGAACCATCTCTTTACTAACTCTTGTTGTTGCTTAAAGCATTCCCTAGCTTTAGATCTAGCCTCTTCTGCTTTCAGAAGATTGCATATCCTCATCTGCAAAACTTCATTCTCCGACCCTCTGGACTCTTGAGCTATTATGGAAGAGGGTAGCATGATGTTGGGGGGAAGAATGGCTTCTTTACCATACACAAGGGTATACGGTGACACTCCTATCGCAAACTTGGGGGTGAATCTATCGGCCCAAATGGCGTTTGGTAGCGCTGAGTGCTAGCTCCTCTGGTTTTCTATCACAGTCTTCTTTAAAATCCTAATCAGATTTTTGTTAGTGGATTCAGCGAGGCCATTTCCTTGTGGATAGTAATTAGCAGAATAATGCAATTTTATCCCTTTATCATGAGCAAAAGCAGTTAATTTAATTGATGAAAAGTACGTAGCATTATCAAAAACTAACGAAACTGGAACTCCAAACCTGGTCATGATGTGGTCCTGCAGGAAACTGATGACCTCGTCTTGATTTATCTTGCACAGCGGGAGAGCTTCGACCCAGCGAGTGAAATAATCAGTCGTGGTCAGAATGTACTTATGCTGCAGAGAGGAATTCAGTTTTATTTCTCCAATAATGTCCATCCCCCATTGCTCGAATGGCTCTGTGATCATCACAGGCTTTAGGGGTGCTGCTGCTTTAGGTTGTCTCCCACTACACCTTTGGCAAATATCACACTTTTTGACATGTGCGTGTGCATCTTTGAAGAGCGTAGGCCAATAGTAACTGGCTCTGAGGATTTTGTGGGCTGTAGTATCTCCTGAATAATGTCCCCCAGCAGGCCCGTCATGCAACTCTGTCATTACTTTCTTCGCGTCTTCTTTCTCTAAGCATCTAAGAAGAACCCTGTCATAATTCTTTCTAAATAATACTCCTTCAACAAGTTGATAGGAGGCTGATTTAAGACGCAGCGCTCTTCTTTGCTTGGAACTCCAATGTTCTGGCAACAGCCCTGCCTGCAGGTAATGCACAAGGTCTCTATACCAAGACTCGGGAGCTGTAAACAAAGAACATACCTCCATTACATGTAATTCGGCTTCATCTTCCCATGCGTGTTCTTCATTTTTTTCATTTTCAGTCATCTGTTTGCACAACCCTTGTCCTTTAACTATAGACGTTGGCTTGAATTCAAGGTTGTACTCTTGAAGAGTTGTTACCCAGTTGCCTCTTCTCTCTCCTAACTCCTTCTGTACAAGAAGAGACCTTACAGCTGGGTAGGGGACAATCACCTTGGTTCTATTTTTTAAAATATAAGGCCTGAATTGCTTTACTTCTTTGAATACAACGTAAGCTTGTTTATCAACAGCTGGGTAATTCAATTCGGCCCCCTATAGACCAGTACTCATAAAGGATATTGGGAATTCCCCCCCCCCCCCCATCTTCCTTTTGGGTGAGCACAGCTGCTAGTGAATCATCGGATGCAAAGGTATATAAGATAAAATCTTTGTCAAAATCTAGGCTTTTCAGGGAGGGTGCGTGTGCAACAGCAGTTTTGATTTTGTTGAATGCGCTCTTCTCAATTTTAGTCCATTTGAATTGTGCATTTTGCTTCACCATCTGCTGCAGTGGTTTGACAATCTGAGCGAAATCAATCATAAATCTTCGCACGAAGTTAATTGTTCCCATAAATGATTGCATCCCTTTTTTATTATGGGGTAAGGGAATCTGTTCAATGGCCTTGATCCTTTCCGAATCGATAGAAATTCCCTTCTTCGAAACTATGTGACCAAGCAACTTACCCTCTGTGACATCGAACACACACTTCTTGGGGTTGAGTGAGATGCCATATTTCCGACAGCGTTCAAAAATCTTCCTTAAGTGGAACGCATGCTCTTCTTTCCTTTTTGAGAATATCGTAATATCATCAAGGTACACTACAACACTGCGGCCAATCAATCCGCGGAAAGCTATGTCCATAGCCCTCTGAAACGTTGCTCCAGCATTTATAAGTCCAAAGGGCATCCTTCTGTAGGAAAAGGTTCCCCATTTGGTCCTGAACGTTGTCTTCAATCTGTCTTCTTCAGCTACTAATACTTGATTGTAGCCATAGAAACCGTCTAACAACGAAAATAGTTCAGAACCTAAGACCATTTGTAGCAATTGCTCCATGGGTGGAACAGGATAGTTATCTTTGTTTGAAGCACGGTTTAAGTTCCTAAAATCCACGCAAAGTCTGATCTCTCCAGATTTTTTTCTCACTGGTACCGGATTTGACACCCACTCAGAGTGTTTGACCTTACTAAATGATTCTAGCATCCAATAATTTCTTCACTTCACTCTGAATCAGCGATTCCAATTTTGGATGCATTTTTCTTAAAGGTTGTTGATATGGCTTGACACCAGCTTTGATGGGGACAACATGCTTACTGATGCTGGTGTCGTATGTTTTCAGATCTTCGTATGTCCAGGAAAAAACATCTTTATATTGTCTAAACAGAGTGACGAACTTATCTCTTTCCGCTGGTGAACAACATTTGCCAAGGTTCACAAATTTAGGACTCGCCTCAGTCCCTAAATTTATCAGCTCGAACTGTAGATATGAGCTGTGATTCTTCACGTTGGCTGGTCTTCTGAACTTTTCATTTAAATCAAACATTCTTTCCAATGTTCTGACTCCTTTAGGGATGAAATTGTCATATTTCATCTCAGCCTGATGTTCTTCATCATCTATAATCGCCCCTTTGAACACCTCGTCATTTGTTAAGCATTCTATTATCTGTTGATCATCGTCGAACACTCGCAGGTTGGTGATCATATCCGGTATAGAGGGCCTAAAAAGCAATTCGACAGAGCATCGATTATTAGTGGGTATGAGCCTAGCGGCTGATGTGGCCAACAAGTCAGCTGCTGCATTTTTAAGTCTTGCAATTGAAATAATATTGAATGCATTAAAACATTTAAGCAAGTCCCATACCTCATTTTGGTAAGCTTTCAAGTGAGGGGAAACACAATGTATTTGATTCCGGATTTGTTTCACAATAATTTCAGAATCCCCAAAAACTTTTAGATTACTTACCTTTAATTCGATTGCCTTCCATAATCCCTACACCAGCGCTTCATACTCAGTTGTATTATTAGTACACTCAAACTCTAATCTACATGAAAGAAAATGTTTATTCTTCTGGGGGTGGATCAGGACACAGCCATCCCCTGACCCCTTTAATGTCTTAGAGCCATCAAAAAACAAAGTCCAAAAATCACTAACTACTGAATGTGAATCTATTCCTACTGCTAAGTCTACTATTTTACAGTGAATCTCATCAGCCTGTGAGAATCGAAGGAGATCAGGCTGAGTGTCTGATGTGTTGTTGGCTTCTTCTGCTTGGTAATTTCCTAGTTCCAACTCAATAAAATAGTTTCCCAATACATAATCCACTGGTTCATTCTTCTCCTCCAGTTGAGTAACGTTGTATTTCATGTGAGGCTCTCTTAAAATCTTAATCTGGTTCAGACTTCCTTTGTATGGCAACCACAGATGCGACCAATCCAAGGCAAAATATCCATTTAGTTTGGCCGACCAATCTCTACTCAGGACAAGACCGTAAGCGTCTGGTATATCAGCCACCACAATATTAATGACTTGGCACACTTTATCATTTGATGCCAGATGGACTAGGACATCTTCCATCTCACCAATTACCTTTACATCCGTCCTGTCCAACTGAACAACCCTCCACATGGATGGCTTAGGCTGCCCATTGATCTTTTTACAGACTGATATTGGCATGACATTAACCGGCGCCCCTGAGTCTACCAAGAAATTATGTACATTATGGTTAAAAATTTCAAACGTGAGGAGGAAAGGCAGATGTTTGCTTTTAGACTTACCTCCAACGCTGGTTTCGTCGATTTCTTCTTCTTCCTGAGGTTGATTGTCAGTGGGAAGCTTCTCATCCGATGCTTCAAGTGCTTTCAATATTATTTCTTTTTGCTATGGCACTTTACACATTTCGAATAGTGGAACATTCACTTTTACCTTCTTTAAATCCTCAACGATGTCATAATCCATCGGCTGCTCACTGGGATGAGGTTTATCGGCAATCATCTTTCCTTCCTTTGGCCTAGCCAATGTATTATTCTGCTTTGGATCTTGGCTGGTAATAGTGAATTATGGAATCTTATCAGCTAAGGATTTATTTTGAAATTTCTTTACATTTCTTTGCATCCTTTTGATCTTTGGTAGAATGAGACTGTTTTCTTTAATTGGCCCTTGGCTCCTTATTGCCACATTGGTTTCCATGACGTCCTTGTAGCCCTGATTCTTTTCCTCTTCAGCATCAAATAACGAAACAGAATCCCACAAAACCATGGTTTCCTCTTCTTGTTCCTTTGTTGACGTAGTGTTCTCTTTTCTCTCTTCATCTCCATCTTCTGTTAATCTAGAATCCAACATCTGATTCATGACCAACGTCATCGAATTTATCCATTGAGGACAATTCTTTTCAGAGTGTAGCTGTTGGTGGAAAGTGCAAAAATTGTCCATGCCTACCTCTGTTAAATTCATAGATGCAGTATTGTGAGGAGGAGGTTGAGACTGATTGTTATCCTCTCTTTTCTTATAATATGGCTTATAAAACTTTTGTGTTTCCTTCTCTTTCTCCAAATCTATGATTTTGTTGGAAAGCTTCTGCATCATTTTTTCCATATTTTCATAATCTGGCGATTTCTCTTCCTTAGGCTTAGTAAACAATAAGGCTTTCCTTCCTGTACCTTTCTCTCTTGACTGTTCTAGATAATCTTCAATACTTTCTCTTTCAGCTTCCACTACTTCTGCCTCTTCATAGGTTTCCGTCAAAGTAGGCTTGGCCCTACCTTTGGAAAACATGGCCAAATCAGGGCCTAAAGCTGAAGTATAATATTCAATCAGAACTTTGTCTAAAGGTTTATCCGTTTCAGAAAAATTCTTGAGATAGGCTGCAAACCTTTGTGTGAAACTGTGCACCTTTTCATTTCTTTCTTTCTTCAAGGCACATAGCCCTTTCATGAGGGCTGCATGAGTTTTCTGACTTGCATACTTACTTCTGAAAATTCTGCATGAGTTTTCTAAGTTTTCTGGGATCATGATTGGTGCCGCTAAGGCACCTGATTGGGTGACACCATGGGTTCCATCCTGCATGGTGTCTCGTACTTCAGTGATAGTCCGCGCGAGATGGTTAACATTTGTGGTGATGGCAGTTTTCCAATTGGTTTTCCTAGCCGCGAGCTGTCCCAAAGTTTTCTCTATGACTTCGGTGACAGTGTCATGCAGAAGGGTCAATTCTGCATCTGGTATGTCTTTGACATAGGGTCGGTTAACCTTCTACCTCTTGCTATATGGAAATCTCATTGTGTCTTTGTCTTCCTCCTCTTGCATGGGCTGCTTGCCCCTCTTTTCCGAGCTTGCTCGGTGCTCAAATCATCACTTATAGTGGGGTTGTATAGGTTTTCATTGGGTAGATCATGCTCATCTTCCACTTCATCTTCTTGGGAGTCATCCTGGGGCTCCTGCATACTGGTACTGGTGCCATGATGGAGTGGATTCTCTGGTGGATTCTCCTGCAGAACTTGTTGTCATGTAGGTACCTTCTCCTGATAGGTAAGCCATTCCTGAGGCCATTCTTTGATTTCTTGCTCAATGTCTACATCCCCAAGGATGAAGAATGTTGGAAGGGCTTGCTTATTGGGGTCCCCTCGCGGTTGCAAGATGATGTTGTGGTGCGCTGCATGGAATTGAATGAACGGGTACTTTGGAACCGTTGCGGGAGTCAATCGGTGATGTGCGCACACTATTTGAGGGAGCCTTTCTCCCTGTAGGAAAAATATAATTCTGGCATCATTCTTACGCTTGCTTCCCTTATGGTCCCAGAGTTTCTGGTAAGTCCTTCCAAGAAAATGTATGGGGATATCCATGGGTTGATAGTCTGGTGGTGGAGCCCATACTGCAAAAGAATTTAAAATTAAAATCCAGGAGAAGTGAAACTTAGCTATGGGTTGTTCCTGTGCTTCTCATGCATCGTCCAACAATTCATTCAATAGGAACTGGGATAAGTTAATGTGCACCCCCTGTGCACATTTTTCCACGAGTTCTATTGTTGCAGTTGTGCATTCAACTGGCCTCATTTTGCGGAGGAGCTTGCTACACAAGATCTTTATTGCTGCTTGTACCACCCTATCCTTAATGGAGCTGATGAGAAAACCATTTCTACCATCGATGAGCTGATATTTAGTTTTCATATCAATCTTGTCTGTCTTTTCCCCCTCGTTATTCAAATATAGGTTCGGGTCGATTCCCTTCTGCGGAAAACTGGTAATTTCGAAAATAAAATCCACCGTCACCTCATATGGTTTGTTCAGCCAAAGGTAGCCACCATGGAAGCACACAAGCAGCTGCTTAACATACATGCCGACTGGTCTAGAGTGGCCAAAGTGGGGCATAAGGAGTAGGTTTAATATACCGAACTGCTCAAATCCACGTGCACATTCTAGTGCAGAGACAATGTCTGCCTCCGCTGGCTAGCCAACTTTTACTTCCATGAATTGATCTCTGGAGATGTCTAGCTTTCGAGTATCATAATCTTCAAACTTTAATACTTGGAGCTTGGGAAAGATGGGATCCTGGGGTTTTGTGACACCCTTTAGAATAGTGGGTTCTTCTAGCATATCTAGAATTCTCACCGTTACTGCTACGGCACCAAGCTTCCTGGGTGATACATAGGGCGGCAGTAAGTTCTTCTCCTCTTGAGTAAGTTATGCTTCTGGTGATGATGGCCGAACTGGGTCGGCTCTATGAGCTTTAGGTATTTTTTCCCCAGGTCCAGAGGAACTTGGGGGGTCGATATTCAAGGATTGCATAGAGAGAACCACTTGTGCTTCCGCTAGTAGTGCGGGAGGCAGTTACCTGTGGGACCTAACTTCCTGCTTGTGAGGGATGTGGCAGACTCTGTAGCAGCTTTTTGGCGATCTTCCACTTTGGTACTCCCTTCAAATTTGCCTAATTCTTCTTCATCTCTTTGGGCGGCCAAACTGGTTCAAGGTGTCCTTACTGGGGTGCTCACTGTGGCTAGGATATTTTACTGAGTAAGGTCTTTGGCTTTGAAGGATGGGTCGGTCTGTGCAGTTGCTCGGCTCTTTGTATTGTTTTTTCGTTAAAGGAATGCAGAAGTTTATAGCAGAATACAATGATGGCTTATAAGCGATGAGTCTTTAAGCTGACTCGACGTAGTGAAGGACCCTCTGGTAGATCACATGGGCTCGTCCTTTGCACGCTTAAGCTCCATTATGCATTTGTCAAGACAGTTAAGGCACTCTACCAGATGGGACCAAAACATCCGTCGCCTTTTTCCTCGGGCCTTCTGCTTTAATGCTACTGAACGCTTAATCGTGCCGAATCTTTTTTGAATCTTCGCTGCCCTTACTGGCTGTCAGTTCCTGCTAGCTATTTGTCACTTTGGGATAAATGCCTTGAAAAATCTGTCACTTTTTTTTTTGGTGCGCATCATGGCTTTATGGGGTCGTGTCGCAGTCGTTGCGATAGGGTTTTAATCGACTACCATTGATCATGCCCACTACTGGTGTTCCATCTAGCTTATGTATTTTTACTATGCCTGCTTTAGTAATATGCGCAACTATGTATGCACCTAACCAATGCATTTTGAGCTTACCCAGATGCTTGAGAAACTTACTATCATACATCAAAACAAGTCCACNGCTTTGTTGTGATGTGGCGGTCATGCCGGGATTTCTATCACTATTTTTCCACATTCTGATGGAAGCCTGCAATAAAATGGTCTTCTTTCATTTGAACCAGTTGTGCCAGCCTCTCTTCTACAGCTCCAGTATCTGTCATCTCCATTATTGCAGCAATTCGTAGGCTCGGGACAATATATTCCATGGGCACAACTGCTTCTTGTCCATAGACTAAACGGAAAGGGGTGTATCCAGTTAGTCGTTTGCATGTTGTTCTATAGGCCCATAATACTACTGAGACTTTATGGTCCCCATCATCTCTGCGCACATTGCATACTTTGGTCAATGCATTCTCAAGTACCTTGTTGAATTCCTCAACAATTCCATTTGCTTGAGGATGGTAGGGTGTTGTTTTCTTGTGTTGGATTTAGAATTCTGCAGTTAGTTCAACAATTAGCTTATTTACAAAATGTGTACCTTGGTCGCTGATTAATATTTTGGGACAACCAAATCTTGTGACGACATTCTCAAAGAGGAAACAGGCTGCAGTTGCAGTAGTACAATCTTTTACAGGTGTGACCTCTACCCATCTTGTTAAGTAATCAGTAGCGGTGATGATATAACGTGCACCAGTTCATTTTCCCGATGGTCTGATAGGGCCAACAAAATCCACTACCCATTTATCAAATGCCTGTAGTGTAATTTGTGGCGCAAGTGGCATTTCATCATGTCACGATGGTTTCCCCACTCTTTGACACTTATCGCAATTACGACATTATTTTCTTGTATCCATATGTACCATTGGCCACCAGAGTCCGGCTTGAAAAATATTACGCATTGTTGCTTTCCCAGCATAGTGTCCTCCTAAGACACACGTATGTGCTTCTGCCATTACCCATTATCTTTCATGCTCAAAGACACATCTTCGCAGTATTTTGTCTGGTCCCAACTTATAGAGTTGTCCCGCTATTAGCGTGTAGTCTGAGGCCCTGACAACTAGTTGTTTCTTTTTCCATATTGAATAATATTTAGATGCATACCCTGTATTAAGTAAGTGTATAATCGCATTGAATTCTTTATCAACAATATCTATAGCAAATAGCTGCGCATCCGGTAAATTGTCCTCTAGGCTGGTGGGTTCCTCCCCACTTTCAATTCGCAATAAGTGGTTAGGCCCAACATTTAGTCGTCTTGGCTTCACAATGACTTCAAAGTCAAATTATTGAAATAGGAGGAGCCACCGACAGATTCCCCCCCCCAACACTGGCTTATTGACCAGGTGTTTTAGCGCAGAATGATCAGTGACATTTTGAAGTGTCTAGCCAGTAGATAATGTCTGAATTTTTGTAGCGCATAGACCATTGCAAGACCTTCTCTTTCAATTGTGGTATAATTTTTCTCTGCCGTTGATATTTTCCTACTAGCAAATGCGATTGGGTGGTCAATTGCGCCATCTCCTAGTTGGGTTAACACTATGCCAAGCGCAATCGATGAGGCATCAACATGTACGTGGAATTCTTTTTTCCAATCTGGAAATATTAATATTGGTGCAGTAGCCATTTTACCCTTTAGTTTATCCAAACTCTCCTGGTAGCTTTCATTCCATTCAAACTTGGCATCTTTTTTTAACAGTTTCTTCATTGGGGCGGTTATCTCTGCGTACCCTCTTCTGAATTTCCGATAATATCCAGTGTGTCCCAATGTAGACCTGAGTTGTGTGACTAATGTGGGCAGAGGAAATTCCATGATAATTGCCGCCTTCACGAGGTCGACCAAGATTCCATCGCGGCATACTACATGGCCTAACAATACACCGAAAGGTGCATAGAAGATACATTTCCTCAAGTTTAGCACAATTTGATACTGGAGACACCTCTCCAGTGTCATGCGCAAATTTTCAATATGGTCTCTTACTAGACCAAAGACCGTCAAGTCATCAAAGTATACTTCAAGAAACTTATGAATGAAATATTTAAAAGCAGATACTACTATTCTAGAAAAAAATGCAGGGGCATTTTTAAGGCCAAAGGGCATTACCGTGTATTGGTAGCATCCCCATTTTGTTACAAAGGTTGTCTTGTGTCAATCTTCTTGTGCAATTTGGACCTAATGGTATCCTGAGACCCCGTCTATGAATGAGTACATTTCTTTTCCACCAACTCTTTCCAAAACCTCATCCATGAAGGGTGTAGGAAATGGATCATGCAAGCAAGCATCATTTAGTTTTCTCAGGTCCACACAGATTCTAACTTCACCTATCGCCTTTTTGTCCTGGATGACTATGGGGCTTATCCATTCTAATTCTTCCACTGGTTCAATAATTCCTGCCTCTAACATGCGATCCAGTTCTGCTTTTACTTTCTCCTTATAGTGTGGGTTTAGTCTGTATGGCCACTGTTTCACTGGCCTTGCATCGTGTTTGAGTGGAATTTTCATTTCACCCAAATCTCCTACTATTCCCTTCATCTCCCTGAACTTTGTCGGGAATAGGTCCTAAAATTCATGTAATAGATCGGTGATTTTGGCTACTATTTCTTCATCCCAATAGTCTCCAATGTTGGCAAATTTCAGATTATCCTTCGATCCAATGTTAACCTTTTTAATCTTCAGTGGCTTAATGAACTGTTCACTGGAAATGCAGCTTCCTTCTACCTCGCGTGATCCTTCTGATTCGGGAATATTGATGTTGGTCGGATCATCGTCCAGGTCCCCAGAGAGATTATAGCACGTTATCCAATGTTGGACTGTCTCATAGCATTGGTGGGAATACGCATCACAAGGTTGAGAATACACAATCTCCAGTGGGATCTCGGTGAATATTTTTTCCTTAATAGTTTTCAGCGCAATATCAACTGTAGGTTGTTCATCCGCAAACTGGAATGTGTAAGTGAATTTCTGCTCAACTTCTTCCCATTCCCTTGTCTCCTGGTGCAGCTCCATAGATGCATACCAACCTCGTGGTGTCGTCTCAAGAGTGTGGATGAAATGATGAACCCATTCCTGGCGAGGGTAGTTCGAGAATGTCATGGAACAGTGTTCCAAGTGTTCGATAGGATTGGATAACCCTGTATATCTTTGGGTTATAGTTGTAATTTCTTCTCTAAACCTTAATTCTAGCAGCCTTCTGCATTGTGGCCATTCAGTTATGGCGCTCTTATGTGTACCCCACCATCATGCGGGCATAGATTTTAATGCAAAGTCTAGTGCAGATAGTCATTGCGGCTCTGTTACCAATTCTTCAAATTCAGTCAAGAAAGCTGCCAAGTTAGGTAGTCCTTTGTATGTGGGTAGTGGTTGCGACTGAGTTCCTACTCATCTGACAGACTTAGTTATCCTGACATGTTTTCTCGATGAGACTTTATGCAATCGGTTCTGCCACTTCTCCAGTGCCTCTCCTGAATCTGATGTACATGAACTCTCACATTTCCAACTTAGGTTACCATCTGCAGTAGGATTAATATAGTATTCCCTAAGTGTGTTTATATTGTAGATGGTTTCCATGTGGTCACCATGCCCATCATTGAATACCAGTTCAAAATACCTCGATCCTTCTAGCGGGTCAAGGGGTGCAACTACCCGCATATCATCATCTTCAAATGATAGGATCCTTCTTTTTAAATTTATGATCGTTTGGTTTTCCATTGCCCAATCAATCCCAAGCAATGCAGGGTATGGATTGGTATTGTCTACTATGTGTATGACTTCGAAGTTCGCAAAAGTGCATAATCCTTCAATGTCCACTTGAACTTGACCCAGCCTGCCAACAGGGATGACCTTTGCTTGATTTGCAAGCCTTAATTGGATGGGGGACCATTCTAAGGGTGGATTGCCCATGATTTCCCATGTTTGGTGTGTTAAAATGTTGACATCGGATCCCAGGTCGAGGATGATATAGTCCATATCATAATCACCAATTTGCGCAGTCATCCTGAGTTCGCATCCTGTCTTGAGCTTGTTCTTAATACTGTTAACCTTCTTTGGCGGAGGGTCTCCCTCTGGAAAATCCTCGATGAGTGCTTCCAGTTCTGCAATTGCTTCCTTATCCTTGATTAGCGCTAAACAACTTGACAAGAAGGGTTTAATTTTACTAACATTATATGCAGTTTTGTTCGTACTTCGTTGTTCAAATATCTTCTGGAATATTTCAGGCATATATTTCACTTGGCTTGAGGTAGATGGTTTTTCTGCGTCGATGAACTCTGGACACACATCCATGAATATGCACTTTTGTTCTTGAATGTCAATTGGGGCTTTCTTCTTTGCAGCAGGTCGCACCTGGGGTTGCACATGCATTGCAGAATCTGTCTACGTGGATTGGTCTGCACCCGTCGTAGCACCTTCCCTCGTGACCACTACCACATTGGGTTCTTTTGGTTCAGCGACTATCATCTATATATTGATATTGGCATTCAGATTGGGAGCATTTGGCAAAGGGTTTGGTGTAGGTTTTGGTACCGGGTTGGCTGGTGCAAGCTTCCGAGCTTGCCATCGAGCAATGAGATGTGGGAATTGCTCCACATTGTGATCCTGTCTGTAGTATGAGAAATTCCTTGCAGGTTCTAGGAAGTCCCTAGCATAATGCCTCGGTACTTCACAATTGTAGCATACAACTGGCCCTCTTCCCTGGCCAAATCCTCCTCCTCCCAGGCTCCTAAAATTGCCACCCCCCCCCCTTTGAGGTGGTTGTAACAAGTATTGTGGTTGCTGGTATTGTTGTTGGTACAAGTTATATGAGGCTGTATTCTGAAACTGGGGTGCCATCTGAAACTGTTGTGGAGATGGGAATTGCGGTGCAACCTGAAACTGGGGAGGAGCCTGGAACTGAGGGGGGGTCTGTTCAATCTTTACTTGCTCTTCCATATTCATCAAATATGCATCTACCATTTTCTCCCTCATGAGTTGGTAGGGCCTACAATGTTTTTCATCATGGCCTACATATTTACAAAATTTACAATATAGACTGGTGGGTGTACATACCGTCTTTTGCATAAACAGGAGATCGGTGTCCCGGTGTCCTCTTTTTTGGCATATATTACACCAAGGTAGTCCTTGGCTATTCAATGGGCTTGGCCCACCGGATGAGACGTAGTTCATATATACAGGACATTCATCTTTGGTATGTTCGTTGGTCCGACATTGGGTACACCAGAGGTCTTCGTGTGCTTCTTTTCCCCTTTTCATATCTTGGAGTTGGATAGTTGGATTAGCCAACTGAGACTGAATCTGTATCATCCCTGCGGCACCGTGCCCTATGGGTGAAGCCTCTAGCTTCATTGCTAACTTCAATGCCTCAGTCTGTCTTGCGATCTTCTACTGCATGAGTGGCCCTCTTATATGTGGTAGTAGCGCAGCAATAAACCACTCTTTATGTTGTACCTCCGACATCTGGAAACTGACCTTGGCCATCAGTATTTTAAGCCGTTGGTAGAAGTCCCATACTGTTTCTACTGGAGCCTAATTAATTTCCTCGATTTCTATAATACATTGGGACTTTGATTGGGGCTTTTGAAATTCTAAAATCATTGCCCACCGAATCTCCTCAAGAGTCTTCTGCAGGGTTCCTGCTGGTGCGGCACAAAATTTCATGAACCAATCCAGGGCACAACCCCTCAGAGTCATGATCATATGTCCCTTCTTTATATCAGCATTATGTACTAAGAGTACCATCCAAACAGCTTCACAAAGAAACCAATGTTGTTCTGGGTCTTTTGTTCCATTCCCATTAAAGGTGGGTAATCTAATATTTGTCCCTACCATTAGGGTGGCGCTGGGATTATTCGCTGGACCTCCTGAGTTTACAGTATTTACTGGGATCACTAATGGGATTTCCTGCTCACCAATCCCGACACTAGGACTACTAGTGTTCACAAGGGGTTCAGGTGATGGACTTCTAGGTCTCGCTCTGGGTGATCTCTCTATAATGTTGTAGTCACGTCCTATTCTTGGAAATTTTGCAGACCCTCCCGATTCTTCTCTCTCAGAAACCGGGATATAATCCTCCTCTTCATCACAAGATCCTTCATCTCGGTATGAGTCACATCCATATTCACCCTCCCTTGGCAAGCTATGGGCCCTCCTTCCTCCTGTTACCTTTCTCCTCTTTCCTGACCGGAACCTTCTTCCGCTTCTCAAGAATCTAGTGCCTAACTCATCCTCAGAACTTCCCGGGAACATCTCTTCTTACTACCTTCCATATTACTTCTAGTTCTTACACAACGTATCTGCTCCAAAAACTGTGTGACTCATTTACTATGACAGTTCCCCTATCCAATTTCTTGCGTTTGCCTGTCTTTCATCGGCTTCTTCTCACGCGAACATCAGTATTTTAGCATCCAACCGATCTTCTATCTCCTCCTACATTGAGGGCCATAATGTCTCCCCAATTTAATCAAGAGGGTCCCAGCAATGGAACCATTTGTTGGCCACTTTTCCCCACTTGTGCGACCCAGGTTTTGCACAGCCCGTCGATCCAACAACTACCTGAGATATTGACCCAATAGAGAAAGCCCCATCGGCAACACCTGCAAAGCAGACGTAGTCTCACCCGAGATATCTCATAGATGGGTAACCACCGGAACCATGTTTCTGCGATTTTTGGGGAAGTATAGTCCCTTGGCTCACAACCAAGGAGCTCAACGAAGGAAACAGGGTGGATGGATGGAGGATTCGGTTTTGTACGAATGAGCACAACTGTATGTCATTGCATGCGACTTGACTTTCCTTTCTCCTTCGCAGCTGGCGCAACTCGTGCGGCGCAGCTGAATCACATCAAACGGCTCTATGACTTAAGTCGGGGTTTATAACAAGAATTATACAGAATGATATACAATTATACAAGTTCAATTCAGCAAGACATTCTATTCATCCATTTACCTATTGCAAGAAATTAACAGAAACTGAACCACAATTAACCTTATACGGAAGCATCTACTTATCAATCACATAAACATTCACCGCATCAAGTATTCATTTAGACACAAGAAATAATGTGGAAACCCATCTAGGAAAAACCATCAAGGTGTTCTTCATTTGGCATGAGAAAGGATATATCACCTTGCATTATGCGAAATGCAGACTGATCTTGAGATATGTCTTTAAGTTCAGACTCATAGTTCTCATGCTCTATGTCTTATTTCTCTTAATCTACTGCTACTACCTACAGATCCGCACATAGCTTGGATCGACTCTCCTAGCATCTGCACCGCTCTAGCAAATCTTTCTTCTCCCACTATTCTAATTACCTTTCTCTTAGATATTCTCTCTGCAACTGCATACAGCTCTCGTCTATCAAATCTGTTCTGTAATTATGACTAACAAAAATCAACCCTCTAACTATTAAATCTCTCCTATTTATAACATTTTACATGACCACACTAGGTCGACTGCTTACAGGAAGTCTGTTAATTGTCACCATCAGCCACCCCCCAGGATATAGCTTTGGTGATCATGATTTGACACGAGGCATTAACGGCCTTACTTACAGCGTGCTTTCACTCATGTGGCATCCGCTGACTTAAGCCGGTTTCTACACCCATGACTACCCTATCGCTTTCCGGTTGTTCCCCCCATGTGCGCTTCTGTGCTTGCCTTTCCTTTGCCACACACCTCTCTGATCTACCTTCGCAGGCCGTTTATGTCCTTCGTTCTCTTCCTTTGCTTCTATCGCGCGCACAACGCATTTAACTTGGTTGTGTGCACAAAGTTCCTTCTTATGCCCCTTTCCACGGGCCAACAGACTCCATGAATACATCCCATGGATTCTTCGTGCCATTCAAGGTTGTACATACCAAGTCGACACCCTGTATCACCTCCCCAACATCTCCAATATCATCATGAACATGTGTGATCCTAGTGAGGTAAATGGTCACATTCTCACCCCTGCTCATCTAAATGCTCGTCAACTTCTTGCTTAACACCATTTTCGGTTTTCATTGGATTTCTAGTAAAGGTTAGCCAAAGCAGTCCACATCTGATGAGCACATTCTTTACATGATACATGTGGAATCACACGGTCTTTTATTGCATCAATAAGGATTATTTTAGCCTTCATGTCCTTCTTGTCAAATACAGATTTATCTATTGCATCTATAGGAACAATCATTGGATTGGTTGCAGTAATGTTTACTATCTCCCATAGTTCACTATCCTACAGTATTGACACTATTCTAGTATTCCATGGCCTAAAATTTACCGCCACATCCAACCTGTATTATATCCTAATATTGGTAACCATAATCACAAATTAGTCCAAGAAACATGTTTTTTCTCAAAATATTGTTTTCCCTTATTTCTTTGGGCGTGCAATTTTATTTCTGAGTTTCATTTTCATCCTTCAACACAACTACGATACCATGAAAAAGTTGTAACTCCAAGCAGGTTTCAATTTCAGTTTTAGTTCATTGCATATGGTTTAATTCCCAAACCCCAGCATGCAAGTTCATAAAAAACTAAAATTTTCAACTTGAAACTTGAAACACATGAGATAATTTCAACTTTTGCAAACTCAGAAATTTATCTACTAGCCTATTTTTTCAATCTCAAAAAAAAATATTTCAACCACACTCATGAAATTTTAGTCTCAATATTTTTGACCAAATTGGTCCAGGATAAAACCCTGAAGAGAAAAATTGTTTTCAGAGAGAGAGTTTTATTTCTTCAGGTAAACTAAATAAAATTTATAGCAATACTTATCTCAACCAAAATGCCTTGGAATTCGTTCCAAACAATCACGAAATGACCTGCTAAAAATTTCCAAATCTCATCTCAAAATTTGTGCCCACAATATGTTTATGGCCCACATGTGCAAACTATTTTACAACTGCAATAAATGTTGTACTACCCTCCGCGAAATTCATGCCAAACTCAGTTTGTATGGTTTGCAATAAATGCAACACCAGTTTGCCACAAAATTTGTGTATGTACGACATGTTTACTGTTGTACCTGAGATTGTATGGTCACCATGGAATTTTTGTTGTAAGGCCTTATTTATTGTTGTTGTATGAATTGCCTAAAAAATGTGCCCACTCCTTAGGAATCATGCCTTGCTGAACCTTCTTGATTTCTGTGCAATGGTTTGTCTTCTTTCTCTCTCAAAATTGACTTTTCTCTCATGATGTTCTCTCTTCAAAAATTCTCTCTTGTGAAAGTGAACAATGATATCCCTCATGCCTTTCCCAAGCCTTTTTGTTTAAGTAACCACCATATTCAAATTCAATGGCCAAGATTAAAATAACTTTAATGACATATAGGGCCAAGATCAAATCTCACTTTTCTCATTTAAAATCATTTAATAACTTTTTAAATATTTAAAGTGAGAAATTAATTGCACACCCACCTTTTTAATCTCATTAAAGTCGCTAATAAACTTTATAACTCAGCTTTAATTTATAAAGTGAAATTATTATTATAAAGTCAATCTCACTTTATAAACATAAGTTATGTACAAGATTTAAAGTGTCATTGTACACCCCAAGGCACAAATGAATGGACAAATGCTTCCTAGGTAAAATTTCAACACCTTGGATGCCTTCTGAGCATGTACAAAACATTATTTAATCTACACATATTTGATTCTCTATAGAGAGTCCTTAATCCTGGGTTTCTCTCGACATACACTTCTACTTCGGTTACACCATCTATCTAGTGTAATATCCATCACTGAAGATTTGATAGAAGTGTGTCTGGCCACTAGAGAAAATGTCTCGTCATAATCGACTCCCTCTTTTTTTATAGAATCCATGAACCTTGCTTTGTAATTATGTAGAATACTTGATCTTGTGAATGAAGGTTACTATTGAATAATCATTACTTGTTCTTCGTAACAAGTCTCATCATCCTTATCTTTTAGGTCAGCACGCGATCTTTCCTACAAGTCAAATCCAATATTATGATTAGTAACATTTCATAATTTTCAAAACATATTAATAATGACCAATTATTATCCATAAATACATAGGTCACACACTCATGCAACTATCGTATTCAATGCTTCAATACAACATTCATCCATATTCCATATACACACAGTAACTTTCTAGATGTATTCCATCTCTATCACAACATAAATAAGAGTGTGCATTTCCCCAAACATGTTAGAAAAGAGGTTTTATTCTAGGTAAGAAATAGTGTCTCATGGAATGTTGTGCAGCACCACAGGTTACTTACCCATCATATGCACATTAGTATTATATTTTTCATCAATGCATTCACTATAATATGCATAATACACTTCCTGATACTAGGAACATAAATATGTACTCAATTGAACACTATCATTTAAACAATTAGATATGTAGGAAATGATAATTCAAATACTTCTCTTTGTTTGGTTGGTTGGATCCCTCTTGATCTATGCCTCCTTGTGGTAATTACTAGTCTCTAATAGTGTGCTCTACTGTATTTTTTGATTAAGAGGTTCTGTGTCCATATTGCTCATGATCGACAAAGCTGAGCAAGTCTTCTATGCCATAGTTTACTCGGTACTGTGTACTGGTGTTGAATCTAAGTGTCCCTTTCACCAATCATGGATGCATCACTAATGGTCTTCCTTTTAGCCATATGAAAATTTTTCCATCGATGAAGGAAACTATGAATCCCTTCTTGACCAATGCTGAGATGGAAAGGAGGTTCTTCTTCAAATCAGGTCCATATAGTATGTTCTTCATCCTCATGGGATTTTTGGAATCCAACTTTGTAGAAGGCTTCTCCTACCCCTTTAATAGGATACTGATAATTATATTGAGTTTCACCTTATGAGGTGAATCCTTCAAATTGTGATACAATACATATTACTCTTCTCTTGAAAAATATTCTCTTGATTCTTCTAAATAGGTTCATCATCTTCTATAGTATGAGCATGATACCTCTTTTTCTTTCATTTTTTCACATGGCCATTGTCTTTGGGGAAATATCTTGCAATATTTCCATTTTCATCACAAGTGTAACATATGTAGTTTGAGTAGTCCTTTTGAGGTCTATGATTCTTTTAGAAAATTCTAGGCTTCATGTGAGAGTGTTCTTCTTTCCTGATCTTTTCCTTCTTTGCATGAGTTGTTAGGGATTAATTGTCATATTCACCCATTTTCTTCTCTTGTTACCAATCTAACTTATTCAATTTGATTCCCAATCACTTCGAGCTATACTTTGTTCTGAGAGACCCTTATAAAGTAGAATTGGAAGGTCTCTAGAATTTTCATTTTCACATTCTTGAGTTAAGTTCTCAAGGTCATCTTCTAGTTGATGTTATTTCCTTAAAATAGTCGGGTTAATGCATCAAACATTTAATTGGGAGTATTCAAGGATGAAACATGTGGGATCAAGTGATCAATAATGATCCTCTTAGCCTTAACCATATTCTTCTTGTGTTTAGCTTTGTCTTCATCTCCCTCCGGCTTTACAACTTCTTCTTTGACATAGTTTTCCAAATAATGTTCTTCTAGTATAAGAAGCACTCTATAATTCCATCCCTGGAATTTGTCAGCTCCTTCAAGATTATGTTCAAGCTTGGTATTGTTTGTCATCTTTATAAAATGAGAACCTCAAATAAGGATAATAATACTTACCAATGAGATTGCTCCAACCAAGTGCTTGATTCAATTCCTTCTCGACAACTGTTTTTTGTTGATTCTAGGGTTTGATAGAGAAACCCTAATTTTCCAACTTTGAAAACTTTCAAATATGATTGAAGAGAGAGATGTGCCTCCTCAAGCTAAGTTGAGAAATGGTCTTCTTTTTCTAGATCTATGGACAGAAGTGTAGAATATTTGATGCCCTAGTTTTCCCAGCAACAGTGTTGGAGCAAAAATTGAAAATCCTCAGACCGGAATCTGCCTCCATAGGGAGATGTGCCCTCCTATGGAGAGTTGATTGGACCTCATTTTTCAGCTAATATGTGGAGGGAAGTGACAGGAACGGGAAACCCTAGATTCCAACTTTCGTCAGTTACGGCTGCACAATGACTTCTTTGAGGATGTTTTTGATACCATGTTATAATTTTATACTTTAACAATGGTTATGTTAGATATTCAAACAATATGCATCATAAGACATTAATCATATACAATATGATCACTAAAATAAAGGGAAGCACATCAAAACAAGAGCACACAAATATTTTCCTCTGGGAAACCCTAATAGGGAAGAAAACCCAACAAACTTCTTCAACATAGATCTGTCAATAAATGTAATGTTTTCTAGTACAATCAAGGTATAAATTCTCTTCCACAAAAATATCCTAAGAATAAGACAAGATAGAAAACCCAAGAATAAGATGTCTTCTCCAAGTAGATACTATTATCTCCCAAGCGAACTTCTTCTTCTTCTTCTCTCACTAGTGAATTGCTTGAGTGAGTGATGTGTTCAAATGAGGGGAGTTCCTCCCCTATTTATACACGTTTTCCAAGTTACTTTTTCCTTATGGACCGGACTTGCTAATCTTCTAGGGTCGACTTTACAATGGTACAATATAATATGTTATTTTTGTAATCTTCTGTGTCGACCCAACTAAAGGGGTTTACATTGATTATTTCAAGTTACTTTACATGATTGATTAGAATAATAATAACCCTAAAGGGAGTACAATAATAATATAACATGACACCTTAATAATACAAGAAGAGTATCTTTCGAAATTACACAATCTTCAACATTATTAAGTTAGGTGTAGAAGTTTAGAAAACTAACAAATGTGTTTTTTGCTTCACAAACTAAGTATTCCAAAAGGGTCTCTTAAACAAATACATTAGGGTTGATTATAAAAATCCATCTATACCCATGAATAAAGGGTTGAAACTTTAAGCCAAAGTTGACACAAATCAACAAATGAGTTGATTTACTATCAACTAGTGGGAAGTTTGATTTATCTTACAACCACTAAGCTAGATATTATTTTTGTAATCAACTAAATATCTAAGTTTGTGACAAACCTTAAAGTAGAACATTGGATAGCAACAAAAAAGGGTTTTGAGATATGTTAAAAGTACAATATATTTTGGATTAGTATATGATGAAATTAATGGACTATAGTTGACTAGGTATGGAAATTCTAATTGGGAAAGATCAATGGATGATTGAAATTAGCAATCAATTATGTTTTCTGTCTAATATAGGTACAGTTTCATGAGTAGCAAGAGACAAGATGGTGTTTCACTTTATTCTATCAAGTAATATTATAGGGAAATAATGAAAGGAGAAATATGTGAGGTAGTTAAGTTTAGAAGAATACTTGGATATTTAATGCTTGAAAAAACCAATCCAACAATTGTTTCTTTGAAAAGTGGGTCCTCTAAAATTAGCAAAAAAACCAATATTCATGAGTGTAACAAACACATTGATATACATTGTCATTTGATCATATATCTTGTAGAGTATGAAAAGGTTGAACTTCAATATATGCACCACACAAGAAAAAAATACAAACATGTTCACCAAGTCAATCAATTTAGATAAGTTTGTCAAATTTAGAGATAAGTGTGTTGTATTTCCTCGAATGGCCATTAAGGGAGGATATTAGTGTGATTATTAATAATGGTAATTTATTATTAATTTATAATTTACTTTATTTGAATACATAGTACATTAAGTACTTCAGAGTTAATAATGAATAAACATGAAGAGGTTATTTAATGTTTTTCTCCTCTTCATCTGTATGTATGTAAGAATACATCAAATGACTTTATGAATAATAATTATAACGGTTCCCTTATCAAGAGTTCGGTATTCTCTATGTTCAACTTGTGTGTAATCTAATAGTTTACCCACCTTTTCTAGATGCACAAATTTCAATATTTGATGTTGTTGGTAGCTTGGCCTTGTTTGTGAATATGCCAAATTTTCTAGGAAAGGATGAGGAGACGCCAACTCCATAGAAGGTGGGTACTAGTTCAAATGAGGGTATTTTAACCTCTAATCCAAGGGAATCAGTAGTGGAATAAAAGATAGAGGAAAATAACTTAACAAACTTTTCAACTTGGAAAAAAATGACAAAATATATTCTTAATCTATTTTGGTTTTTCGACAACCTTTTACGTGTGAAAATGAAAAATTGAGTTTGGAAAGAAAATATTCAATGGAATAATGCTCATCATGTGCAAGGGGAGATGATTCAACTTCCAAATGAAATATTTGGAAATCGTTGACTTTACCAAATAGTGGATTCAAATTTTCCTAACTTTGTTTTAATGTTTTACATTCAACAATATGAAACCATAAATGAAATAAACCCAAACAATATTTTGTCTATAACTCTTTATAATGAACTTGTAACTATTTCCTAAAAATACACAAGCAATCTTATCTAAAAGGTGGATTTGATTGAGCAGAACAAGTAGCAATATTTGTGGGAAGGAAACAACATAAAGTCTCTCATAAATATGAGAATGGGTGTGTAGAGGTTACATATGATACCATGTATTTGTTGAGAAAATAACTTCTCAAATGTAGGAACCCTCTACATTACTTAAAAAATAATCTTCTACAAGAAAGAATGCAAGATCTATTAAATCTTTCATGCAAAAATTACTAGAGAATGATCCCCAAGTATAATAACATGGAGAGGACCAATATTTAATGAAGTATAATTATTACCATTAGGAAGATAAGCACTGGCCTATGTATGCTTACAACTTTGAATATTTGACTTACAAGTGTGACAATTATATCAAATCGTATAACCATTATAGTAAAGCGACCTCTATATATTTTATAGAATGGGAGACAAGAAAGTTAAATGAATTTAGGCACATGTAATGAGGTGCCCCACTTGAGAGAGTCGAACCTTAAACCTAGTGAAACTAGGTTTATACACCCCCATGCATGGATGATCTCACCTAAAATATAATTGCTAGTGTAGTAGAAGTCACTACATGCAAGCATGCATCTCTCTACCTTGGAAACTATAGTACCCTCTTTGAAAAGATCAAACTCATCATGCAATTCACCCTAGCTATATTGGGAACTGCACGCCCTGAATATAGTGCATGCATGTGTCCCACCTTAATAGATCTCTATATAATTGTTGCATCCTTCTTAATGCGCCTCCCTAACCTACGACAACTGAATCTCTGTAGGGGTCAAGGCTATAATGGATTTATTGATCATGTTTCACTAAAGGAGAATATATAGAAACTATAGGAAAAATCAACAATCCCTCTTTACAAGGAATGTATTCTCCATAAAGTTAGGTTTCTATCTCAATATATCAAACTTCCCCTTTGTCGAGGGCGTCATCGAAATCAGTATCACTAACAAATAAGAAGTAACATAATCAATAAATATTGCTTCCTTCTAAACTCAATCTCTAAGAGAATGGTATTGAATATCAATGTGCTTGGAGCGATCATGAAATAACAGATTCTCAAAGATCCTAATACAACTCTAATTGTTGCATTATATAACAATGGGATCCAAAATCTAATTAGTCAACTATGTTGTCAACTTATGAATCCATATGGCCTCACAACAAGCAAAATAAGCTAACATATGTGTTATTTATTTATTTGAGTGCAACTACCAACTACTTCCTACTGAACGAAGAAATCATACTTATGCCTAATTTGAAACAAAAGAAAAAAATTATCTCTGTAGTATTTGAATCTCATGTTCAATTAGATTCAACAAAACCATGCAGAAACAGCTCATCATCTTCGACATATCTTATTCCATAATGCATTGTTCTCTTCAAGTATTTAAGTACATGCTTGGAAACTACCTAATGCATCCATCAAGGTTAAACAATGAATCGACTCAAAATATTAACTGCAAAACATATATCAAGCTTGTTTTTCCAAAGATACATCAATGAGCCAATCATTTTTCTATGCAATGAAGGATCAACCAAATCAAGTTCTAAATTAGTGGATAATTCTAGATTCAGTTCCATCGAAGTGGCCAAGGGTTTGCAATCAAGCATCTGAAGTCTCTTCAAAGTCTCCACTACATACTTCCCTTTCCTAGGGAAAAAATCACCTATACCTTACCAAATATCCATAACCAAAATGTAACGCATTACATCAATGACCTTCATATCAAATTCTATGGACAAATTATTCTTGCACCACAGAATGAGCTTCTTAAAGCTCCCTATAATAATCAGATCATCTACATATGGAGCCAATATAAGCATTTATATTTACCATATAAATAATAAAGATCACAATATAAATAATTATTGGAGAAACCCAAATATAATAAGTACTTATGAATCCTTGAGTACCATTCATGTGGTGCTTGCATCATCCCATCAGAGCCTTCTTCAACCTACACACATGGGTATGTTTCTCATGCACCTCAAAACCCCTCAACTGATAATGACTTTAATTCCTCTACAATCACACCATTCATATATGGTATTCACATCCATATTGTATAAAGAACAACCAAAACATGATGTAAACAACATGATGACTTTGATATAAGTATACCTTCTGATTGGAACAAATGTCTCCCCATTGTCAAATCCTTGTTTCTAAGAGAATACACTAGCTATGATTCATTTTTTTAGGAAAATCCTCTAGACATCGGTCCATATACATTTGAATGTATTGGATCAATAATCTCTTTGGATATATTCTCATTTCTTGGGAAATTAGTGATCACGTAGCTTTGGTTTTCAAGTGTATAGTGCTTGCACACTCTAGTCTTCTTGATCTTGAATTTTAGTTATCCTTGCACGATATACTTCAAGAGATAAACTGATCCAAAGTTAAGGTGAAAAAAATAACTTCTACAACAAATCACACAAATTTTCAATGCCATGAACTAAAGCATCATGCTTCATTGGATCAGCAAGAAACCTATAAAATCCACCTTCTTACACTCATTTTCCCAAAAATTTAACCACATTCATGTTGTGATCTATAATTCTGACTTGTCTATCATTAAAATCAACACACATTTAAATCTATCGTGGATTAAACTAAAAGAACATACAAAATTTTGAGTAACTCTAAAAAACACTTTAAAGCATGTAGAAGTAGACACAACCAATTTTGGTAACTAGATAAGTGCCACCACTGCCCAAATCCATTTATATGACATCCTCTTATTCTTTAAGTTGAAAGAGGGCCAAATTTTTATGGTCATGTATCTATATGCTCAACTATCCACATGCTACCTGACACCTAAGATGGTGTTAGTGCAAAGGTGCAAAACTAGGGAGAAAGTGGTCTCAAGATTGGATGTTAATTCATCCATTCCAACTGAATTTTTTTCACTCCTTGCAGGATATTTTTTATTCTTATTTGATTTATTCTTATGGGGACACTGAGATACATAATGTCTAATATATGGAAATTCAAGCATCTCACGTGACTCAATTGTTTTTCCCTTAATTTGAAATAATTGATTATTACTTCTTACCCTTCAAACCCCTCTTAGGACCTTCTTCCTTACCACCTCTCCTCACCTTCCTGATGATAATTGGGGTTTGTATATTCTTCACTCTAAGTACAAGTACCTCTCACCTTCTTACTTGCTAGATGAAATAATCCAAATCTTTTCAACTATATGCAACTACTCACAAGCACAAACACCTTACACAAAGGCTTCCTATGGTACAAAGAAAATATTTAGTGTTGTGGGAAATAAATCCTCATTCTTAATATACATCATGATAGCAAAGTGTTTATTTATAAACTTGATGATCTTCATCAAGTATCTTTCCACCATGTGCATATCACTCATGTGTGTGTTGGTGATATTTATCTTTAGGAGAATCTTGTAGTAGATATTAACACTTAAATATAAAGAGGGTCATTATTCATGCATATCTTTTGTCAATTTACTTGCTATATGTGGGGTCAAATGGTCCTTCAAGGAATCCAAAATGGTCCTCTTAGTCTTGGTGTACTTCTACTCATAAATAGTAAGTTGTTGGTGATCGATTATAATTCTATTCTTCCCTTCAATAATACTCCATATATTGAGCTCCTCTAATAACATCTGAAGAATGCACTTCCAAGGAGTAAAGTTATAGTTTAAAACACTCTCTGAGACCAATATATTCACTATTCATACAACTCCTTAAATTGTACCTCAAACAAACAAATCAACCAACAAAACATATAAGCAAATGATAATAGGGGAGGAGTGCCTCTCACATACATAAACCAACACTCTAATCATTGGAGTTTCTCTGTAATCTCACCCGTAAAGCTTTCACAAGTACTTGTACCTATCTCGGGCATGGATCACTTCAATCTCTAGAGATTTCTCTTGGCATCGTCCCTCCTAATTAAATCCTCTAATAGTAACTCCCCATCATATGTAGAAACATTCTCCATACACTGCTCTAAAAACCTCGATTCTACATCTCTAATACCATGTTAAATTTTAATACATGCTAAGTAAATCTACACTCACAAAATAAACCCTAAAACAAGGGATATGAAAACTAATTAAACTCCTATCAAAACAATGAACAAAAAAGTGTTAGATCTACATACATAAGAAACTAAATATTAAAACAAAGGTGTTCCCATGGATATGGGTAACACTTTTTGGCAAGACATGGACGTTGATTTCCTAAAACACAAGCTTAATCGAGGGTTATATAAGCCCTCGATCGAGCTTTTTCCAATAGCTCGACGAGGGTTTAAATAACCCTCGTTCGAGCTTCAGAGCTCAATAGAAGGTTATTTAAACCCTTGATTGAGCTATTTAATCATTAAAAAGGTATATGTAAATAAATAACTATTGGCTTAAATAGCTCGATCAAGCTAATCAAGCTATCAGTTCGAACGAGCTATTTAAGTTAATAGTTATTTTCTCCATACAAAATAACTTACCTAGAAAAAAAATGAAACAAAAATCTTTTTACTTATATGTTAATAACTTACCATGATCAAAAGTTAAGGATAAAAAATAATTATTAATCGAGCTAATAGTTGACCAAAGATAATATATAAAAATATTAGCAAGCTAATAATTTTTTTATATAATAAATATTTTTTAGCTTAATTAGCTTAACACATATTTGTTGTTAGTTATTTATGGCCCATGGTTTTGGTAACGCATGGTAAATTTTCTCATGGAAAAATATATTTTTATAGAGCTAATTAATTTTTTATAAGTTATAAGTTAAAGTAAATTATTTTTTTATAAGTTATAATAAATATTTTTTACAGAGATAGTAAATAATTATTAGCTTAACTAGATTAACCCATATTTGTTGTTAATGGCCCATGGATTACCAAATCCATGGGACATAAATCACTAACGACAAATATATGTTAAGCTAATAATTATTTATTATATCCATAAAAAAATTATTTACTATAACTTATAAAAAAATTAATAGCTCCATAAATAATTGTTTTTTATCCATAACTTTCATTCGAGGTAACTTGTTACTAATTTTGGTTTCATTTTTTTCTAGTTAAATTATTTTCTATGAAAAAAAATAATATATCAAATAGTGTTAATAACTCAATTGAGCTAATCGAGTTATTAGCTCGATCAACCTATTTAAGGAAAAAACTATATTTTCCATACAAAATTTTAAGATTTTTTATGATTAAATGGATCTATCGAGCTATTTTCTTAACCGCGGATAAGTCCTCGATCGAGGTATTTTAAAAATTACTCAAACACTTGATCAAGGATTTTTAAGACCTCAATCGAGCTAATAGATCGATCGAGGGCTTTAAAAACATGACTATAGCCCATTTTTCTGCAGATTTAATGTTACTGGCCTCTTTGAAAAGCAGAAACCCTATCATTAATTGAACCTTAGGTGGAAGAGTTGATGTTGGTGGGTTCATCTATGAATCATCTATCCACTTGCATATAATGTGTGCTTTTAAGTTTATATGATATTTTTTTAATTTTCTTTTAAAACTTACACTTGAAAACCTTGTCTGCAACTTCAAATAAGTTCAAAGAAAAATCAATAACACAAAAAGTACACAGCCAAAAAACTCAAAAAGTTTATATACGCCCCACATCGACAAGTCCTCTTTAAAAGGGTATTTTTGGTTTTTCAATTTATGTAAGCAGTAAAAAAAGGTTTACTTGCACATGAATGTGTACAAAATATGATTTAAAGATTGAATGGTAAATTTTGAAAATTAATAAAAATATATATAAATTTCCAAAACAATTTTAAAAAAAATATGTATGCTAGAGGGCTCTAATATCAGCAGTAATATTGTATCCTATTTGACAAAACATCAGCAATAATGTTGTATCTAAACCTGTTGCAGAAGCAACTTTTCTCCCAAATTTTTTAAAATTTTGGACCCTCCTTTTAATTTTATCTTCCTGGGAGTGTTTAAGATTCCTGAACTCTGTCTTTCCTCTGTTACGAATTTGAATTCTCCTGAGTTTGATTTGAGTTCGATTGTTTATCACTTTTGGAGGTTGAATGATATAAAACTGCAAATGCTTTTGACTGTGGAACTTAACATTTTTTATTTTTCGATGGTTTGGTTTTATCGCTGTCGAAGGTTGCTTGAACTGTGAGTCGGGGTTTTTGATCTGTATGATGCTGTTGTTTTGGAAATGAGACAAACTTTTTAGACCGCTGCACAACCTTATGATTTTTCGAACACTTAGCGTTTTTGATGATTTTTTCCTGTTTAAATGATGTTCTTGATCGCTATCGAAAGTCTATTGATGAGTGATTCGGGGAACTAGTCCTCTTTGCAACCCGCCGTTTTGGAGGACAGATAATGAATTTGCCAACGGATAATTCTTAGTCTTGATGTTTCCTCGGCTTTACTGCTTAAACCTTTTGCTTTTCGATGATTTGTTTTCTCTATCGGAGCGTTTTTAATGTTGATCGGAGGGTTAGTCACTTATGTCACCGACACAGCGGTTGCGTTGAACTCATCATCGCCGGCATTTAGACATTGAAACTTCCGATGGCTGCATTTTTCGTTTGAAAGCGGAAGTCGTAGTTCTTTTGTCTTCTGCAATGGCGGCTCCGGAACGAACTAACCATCCGCCATATAATTTTTCCTTTCGCCGACAATGTATTTTCCACAAAGCCCATATTCTTCCCGTCTTCCGCCATTGCGGCTGTGCAATGCACTAACCATCCGACCTATAGAGTTGCCGACCGCCGATGTTTTATGTTGACCACGGAATTTTTAGTCTATCTAAGGCCCGCCATTGCGGTTGTGAATGAGATTATCCTACCGATGTATATAGTGGTTCTGCTCGCCGAGAGGGTTTTTGTCGCCTTTTTGTTTACTTTTACTTTATTTTATAATGCCGGAGTTGTTTCGTGGGTTTTTTGTCGAGTCTAAGTTTCTCTAAGATGAAACGTGATTTAGGGTTCAGATGGGCGGTCACTTTGTTTTGATTCAGGTTTTCTTCGGTGGATTTCGAGTTAGTCCATATGCGACCTCACTTGAGTTAAAGAATCTGTCTTTTGGGCTTTTGATTTTAGGATATGAAATCGCAAGATTTTTCTTTGCATTATCATGCATTAAAGTTCATTTTACTGGATATATTTTTTGACACAGTTTGTGTACTCTGTCAACGATAAATGGTCTAAGAACAGTTTGTTTTTATGACAGGATGATTCGCTGCTGTAAAGAGGATATGTCTAAAAGGGAAGCAGAAATGAAGGAAGAGGAGAAGGAATTAAGGGTCTGAGGTCTCAACAAATCGATAGCAATAGAGGCTCGGGCTTGGGAAAAGTTAATCGGTTACCAAGCTGGTCCTTTTTTATAAAAGTTCTCCTAGGATCTTGTTCCGAAATGTAATGTATTGCCTAAATCATGAGCACTCACAAAAGGAAAAAATTGTGAGATTAAACAGTTGAGGAGCCCAAAGGTCACCGAGAGGCATCCCAAGAGTTTGCTTGTAGTATAAGTATAGGAGAATTAGAGGGAATAAAGGGGGGGACTTTTTCCCAGTTAGATTTGTGAAGACATATTGTAAGAAGAACTATTTCCTTTTGCAATAGATAATTACAGTTTGCCTGTTGGAGAAAGCTTGGTGGAATATTCAAATGTTGTGCTATGGATTTGTTGAAGAGGAACTATTTCGTTTTCAGCTTTTGTCCATTAACTGTGAGATCGTTCTAACTATTAGGACCTATGTTCTTGTTTGAATGATTTCTGGTTCATTCTATGAAAATTACCACCATGAGTAATGAATGTTGTTCATAAGAAATTGGCTATCTGGTTGTTTAAATATCTTTAATTGTTCATGTGTTTTGGAAGAAATATCAGCTATCTGTAATTTCTCTTTATAATGCATGCACAAGATACATTACTCATTAAAAAGTGACAATCTTGCTCCCTGGGGATAGGTTAGGTAGTAAATTTTAATTTCTTGTTGTGTGTGTGATTTAGATGCATGAGAGTTTAAGACGAGAGGTAAGAACCTGCGCATCACATTGTGAATACTCCTTGCATTCTCTATCAATCTGCATGTTAAGTAGGCACTTGCATATCATACTTAAAGTAAAAAATACAAAAATATATACGGTGGACCGGGCTGCAACCGGTAAAACCTTTTATTTTTGTTACTTGAAATACAGTAGCCGGACCGCAAACCGGATGGATTCCATACACCAAACATTCACGGGCTAGTTGGGAACGTTGACTGGGGAGAATCCCTTGCTGTTGTTGCCTGCGATTTTCCAGGCCTCAATAGAACCTTTTACTTTAATTATCAACCCAAGATTCGTTCAAACTTATGAGGGTCCTGCAAAATATATGCAACTACAAAGGTATGAACTATGTCTAGTAGTATGGGGATTCTGATCTAATCAAATAGAACAGCAAAAACCTATTTCTATCATAAAAGACAAATATTCAACAATTTCTAACTATGGGTTGCAAGAGCACAAAATCTATCTTTCCTAGTTTCCACTTAGTTCCTCATTAGTAGCATCATAAACAAGTACAATGAGACTTCTCATCTAGATTACAACCTTCAGTGAAACCCTTTAAACACTCTACCATCAAACTACCCGGTATAGACATTTAACAGCTTCAATGTTTCATTGAATTGGTCACAACAAGTAGAAGATTCAAGCTAAACCAAGTACTAATAACTAGATCTCATGTAAAATGAAATGGAATTTAACTTGAATTTGTAAATAAAATTGAAACAACAATAACTTCTATGCATAAACAATATGTAAACAATGCCTTACTTAGGAAATACATAAATTTCTACAAACTGCAAGAATCCTACAATAACTACTATGTTTAACTGAAAACCACACAAACGATGAATCTAACCTAACAACACAAGTTCATGTACTTTATCTTGGATGGGCCCTGATCCAAGGAAATACAAGAATGTAAAGAAACTCAGATAAATACGATAATCAATATGCTTTGCATTAAATTGTAGAAAGTGTCAACACCATAAAAACTTGTCTCAGATAATTGTTGTTACAATAAAAAGTATTGCCATATCAATGGGCGCTAGCTGATCTAGTTGTTCAATCTAGTTTAAATATAAAAACTTTTCTAGCCTATGAAGTATTAAACTCCTAGTCTACTCAAAGAGTGCACTATGCACTGAGCTGAATGCTCATGCACAACAGGTGATCATGCACATTTTTGTGAGTGGTGGTAGCTGCTAGGAAACACATGTTCTTCGAAGACTAGGTCTCCATCTGGTGTGAGATTTGTGGATCATCGAACACCATTGTATGATTGCACCAAGGAAAGTGTTGCTAACTGAACCTGATCCTAACAGTGCTTGAGATAAAGTATACTGGAAAAAAATGGGACTCTTCAGTCAAGAACTAGGCTTTTCAAAATCGAAACTAGGAGTGAGATGCTATGACTGAGACTTGGTTGATCAGATACTTGATCTAGAAAAACTAGGGCTTGATATCTCCTGTCAATTAAACTTATGTCTTCAAAATATATTTTTGGCAACCAATCCATCAGTATTGTATATGCAATTTGATCAAACAAAATAAAGACTACATATTATAAATAATTAACGAAAATATTTCTACAATACTAACTAAAATGCATATCGATTCATCAACTTGTTCCCATGACACTCTCTTTTAGGCCCTAAATGCTTGAAACAGTGAAGAAAGATGGCTTTCTTACCCAAAAGTGCGGGATATCATACGCCCTAGTGCATTTTGTGTAGATCATTTTTGTGTGTGTGTGTGTGTGTGCGCGCACGCGCACACATACAAAAGTCACATGTTAACTTTTCGTGAAATTTGTGAGGACAAGCATTTCATTAAATGCAATTTTGACATTAAATGATATTAGTATTTTTTTAAATATCATTCAAAGGACAACATAATTCCCTACAATTTATTTTTATTGGGTGTCGAACTTCACAAGGAATAGATGAGGTTTTAGGGATTTGATTTAATAAGTGAGTAAAGTATCAAATTTTTCACTGTCACTTTTGTCCAAAAAGTGTTACCCATCTTCATGGATTTTCCTAGAAGAAGCTACAATTTCAAGCACTTAATCACATGTTTGTCTAGTAACTGAAAGAAAAAAATACATTTGCAACTTGCTAACACATTGGTTAAAAAGACCTATGTAGCCACTATAGTGAAGAATCCTTTGTCTCTTTTATAAAACAAGAGAGATACATTGAATATAGACACATGCAATGAGGTGCCCCACTTAACAAATTCAAACCCTAACCTTGGTGTGCATAGGATTCATTTCCCCTCGAGCACATATGATCTCACCTAGAATAGAATGCCCACTCTAAGAGAAGTCATTACATGTAATCATGGGCCTCATCATCTTGGAAACTATGCCCTATTGGAATACATCAAACCCATCACTCAATGTGCCCTATCTATATTTGGAATTGTGCCCTATAGTGGCAATGTATGCTTGCAAGCATAGATGCAACTTACAAAGTTGGATGTCTACCTATTTGTTGCGCTCTTCTTTAAATGTGATTATTTCACCTATAACAAACGAATATGTGCATGTCTCAATGCTAGAATGGATCCCGTAATCACACTTTGCTAAAGGAGAACAAATACAATACAATAGGTAAAGCTAACAAATACAATATGTTATAGAAAATTCTTGTAATATCCCTAAACTGGTGAAACCAAAGTGTAAATGTAGTTCTCTTAATGTGGGATGGTGTAAAATATTTTTTCCATCTTCTTATGCACAAAAAAAACATTATGCATACTCTCTATTCATGAGTCATTGTACCAACAATGTAATGCTTTGGATCGTCAACACTTAGCTAAGTGTGTCAACTCCATACCTACATATAACAATTTATTTTGAACCATTTGGTCATCCATTAAGGAGAGAAAAAACATTAAAAGATGGACCAACGTCACTAACAAAAAACATAGTTGAGAAATTTCTAGGTAGATAAGATCTAGCCCCGACATTCGTTATCTACTAAGCAAATTTGCACCACTAAGCAATGAAGTATCAATTGAGACTATGGCACTAGATGATGCTTGTGAATTCTTATGACATCAAGCTTGCAAATCATTCTCTTGGAATTTTTACCATTATCTTTGACAAAGATCTCATTTTAATACTCTAGAAGATTTCCTTTTTCCTATTTTGGAGCATATTGGCCTACAAGTGCTCATGCCACAACATTTGGGGTAATTATTTATGTTGTGTACTATCCATGAGAAAATTAAGAAAATATACATGCATGAAAAAAAGAATGTTATTAGGATAATATTACTATACATAAAAAATTGAAAAAAACCGCGTCAACAAGATTAAGCCAACAATTTCATTCAATAGCTTTATTGAACAAGTTTACCCAGCCATTGTAATGAACATGCTTATCCCAAGTATGAAGGTAGAAAACATTGGAGACCTTCTAAATTTTCGCACGGGGGAGCTCTTTGGAGCCAGAAAGTCGCATTGTGTGGCATAAAGAGTAGGACAGGAACACAAAGCACTTCCATAAGATTTCGATGGACTAAAAATCAATGAGTACCATATGGGAAGTTAATGATAAAATTGGGATGAGGAAAATTGATCAAGGAAGCATCAAACAAGGTGCAACAATATATTTCTAGGACATCTTCTCACATCTTACTAAGAATACTATAAGCCAAATCTTATAAACCTGGTCCCTTTTCAATTCTATAGTATTAGAAGATTAAAACGGTGCAGGCTAATTGTGATACCCCCATGACATTATTTATTTTTATTAACTATTTTTGACAATTATTTTTATGTAAAGAGTTATTAAAAACTCAAAAAAAATTGAAAGTGACACTTTGCACAACAAACTATTTTATTTTATATATAAATAAAATAAAATGGCACTCAAAGAGTTCACCTACATGACGGAACACCACCATGGCACAAGAGAACGTGTATAAGCAAATTAGAGAGATCTTTACCAATCAAATCCAATATAAAACTCAACAACCAAATAAGATCCTAAATCACAGGGATTTATGGATTAATTGAAGATTTGATTGGGGTGGCATAAGACCTAGGAAAAACTATATAAGAGTGCATTGAGATAGCATGGGACGCCATGCTGTGCACATAGGAACTAGTTGAGCGTTCTATTTTTTCATAATTCCATCAAGCTTGTTACGGACTCTAAGAGAGAGAGAGAGTGTGTGTGTTGCATGGAAGTGTTTCTTATTGTTCAAGTGTGCATGGTGGTGATCCAGCTCGGGGGGTGGACTTGAGCTAGCAATGGTGATACTCTCTTCTATGGTTGGGAGGAGCTAACTCTCCAAGTAATCTTTCTGCACTTGTTTTCAAGTACATCATTGTTTAAATTCATTTCCACAAAGTAATGATGGAGATTATGTTACATCAAAAATATGGATTAGAGGTTTTATTTATTTTCTTCAAGTTATATGAACCGTGAAATATTTAGCTCGACTTGTAGCGATATGTAATGAATGATTCATAGAGTTATTACTTCAGCTCACGATGTGATCCATTTGAAAAGGCATATCCCTTTTTATATTTTATCATTATAGAATTCCTTCGAAATCCAATAAGTATATTAATAAGATTCTGTATAAAAAAATTTGGCAATTATAATGAGATAAATTTTAAAATACTTCACACAATAGTGAAATCTGATCCAATATTGGTGGTTGAATTTTATTGTTATGTATCTTGTAGATATGTTGAACCATCCTCTAAGGTGCAATTTTTTTCACTCAGAAAATAGAACTTTATATTAAGGAAAGTTGTGTCATACATACAAGATCTTCATCAGTTCTTTGTGTTCTGATCTCCACCCTAGAACATAATTTCATTTTCTATCTATTCGACTATCTTTTAACAGTAATTGCATAACTTAAAACAAGGCTAGCATCCTAGGTTGACACATATTGTTCAGGTAGAATGTTACTTGATTAAATAATGCTTAGAGTGCCATGCTCAATTCTGGTTCCCTCCTGAACCAATACCCAATCAATGGACTCCATTCCAACCCCAATGGCTTGCTTGGATAATGAATATGCTTCTGTGTTCAGCTCCCAGAAAATATGTCTAAATGTGGTTTGCTGAAAATTATTAATGAAGTCTTTAGTCCATCTGATGCAGTGATGGAGCTCAATGGTGTGTAAGGAGTGGATTCCCTATTCCCAATCCACTATCGCTTTAGAATCTGTGAATATCATAATGGGCATCAATTCCTTTTCCCTAGCAAAAAACAATAAACCCCGGAGTGCTATAAGCTCTGCTTTTGTGTTTGATCCTTTGACAATGCTTAACTTTAATCTGTATGATAGATTTTGTCTCAATCTTATCACCATTCCTACTCCACATATGTCGCCCTTCTCAGCTCCGTCAAAGAAACCCACAATACCATGTTTTTCAACTGTGGATAAATCAACCTCCTGCCAGAAACCTTATGAAACAAAGAACCATATGAGTGAAGCCATCCAACTGCTTTCATTCCTGATAAACAAGGGTCTGGATTCCCATTCTGAAAAGATATTTTATTACACATCCTCCATAATGACCATAAAATTGCCATCATTATGTCCAATGGGAGGGAGGACTCCTTTAATATGAACTTGATATTATAAGTCAAACATGGTTTATCTCAGGTAATTGTTGTTGTGAAGTGGTTGCAAATGAAATCCCAGACAACCTGGAAAAAAACAAAACCTCCAAAAATATGATCAATTGTTTCATGTTCTAGTAAACAGAAACAACACCTACCCCACCCCATGAAGTCGCAGTTCTGCAATGAGTCCCAGGTAAGGATTTTCTATTGTAAACAATCCAACCGAAGCATTTCATCTTTAGTGGTAAAAGCACACTCCATAATCTGTTAAATAGTCCCTCCATCGGGATAGATGAGTGCAAATATGCAAGGTAAAGATACATCAACTGCGTTGTGACAGAATAAGTCAATTTATTAATGTCCCATACAAGTTTGTAAAGTTCCTTGTCCAAGGTGATTCCTACATCATTCAGGGATGGAGTGAAGAAGAACCATTCCCTCTCCAAGTTAACGCTGAGATTAAGATCGTTGGAGTTAGTCCTGTAGGGTCTCCCCTTCTCCTCAAGCGTGAAAATGTGTGAGAGATCCTAAATATTCCTCTCATGGAGATGTTTAATCAATTGGTCATAAAGAATGTAAGAGTCACCCATCTCAACAATCGAGTCAATTCCCAAAAATATTTGTGATCCCATGCCAACCTGCCAACAAAGGTTAGGAATAATAAGCGTTAGAGTATCCACTAGGATACGCCAGATCAATGAACCATTGGAGACCTGAGTGTGACCATATCTTAACCATGAAACAAGCAACAACCTCATGAGATATGTGTACATGATTAACTTTCCCATAGTCCATCGTTGTGTATAGCCCACCAGAGACTCTTGGAACATAGTGATTTATTGAAATTCCCCAACTGCTTAGTACCCAGTCGCTCAGGGCTTTCAGCCTTGATAAATTCTCCCAGCTAGATAAGTGAAACTTTGATGTCATTTCTTTCCCACACCAAATAAAATTGAAGATAGCCTTTTGAATGCTAGAGATGACCCCAACCGGAATGCGCAGCATCAAAAACCAATATACGCAAACACTCTATAAAATCAAAGTGGAAAGTAGTAACCGACTGCCCAGTGAGAGCCATCGTGAGGTCCACCCTTCAATCTTCCTTTGCAACTTGTTCATTAGCCAATTCCAATATTTTTTCAGATACCTGTTAGGCTTTAAAAAATAACCTAGATAGTTCATGCCATCATCAATTCCTGCTACTTGGAAGGAGAATAGATCGACGATATATATCACCAATTATTCATTATCACAGTTGTGTCTAAAATAAGACTTATGTCTGCTTACAAATAAGCCTGACGCTGAGCTAAAGAGGTTCATCATATCTTTTATGAGACTCCTCTCGGACTCAGAGCCTCTACTAAGGATAATGACATCGTCAACAAAAATAATAAGTGATAAAGAAAGACCATTTGCAACTTTCACGACCTGTATGAAAACATTTGACTTGCCATTTGCAAAAAGGCGACTAAGCCCTTCAATGGACATAATAAATAGATAGTACGACAGGGGGAATCCTTGTCTAAATCCACTCCCTCTTTTAAAATAATGTGGCGTGATCCATTCACTAGAATTTTGCAACTAGAAGAAGTTATGCATGTCATGATCCATCTCATGATGTCGTAGGGCAGGCCAAACTCATGAGGACAAGACGGAGAAAGGTCTAGTCCAGCCTATCGTATGCCTTTTCCAAATCGAGTTTAAGGATGAAGTCACTGAACTTTTTCTTCTTGATAGAATTTAATATTTCTTGGACAATTCCCATGGCTTCCAGAATTTGTCGCCCGGGGAGAAACTTGAATTGCTCTGTAGAGATAGCCTTGCTTAATGCAAGCTTCAATCTATCTGCAATGATCCTCATAATAAGTTTATACAGAATATTGCATAAGGTGATGGGATGGAAGTCCTTGAAACTAGAAGTCTTATCCAAATTAGGGATAAGAGTAAGAAAGGTTTGATTCAGAGGCTCTGGGATAACACACAATCTCCTCAAGTCCTCCATGGCCTCCATCACTTCCCCCCCAGAAGATCAAAACAATGAATAAAAAACTCGATGATCCACCTGTTAGGCACCAGGATTTTTTCCATTTTAAAACTCTTAAGGGTATTAAATACCACTTCATCTGATATCGTCTCAATGATCCTGTCAGAGTCACGCTGCTCAAAAAAATGAGGATACTGCTTAATAAACTCTAACTATTTGGACACGCATAAGCCGACCTCTTCTGCATAAGAATCCTAAAAATGCCTCCTCATCTCCCTCTGGATAGAGGAATTTTCATAAACCACAGTTCCATCCTCTTCCATGGCCTCCCAAATCGCGTTGGACAGGCGACGTTTGTTAGCAAATTTGTGGAAATACTTCGAGTTTAGTCCCCCTCCTTAAGCCAGATTGCCCTGCTCTTTTGATGAAGAGATTCTTTCTTATGCAATAAAAGTTTGTGGTGCTCAACTTCTGAACCTACCATGGACTTTTTCATGTTTTCAGAGAAATAATCACTATCTATTGTCTCTAATAAGGCCTAAATATCTGCCTCAATGCGTTCTAGATCACAATAAAAGATTTCTTTTTAATGCGCTCCCAAAATAATACATCGTGCCTGACGTTGTTTAAGATCCACATTAAGCTCTCCATAGGAAACAGGTGGTCTGAGGCATGCCCAGCATAAAGCCCCCACTATACACAGATCAGCTGATTAAAATCCACATCATTCAGATAGGATGGGTTAAATTTGAAGGGATAGGGGTGGAAAGTATAATCAAAATCTAATTGAAGGAAAATATCCCCATGGTCTGAGAACCCGGTTGTCCAATTCCAAGTCCTATATTTTCCAATAGCCTCACAGAGACCCTCCACCATGAAAAACCAGTCCAGACGCTTAGCAATCCCCTGACTTTTGGCCCGGTCATTCAACCAAGTAGGCCCAAGAACCCATGGAACGATGTCATTCAATAGTGCATCATCAAATAACTTGATGAAATCATCAGCAAGAGTGTCATCTGCTCTACCAGCTCCCCAAACTTCACTGGGGAACATGGTGAAGTTAAGATCCCTAGAAAGTATTAAATTATGAAGGTTCAGACACCCTGCATCCAACAAACGATACCAGAATATCTTTTTGTCCCTACAAGGAGCGTAAATATTTAAAATGTTTACGTGCTGATAAAAACCTTTATAGTGCCCCATAAGGAGTATACTTGAACAGGTAGAAAATGGTTCTAATTCAGCTGTGAGTGGGTTCTAGACAACAAGGGTGCCACCAGATAATCCATCAGAATCTAATGCAGATACCCTCCACCCTGGCTTGATCCTTAGGAAAAATTCACACGCAGAGTTGGCCTACAACATCATTTCTTGTAATAAGAGGACGTCCACATGCAAATAGTCGATAAGTCTCTTCAGCGTAGCTCTTTTAGGGTCGTTGCATAGCCCTCTCACATTGAGAGAAGAACAAATCATTGAAAACCCTTGACAAGGGCCGCATCTCTAAGAGATTGAACAGCTGAACCAGAACCATCAGCACCGCCCAAGGGAAGACCCCCCTCTGATAGAGGTCTAACCAATGGATTTCTACCCAAGGTCACTCTAATGTTGTCTTTGATAGACTTTCAATTTTCCTGACCTTTCTTAGGTCCTCTACACTTTCATATCGACAAATTTATAGCCCTAATAGATGATATGTGTAACACTTCAGGAGTTAACTTACCCTCCAAAGTAAAGGTAGGGATAGGTTAACAAAGGCCCAAGACCTTGGATGGGATCAAATCATCCTCACTATGCTTGGGATAGTCAAACAAAGGAGAAGAGGAAAAATAAATATTCATGGGAGTCACAGTAGCCCTACTTAGAGGGTGGAAATTGCACTCAGATAATGGTGGCAGTCCAGAGAATTCCACAGGGGAGAGGGAAGGAAAGTCACTAGTATGTTGCAGGATTGAGTAGGGGGGGTGAATCAGTGTAAAGCCAATTTCAAAACTTTTCTTAGCTTGACAAAATTAACTACCAATTCATCATTCTACCAATCTCATAATTATTTCATAAACATCTTTTACTTCATCATTCACATAGCATAAGCATTTAAATCATCAAGAACCAGAACACAAAAGAACACAACACCATATAATTTTGTAATATTTTTGTATTAGTTTTGGTCTGGCTACAACTGTTAGGTAAAATTAGCACCTACTGATACAAAGAGCACCTACTCTACATCCAGGACCCTTTCGGGTTTTCTTAGATCCTGCTAAGAAGGGTTTGAGGTATCCTAACCTCGAAAGCAAGACAAGCTTGCATTTACAGTTAAAGCATACTGTCACATCACACTAGCACTTATCTCTAGCACCTCTTCAATCAGCATTAACATACTGTCTCATCAGTTTTTCATCATCATTCTGTCAGGCACATCCTTCTGACCATAACAATGAATGCATCATACTGTCCATCAAATTGTTGCCAGCATCATACAATCATCCTTATACACATCATATCAATCTGTTATGCTGCTCTCAACATCATCAACAATTATGTTAGACTGCATGCATCATCATCATCAAGGTCTAATCACCAACAAGGTCTTTAACATCATCATAGGATATGCTTCATCAAAGTGCACAAGGCATGTCATCATCAAGGTCTGTATACATCTGAACATTCAATCACAAAAGTCTGCTCATCCCCAGACTTCAAGGTTCTTCTCTTGTTGAGACTTCAAGCTCAGTGAATCTACTATCACCCAATCTGTCATCACTGCCAAGTTAAAGATCATTCAACTATATCAGCTCATCCTAAGGTCTACTAATCAAAAGTCTACTTATGTCAAGACACTGCTCATGTCATCTAAAGCCCTCAATTTGCTATCACTGTCATGCCAAGGCTGTCATGATCTTTGTCACTATACTGCTGAGTGCCATGTCAAGTCAAACTTCTCATCAAGACCATCAAGTCTTCAATTTTTCTCTAAAATGTGACTTTGACATAGTTCAGGAGAGCACACAAGAACACAGTCAAATCAGCTTTCTTTAAACTTCCAAACTTATTCAAACTATATGCTGATATATGCTCAATCAAATCAGTTTTGTAGCATTAGTCAAACTAAATGAAGGTCGGCTCATAAAATCAATCCACATGTGTTCTAAAAACTCAGTCTAATATACAAAATCAATCTGTTCTCCGAACTTAGGCAAACTTGCTCTCTGGGGTTAGCTCCATTTAGTCACCACATTGTTCAATCACATATCATGTCATTAACTTCTGCTTATCAGCATATCATTCTAATGTCACATCCAAGTGAAGCCATTCACTTGTCTCTATCTTATCTCAATCTGCTGAAGGTTAACATCCTCAACTGGTCCCAGATTTCAAGTATATATCAGCCATCAAAAACCATTAATGCTAGCTGAGACATCATCACTATGACTGTCATGTCACTAACTCAGGCTGTGTATGCAACCTAGCACTGGAACTAGGGCATCATCCAAGCCTTATCATCATCATTATTAAGCATAGGAGTTAAATTGTTCATGCATCCAAATTCGGTTCTGTGCATACTTACAAGAGTGACCTCATCCCATCTAATTCAGGATTGTTTAGGTGCTGGTAAAAACCCCAAGAATTTCTTCCTTTTTGGGACTGTGTATTCACCAAACTTAGGTTATGCACCAAACATTGTAACATCACCAAACTTCAGGTCTTTGCATGCTAATGAAGACTGTAAAATTCGGGGTTGTTTTCTTAGACTACTGCCATCTGAGTCCATGAAATTCATAAAAAAAAATCAGACCTTTAACCACTGCTACTGTTGTTCAAACCATCACTGAGAACCTTCAAAACAAGTCCACCTCAAGCTCAGGTCTGTGCATGCTACAAAAAGAGTGTGAAGAGCCTTCAATTTGAACAAAGAAATGTAGTTAAAATGTGATCTTTTTTCTTCAACATTAACTGCTGCTTCTTATCAGTCAGAATTTAGACAGTCGAAAATCAAGGGTAAATTAAACTTTTCTTCTGCTGCAACTGCCCAAAAGGGGTTCTATCTGACCACCAAATTCCTCAATATCTTGCTGCTACCTCAGTCAAACCAGCGAAGTTCAACCTCAACACTTCAAAACAAATTTATTACTGAAAACTCGGGTCTGTAACTTCTGCTGCTGAGAATAGGAAACAGTCAGAAAATATTACGGAAAAAGACAACCCAAAATTGCCGTTGCTATTGCTCCTTCCACAATCCGAAATTCCTCAGACCAGCAGTGAATTCAACCTCAGTCAACCTCCGAATTTCCACAGTAAATTCTGCTACTGCTACCTCATCAAAAATTTAAAAAAATTAAAAATTGTCTGCTCCTTTTGCGGCTGCCAGACCTCTGAATTTCCACATTAGACTTGCCTCAGTCCACCACAGTCAGCGAGTTCATCTCCTCAAATTCGTTGGGTGTATTTATGTGTTGACATGCTAGGGTATTTATACTCATTTTCATAACCCCTTTTTAAGGATCCGACCTTCCAACAATAATTATATATATATATATATATATATATATATATAAAATTAATTTTGACTTGAAATCTCACTGGGCCGACCTTCACATTTTCTTTTATGATCGATTGGTTGGGTGTTTATATATAGTTCAATGTGGAGGCTGAAGGAGTTTTAGCTGGATGACTTCTATCAAATGAGGAGTAATTTTTGGTTGGATGACATGCTTGTATATAAAGCAATAAACATTTCATGTTCAGCCTCCATTTCAAACAATGTGCACACAACCCCCTTTTTAAGGTAGTGTTACCTTAAGGTTGTTTTCTCCAAGGCATCATCCTATTCCAAGGTAACTACCAATCCACGTCAAGTTTAAACCATTCCACACTTTTGGAGGGATGACCTAATATTGTTACAATGTATGCAATATCTTCACCAACACATCAAATACTTCAAGAGCTCCAACAAGCAACAAGGGATTGATCTCCATACTTACCACCATCGTGATGACACAAAGAGTTCCAAGGAATTCTTCAAGGGCTTCAAGGGTTATGTTACCATAGTGCAAGAGCATCATCATGCCACATCATACAAATGACCATAGAATGGGTCATTTGGCCCATTTTGTGTTCTAAAGGCTTCTTTATTCATGCCAAGGGACTTCATGGGCTTCTTCAACCATCTAGGGCTTCTCCAACTTCTGTAAGGTCTTCAGAACCATCTCCAAGGTCTTCAACAACATCATCAAGGTCGCGGCATCAAGATCCAGTCTTGTGGGTACTGAGACCTTGTCAATTGGGTACAAGGTGCTTCAAGGCACAAACCCACTCTGTAAGGGGTCAAGGCACTACAGGTGAGACTTGGTGGAATTAATGACATCCCGTGGGGCCACTGCAAGTCCATGTTGGCATCAATGACCATTTCATCAATAGAAATCACACTCAGATAATGGTGGCAGTCCAGAGAATTCCACAAGGGAGAGGGAAGGAAAGTCACTAGTATGTTGCAGGATTGAGTAGGGGTCCTGATCAGAACCTAAGTGATCCAAAGATGTTGCTCCAACCATGTCTCCACGAGCATCCAAATCCCCCTCTTCAACATTCATTTCCACTAATACCCTAGGGGAGACCCTCTCAAACCCCATCAACTAGTCATTCTCCATTAGGATGAACCGACAAAGCGAATTTGATATCCCCATAAAACCTTTGAGATTCCAACAATGCACCGGGAAATCCGCCAAAATCACCCAAGGGTGTCTCTTGGCCATCTTTTCTATTCGATGGTCAAACCCGACATGCCAGCACCCAAGTACCAACAAGCCCTGACCGATGACCCAAAATGTGCCTTCAATAATGGCTTTGTCCTCTTCTGAGAGAAACTGGAAGATAATCCAGTAGTTTGCCACCAGTAAGACTCTTGGGACAGATTTTAAGAGGGGTTTCCATACAACTCGTATCTAGTCCAATATCTCGGTCCAACTAAGACTGAGGAACTCAAAACGGCTAACTAGAGCTCTCTTCGACAGAGCCTCCACCGACTCCATCCTCACGTCTCTTTCAAATACACACACTGGAAAAGAGCCCTTTACCTTCTCAAATTTGATATGGGTCGCCGGACAGGCTCCATGGCCATTCGACCCCTTAGAAGGTCTCTGAGTAATCCCCTTATGTGGAACGGGAATAATATGATCTCCCTCTCTTGGAAAACATCCAAAAAACCACGCCTCCTGACCCAGCATGTCTTCCCTAGAAGGAACGGAGTGCTGTAAGGAAAAATTCTCCCAAGGGTTCATACGAACCCCCCCAACCATCTCTGACTGGGATCAGAATAGTAAACCCCACCTGCCCGAAAATACAGGAACACATGCCAACCAACACACCCACTTAACGAAAATCGATCCAAACAGACTCCCACTCCAAAATTCAAAAACCTCGTGACTGGCAAAGTCACCAGAGATGAGAAAACTCCCTACCCGTCTCACAACAGTCCACCATTCGAATGACTACACCCTAGAAATGAGCTCCACCACCCCCATCAACGCCATACGAGATCCCAAACCCAACCACAGAACGTTGCTTTCCTACAAACGCACTAGGCACTAGGGTTCTCCATCGCCTAGTTCACCCCCAACACATTAGAGGAACTTTGGGGTCTAAAATGGGCCTTATAAGAAAACGTGCCAAAATAAGTTTTTGTGAGTTGGAATTCAAGAACCAATGGAATTTCAATAAAATAAGTCAACCATAATGGTTGAATTGACATATTTGTCATTAAAAAAAACTACTTTTTTTGTTCGTATTTTCGACATATCTCATTGTGTTTTTACTCAAATTTCGATCAGGAGAGCTCGTTGGATGCGGAATTTGATTCCGCATCCAACGAGTACCCACACTGCATACTTTTGACGGACCCCGCTACCCCAAAAACAAGAAATACTTGAAAAAACGTGATGATGACAACGGACCCCGCTACCCCAGGTATTTCTTGTTTTTGGGGTAGCGGGGTCCGTTGTCATCATCACGTTTTTCAGGTATTTCTTGTTTTTGGGGTAGCGGGGTCCGTCAAAAGTATGTAGTGTGGGTACTCGTTGGATGTGGAATTTAATTCCGCATCCAACGAGCTCTCCCGCTCGAAAGTTGAGTAAAAACATGGAGAGATATGTCGAAAATATGAACAAAAAAATAGTTTTATTTTTTCTTCCTCCAAAATTAATAAATATTATTTTATTACTTTCCTTAGGAGGCCCATTTTAGACCTCAAAATTCCTCTAATGTGTGTCTCTATTCAGTCATTCCACGATTTATCCTCAATCGTTGCTATGTCATGTTGAGTATGTGTTATTGAGATCAAGCCACGTATCATTAAGGCGCATCATTGCCTTTCCTCCATAAGGTTGATCTTTTATATATTGATGATTGAAAGGAATTATATATATAAACATATTGTGGGGGTTCTCCATCACCTAGTTCACCCCCAACGTGCGTCTCTATTCAGTCATTCCACGATTTATCCTCAATCGTTGCTATGTCATGTTGAGTATGTGTTATTGAGATCAAGCCACATATCATTAAGGCGCATCATCGCCTTTCCTCCATAAGGTTGATCTTTTACATATTGACGATTGAAAGGAATTATATATATATATTTGTTACGTTGGAACTAGAATATTATTTTTATAAAAATGTTTGTTAAAAAAAACAATGTTAACCAATATTTATTTTCTTCCATATATGTGTTTGTAATATAAACATATTATGAGGTTTAAATGATATAAATGCATAAAAGTTGATCTTTTGCACACACACACACACACACACACACACACATATATTCCATATATGTGTTTGTAATATAAACATATTATGAGGTTTAAATGATATAAATGCATAAAAGTTGATCTTTTGCACGCACACACACACACACACACACACACACACATATATATATATATATATTTGTTATGTTAAAACTATAATATTATTTTTATAAAAATGTTTGTTGTAGAAAAAGAAAGTGTTAACCAAGATTTATTTTCTTCCATATATGTGATTGTAATATAAACATATTGTTGGGGTGGGGGGGAGGGTTCAATGATATAAATGGATAAAAGTGTTGTATTATGAATATTGTATTGCTCATTTTAATTGTATATTTGTAACAAGAACCACGAGGTGGCAATGTCCCCGACATTGTTACATGTTATAGCAAGAGCATCTACAGTTGACCTTACAATTGGAAATAGCTTGTGTGAAACCTTTAAAATTAAAAAAGTTGTAAATGATTGGTTTGCCAATTTCTCATCTCCTCTCTTATGGGTTTTCAATTGTAATAATATGCAAGAAGAAATCCGTTAAGTTGGAAAAATAAGTATTCCTCAAATCTAAATGAAAATTAAAGAGTTTTACTATCAAAAGAGAAAAAAAAAACTTATGGAGTAGGATTATCATCAAAGAGACCAACTTTGGTCTATTTAACCTTTAAAAACTTTCCTATATCTTTTTTTCTTTCATGTGAGTTAGCAAGTTACAAAGAATTGTAGTGTTACAAGTATGGTGCTATTGAGAATGAATATATGCATATACATACCATTTTAAGAGATTTTAATCCTTCATTCCATTTTGACTATATTGTATAAAAAGCATGAGAATTTCTAATTTGTTTAATAATATCAATTTTCTTTTCTAATTTTATTTTAACAGTACCAAAATTCTTTTATATAATTGGAGATATGTTGAAGTGACTTGCCCAACAGGATAAGTTATTGATTCCCCCCAAGTGAGGGATATGTTTTTTACAACTCTGTACCCAAAACCAACTTAAATAATTATTAACTGTAAGCCCTTGGTGAGACCCTAGTCTCATCGCCATAATGAAGTGATAAAGAGAAATGAGTAATTATCTATTAAAAGCTTGATCCAGGCCTTTGATAATCCCAAAAATGAATGATATCCCATAGACTCCAAAACCCTCCCAATTACTTTAAACTTTACGTAATTAATAATTAGGATTGATTTGACCCTTGAACACATGTCCAATAAACAAAGTCTAATAAATTGAACACATGACCAATAAACAAACTCCAATGGCTTGTCAATTAGAATGTGTATTGAAAGTTCTTCCTATATGAATAAATGTTGAATGTATTCAAAATTTCGTACTTTCCTTCTATGTAGACACATAAGTGAACATTAACTTACATAAAATGAAACTAAAGATTGGACAATCGTCATATTCAACAAACAATGAAGAAAAAGGTGAATTGCTCTTCACAATCAGAGAAAAATTGAATAAGTAGAAAAAAGTTTTCATTACCGCTGAGAAAACTTGATCATTTGGATTTTATAACGTCGAGGAAACTAATTGGCTGACTCAAACTGCATAAAAAAAAAAAAAAAATCTTTTAATTTTGTTTTTCGGTTTTTCGTTGATTTGAAAGATATGTAAACGAGAGTATCTTCCCAAAATGGCCATCCTATATGTGTTGAATATTTAATTTTTAAGAGTATGATTAAGAAAATATTACTCACTTGAATTGTACAACATACATTCTAGAACAGTTGATCCAATATCAACCAAATATCTCAAACTTGAAAACCTAACAAGTATTTTAGGTAGAAACTCAAAGACTAAAAAATGAACATGTTGAGATCATGATGTAAATAACAATCTGCCAAAAGAATCAATACATAGGAAATAACCTTCAAAACTTATTTTTAATGTTTCAACAAACGAAGTGCTAATAGTGATGAACACTTTATTCCCTCTAAATCTCTAGTTGAAAGACCTCACAACTTAAAAAAGGACAAATTGAAAACTCAAGTTCAAGGACTATCAAGGTAGTATAAGTTTCTCTCAACATAGATTATTTGGTATATAAAAGGTTAGCTATACAATTTTAAAGGATTTATGGTTAGTGAAGTAGGTTAGTGACTAGCACAACCCACTATTAAATAAAGACTAAAATATATAATTCTATATTAAAATAATACTAGTTTATTATTACTAAAATATATAATTCTATATTAAAATAATACTAGTTTATTATTTTTGCATTTATAGTATAACATAAACATTAAACTATTTAGTATAAACATAAAACAAATACTATTTAATAAACAAAAAAACAAAAAAGATATGAAAAAAACAAAAACCAAATTGTTACTCTTTCATTTAACCAACGCTTAAATGAAGCTTTCTTAAATCTTAATCAAAATGCATTTAAACAAAACAAGATACAACTACCATGAAATGAATCTTGAGTGTACTAATCTTGTTGATCCACTCAAGGAAGTCCAAAATCTCAGATAATATCTAAACACCTATGGACGTAATTAAGTAATAGTTAAGAAGTTAATAGGTTAGTAAACCATAATAGTTAAGGAGTTAATAGGTTAGTGGTTATGGCACATTTGTAGGTTGGTTGACAAATGGTTAAAAAGTTCATGAATTAGCAAATAAGTAGTTAGAAGATATGTTTTTTAGTGGGTTAATAGTATTGCTGAGTTTCCCCTAGATCTTTCCATCTGAAAAAGTTACAACCTCGAATTCTTATTGTCAAAAACAACTTTTTGTTTTACGCTGCAATGTTTGATGCCCTGACATATCTAACAACTCTGTGATGATTGATTTGCTCTGAATTACCCATACTATCTACCATCTCTTCCACCTACACTGCAATCTAGGGTCTCTGACACCTACACTACACTGCAGTTTCAAGCCAGTGGCACACCTACACGGCCATGCACTTGCCACCGCCACTGTGATGCAATACTAACACCTACACGACCATGCACTTTCCATCTCCATGGTGATGAAAATTAGTAAAAGGCCTATATAAGGAATAATTTTCCTTCGCTCATGTCCAGTACTTCCTGAAATTAGGCGGGCTAAGGAAATCTTCCAGCATTCAACGAAATTGAAAATGGCAGCCTGAGAGCAAGGCCAAGGGGCTTGTTAATTTTCATATTCTGAGAGCAAGGCCCATATTCAAGGCATGTTAATTTCCATTATCCTATAGCAAGGCCATTATGTGCATCCATCTTTCATTAAGGTATCTTATTATGCCACTCAATTTCAAGAAAATCCACTCACTTGAGAAACACATCTCTTCTTCTTCCGCTCTTTCTGTCTGCATCTTACACATAAATCTAACGGTCATTTCAATGGAGTCTAGAGTCTGAGCTAATTAGGATCGCCTATATTTATGAATCAGCCTTCTTCCCTTCAAGGACATTTGAATTATGATCCATTCTATTGCAATATTCAAATTTTGATCTGAGGGATGATGGGTGCCATGGCATTCTAGTGGCTGAAGATCACAGAAAAATGCAAATTTAAGAAAAATGTGAGTTTTTTTTTTGTTTTTAATGCTCAGTTCTCAAAAACATTTACAGACGTGGACATTTAATAGTTTGTTTTAATTCACGTAGATGGTGTGGTGCTCTCTTTTTTGTTCGCTTGAAATATGTTATCGGTCATATGTAAACGCTCTCATGTTTTTTTACGTTGAAACCTGGTTGGAACCAGTGTTATTCTGAACACATTTTGTTTGAAGATATAATTCTGAAGCAATAAAATCTATTTTGTTAATATCCCTTAGTTTATTTGGTTCTTGAAATCTTATTATCTTGCTTAAGAATTTTTATTTGATTTTATTTTGATTTAGTGTTTGACCATGTGTTCACCATTTGTTTTTTTAATATTTTGGTTTATGTGTCTAACCTGTACATAACCTTGTTCCATTATACCAGTACATAACCTTGTTCCATTATACCGTAGTAGAGTACTTATTCTTATATGATAATTAAAGTTTTAATTTTGAAAACAAAATGTATATAAAAAAAATCCCCTAAAAGAGTTTTTTTTGTTTGAATAACGTTGTTATCTGGATACTGGTCCCCCATTGTTGACCCATCTTGTTTAGTATCACCCCCATTATTCTTTTCCATTTGTAGTTAAAGATCGAGATGTGGAAGCAGCAAAGACGAGGACAGAGAAAGGAGCAGTAGTGGGGTACATAGAGTTAACAGTGCATATGGAGAAGTTGCACAAAGGGGTAACATTTGTCTAGATGAAAGCCTGCGAAGATGGGTGTGCAGAATTTAAATAGAGAATGGTTATCTTACTTATGGAAACCTTTTTTTTTAAGATTTATTTTGGTTTACTGTTTGACCATGCGTTCACCACTTTTTTTTAAATATTTCAGTTTATGTGTGTCAACTGTACATAACCTTGTTCGATTATAATGTAGCAAAGTACTTATTTTTATATGATAATTAAAATTTGACAACAAAATATATATATATAATCAAGTAGATAGGTGCTCTAAATGCAATTCTTTCCTTGACTTTGGGAAAAGGCAGTGAGGCACAGGACCAGTTCCTTAGCTTTACGAGAGCTTCTTCTATTTCCTGGAAATCCAATAGATAGATCCTGAGATAACAGTAATTCTTATAGGAAGGATGGCTCGCCCCACAGAGGCTGAGATAAAATAGAATAACAATTATTTATTTGGGCACCCAAGCAAAACAAAAACAAACACACAGCTACCACTAAAACTAAAACCAGAGCAATAAAAACTACTACCACCAGTCCATAAAAAAGCTCCAGTGTCCACCATTAACCAAAATGGTCAAACATTTTTGCAAAAAATATCCACCAGTCCATGTGTCCACCATTAAACAAAATGGTCAAACATTTTGGAAAAAAAATAAAGGCATCCGTTCAAAACAAAACCGGCATGCTAAAAACAATGCATCACGCAATGGGAAACTGATAACAAGAAGATTTTTTTTCCATAAACCAAAACCATACTCGCTGCAAGAATCCCATATTTTAAAGCTTCCAACAAGGCGATCATGGAATGATTTTTTCACGACCACCGTATTTAGATAAGTTGTAGCTTCGTCTTCCACACAAACGTCTAGCTGTACTGCCAGTTGGTTCCTATAGTCTGCTCAACTATAGTGTAAATTATAGGCATCTCGTAGTCATAATTGTCACAGCCACGTTTTTCAGCGCACCTAGATGGTGGCACACCTGGGCAAGGTGTCGTGGTCATGACGGTTCGGCATGGAGTTGCGCTCTCACTTGGCAAAGATAGCAAGCGCCCACATTCACCACCGGCACGGAGGTCGGGAATGTGGCGCGCCCCAAGGTCAGCACCCACGTGACTTAGCACGGGCGCCCCTTGGCAAAGATGACATTGATGATGGGCGCGCGACACCTTTGAGGCGCGCGACCCTTGAGCGTGCGGTTTGGCATGCAAGCTTGTGGAGACGTTCGGTAAACAGGCGCGCGACCCTAGGTGTGGGCGCGCGACCCTAGTGTGCAGACGGACATGTGCGGATGGACAGACGTGCGGATGGATGTGCGGATGGATGTGCGGACAGTTGGGCGCTCTGGCAAAAGAGCGGTTTGGTAAGTAAATCCACGGGCGTGCGGACGACGGCAGTTGGGCGACGGGCGCGCGCGCGCGACGGCACGGTTAGCGACGAACGGCGGTCAAAGAGATGGGCGCTTCGGTCAAAGTAAAGGGGCGCGCAGCTCACCGGTAAAGTGTGCGCGCGGCACTCTAGAGGCTTCGGCAAGTGGACCCGTGAACGCCTAAGTCAAAGTACACCTTGGTGGGGTGACACCAACGGAACGGTTAAGTGGGCCAAGTGTGTTTGCAAGGGATGACTTGTGCGGTAAGCAAGCTAGCAAGTTGACATGGGCAAGACACCTAGAAGGCTATAAGTAAATGAAGTGCAAGTCATTTCAAATCAGCTAAGCTAAGGCAAGGGAGCTAAGTTCATGTGAACAGTGCGCTTGGCTAAAGTGCACCTTTGTTCTGAGGCATCCGTGCAGGGGTACCGCAGGCAGCCGTTTTTGGCACAGTGCACAGTTGGACTGCGGCAGAGGCTAAGTTCAGATAGTGGCACATTTTCTGGGTTTTCTGCGGTGTGGCAGTAGCATACAGTGAGGGTTTGCAGTAGTCGTTTCAGCAGCCAAGTTAGTCGCTCAGTGGAGGTTGACTTGGGTTTTTCTAGTTTTGTAAAAGTGTGTGTTTTAGCTGAGTTGGGCGCACACCCAGAGAGTGGCCGGTTTTGGCATCTCTGTTTTACTTGTGAAAATATTAAAGACGGGCTCTGCATTGGGAAACCTGCACCATTCCATACTTTCTTGTGTTGTTACAGTTGTTGCATTTGTGTATGAATGACTAAGTAATGATAAAACATGTTTCCGCATAATGAGTAGGCGTAGTCCGTTAGTTAACATCAAGTTGGCCAAGCCCTTGAGAGGTTGCTAGACGGTGCCGCACACCCTCTTAGCGAGTCAAGAGCACTCGTTCTAAGTGGGGCTGTGACAGGTGGTATCAGAGCCAAGACTCGGGGGAAGTTTTGCTCAGAGCCGCAGGTTGACGGAGTTCGTGTGACAGGTGGTTGCAGCGAGGAAATTTTGGGTAATACTCCGCAGGCTCGGACGGGCGTCCGCAGTTCAGACGCTCCGCAGTTTGGACGCTTCGCGAGGAGGCGAGCGCTCCGCAGACAGTGCGCACCGCAGGGCGTGTGCACCGCAGACAGGGCGCTCCGCGAGGAGGCGAGTGCACCGCAGACAGCGCGCCCGCAGGGCGTGCGCATCCACAGACAGGGCGCACCGTAGGGTCGAGCGCTCCGCAAACAGAGTGTGCTGCAGGGCGGATGCTCCACAGACATAACGTGCCACAGGGCGGATGTTTCGCAGACAGCACAGGACGCTCCGCAGTAGTGCTCCGCAGACAGACGGACGTTTCGCAGACTGAACGCTCCGTAGAGACAAGCGCTCAGAGAAGGGCGCGCGCTCAGGAAACGAGCGCTCCGCAGCGCTCCCAGACGCTCTTAAACGTGACTCCGCAGAGGTGTACTCAGAAGCTTCGGCAAGAGGCACGCTTTGGCAGGGCGCCCAAAAATGTGGGTTTTCAGTAGTGTTTGGCAAGCGCTCAGTTGGTTAGCAGAAGTGATGGAGCAGGTTTTGGAAATGGTGGCTTTGTGACCAAGTTCGTTGAAACGACAGAGGCTGTGTGAGAGAAGTTAGACGGAACCGAGGCTTGACTGGAAGGTGTCTTTGGCAGCCTTGCAAACTGTCCAAAGCAGCGGAAGGGAAAGATTGGTAGACAGAAGCGGAAGGTACAGCAGTGAAACTCGGAGGAGTCAGGGTTCGTGACTCTTTACTTGGACCAAGTAGAGGGCAAGATGGTTAGACGTAACGCAGATCCAGCTTCTGGCTCAGAAGCAGAAGCACCTTCGGATGGAGAGGAGTCCGTTCATGAAGAAATGGAGCCTAAGGCCAAAGGTAAACGGAGGCTAGCAGCAATTGAGACGAACATGGGGCAATTCAGTGAAGTGCTCTATGCTCATGGAGAAAAGGCTACAGCTATGCGGGACGAAATGGAAAGGATGCAGAAGGCATTCAATGAAGCTGTTGAAGAGTGCAAAGAGGCAACGGATGTCTTGCACGCTGCGGTGCAGCAAGATACAGTGGATAGAGTTAAGAAGCTTGAGGAATTTGTGGAACAACTTCAGCTTCGCATCAAAGACCAAGATGACACGATTGCGGTACTGAAACGTGCGTAGGCTAACAGTGGTGGCAACAGAGGCACGACCATGAAAATCAGGATGAAGGAACCGCAACCGTTTGATGGTACACGTGATTCGAAGTTACTTGGAAATTTCTGCTGGGATGTCGAACAGTACCTTGATCAGATGAAAAGATGTTCAGAGGAGGTGAAGGTCAATGCGGCAGCAATGTTTCTCACCGACACAGCAAAGCTTTGGTGGAGGAACCGTGCGGAAGATGTAGCTTCAGGAAAGATCACAGAGAGGATTGAGACTTGGGAGCAAATGAAGGCAGCTCTCAAGGCACAGTTTGGTCCCAGTAACCAGAGTTGGGTTGCGCGGAATGAGCTGATGCAAATTCGTCATACGACGAAGATTCAGGCTTATATCAAATCCTATACCGCATGATGTTGAAGATAAAGGATATGAGCGAGGAGGATCGCCTTTATCATTTTATGAAGGGTCTTCAAGGTTGGGGGCAAGCGGACCTGTGACGACAAGGAGTTAAGACCCTTGCTAAGGCAATTTCTACTGCAGAGAAGTTGCATAACTTCCGAACAGATAGGCGTGACGAAGCTAGAGGCAACGAAGATGGCAGCAAGAAACAACAACACGGCAAGTTCAAGAGGGAGCAGCCGGGTAAGCCTAAATTTCAAGGAAAACGTGACGATGAAAATCCCAAACAGTTTGGTGACAAGAAGGAGAAAAAGTCAGTCTCCTGTTACATCTACGCAAAGGATCATTTTGCAAGAGACTGTCCTTTGCGGCCACAGAAGGTGGCTGCGGTTGAACAGGGTGGACCATTCGTTGGCGTGATGCAGGTGTTGAACGCTGTCTTGGAGGCACCGGTTTCAACAAAACCTGATTACGGTGAGTTGAGCTATGTACCCATTGAGTTGAATGGTCACCAGATTTCGGCACTAGTTGATAGTGGTGCCACTCATAACTTCATTAACGAGGAGGTTGCGAAGAGACTTGGGTTGCAAGTCGAACAGAAAGAAAATATGTTCAAGGCAGTCAATTCAAGCGTTGAGAGAGTTGAAGGTGTGGCTCAAAAATTTTCTCTAAGGATTGGAGAATGGGCAGGGGTGAGTGACTTCACCATTGTGCCCCTCGACGACTTTGAAGTTGTGATTGGCCAAGACTTTATGAAAAAGGAGAAGGCAGCGTTGCTGCCCCACCTTAATAGTTTTGCATTTCTTGCGAGAGAGAAGCCCATCCATGTGCGGACCACGAAGAAGGCAGGGGGAGGACGGAAGGTGACTGCGGTGACAGCCACTCCGCAGACTACCGTAGCCGCAGGTTGTGAACAGCTTGATGTGGTGAAAGGCAAGGAAGGCACTAGCAAGGAAGAAGTCGTTTCTGTGGAGGAACGATTCGCTAGCAAAGAGTCGGTTGTTCAGGTGGAACAGGGACTTGACGTGATGGAAAGGGTCGTGGAAAAGGCCATGACAGGTCTAGAAAAACTTGTCAAGTTCTACAAGGTTGCAGAAGAAAAACTGTGTGGAAAGGGGATAGTTCCAGCTAGTACGTTTGGCTGTAACGCAGTTACGGAAAATGTGTGGCAAGATGACCCGGAAGCACAGAGATTGTTTGATGAAGGAGGCAAAATTGTTGGCGGCAACATTCCAATTCTGTTGTATTTGAGCCAAAAGGAGGAGGCGCGGGAGCGTGCAGAGGAGGATGGCGAGGTGCATCATCACCTCCTTTCTTCTACCTAAGTGCAGAAAGTGAAACGGTCGCTACCCTTGGCGAAGGTAGACAGACCACGGGTGTTCCAGAAAGAGTAAACCCGAAACCCAGCCAAGTGTGGATGGAGGTGGTGTCTTCATTCACTTGTGACAGATTTTGCCAGAGAGGACTAGAGGAAGTGACCGACGGAAATGATGGAGCGGACTGATCACCCGGTTCATGCGAAGAAGAAGGGAATGGAGACTAGTGTACAGGAAGAACTACACAGTATGATGGTTTTTACAGGTTGCTGCAAAATGGTAGCGGCGGTTGACGTTGCCGGGATGGCAACAATTTTAAGTGGGGGAGGCTGTCACAGCCACGTTTTTCAGCGCACCTAGATGGTGGCACACCTAGGCAAGGTGTCGTGGTCATGACGGTTCGGCATGGAGTTGCGCTCTCACTTGGCAAAGATAGCAAGCGCCCACATTCACCACCGGCACGGAGGTCGGGAATGTGGTGCGCCCCAAGGTCAGCACCCACGTGACTTAGCACGGGCGCCCCTTGGCAAAGATGACATTGATGATGGGCGCGCGACACCTTTGACGCGCACGACCCTTGAGCGTGCGGTTGGGCATGCAAGCTTGTGGAAACGTTCTGTAAACAGGCGCGCGACCCTAGTGTGTGGACGGATAGACATGCGGATGGATGTGCGGATGGACGTGCGGACAGTTGGGCGCTCCGGCAAAAGAGCGGTTTGGTAAGTAAAGCCACGGGCGTGCGGACGACGGCAGTTGAGCGACGGGCGCGCGCGCGACGGCACGGTTAGCAACGAACAACGGTCAAAGAAATGGGCGCTTCGGTCAAAGTAAAGGGGCGCGCGGCTCACCGGTAAAGTGTGCACGCGGCACTCTAGAGGCTTCGGCAAGTGGACCCGTGAATGCCTAATTCAAAGTACACCTTGGTGGGGTAACACCAACGGAACGGTTAAGTGGGCCAAGTGTGTTTGCAAGGGGTGACTTGTGCGGTAAGCAAGCTGGCAAGTTGACATGGGCAAGACACCTAGAAGGCTATAAGTAAACGAAGTGCAAGTCATTTCAAATCAGCTAAGCTAAGGCAAGGGAGCTAAGTTCATGTGAACAGTGCGCTTGGCTAAAGCGCACCTTTGTTCTGAGGCATCCGCGCAAAGGTACCGCAGGCAGCCGTTTTTGGCACAGTGCACAGTTGGACTACGGCAGAGGCTAAGTTCAAACAGTGGCACGTTTTCTGGGTTTTCTATGGTGTGGTAGCAGCATACAATGAGGGTTTGCAGCAGTCGTTTCAGCAACCAAGTTAGTCGCTCAGTGGAGGTTGACTTGGGTTTTTCCAGTTTTGTAAAAGTGTTTGTTTTAGCCAAGTTGGGCGCACACCCAGAGAGTGGCCGGTTTTGGCATCTTTGTTTTACTTGTGAAAATATTGAAGACGGGCTCTGCATTGGGCAACCCGCACCATTCCATACTTTCTTGTGTTGTTACAGTTGTTGCATTTGTGTATGAATGACTAAGTAATGATAAAACATGTTTCCGCATAATGAGTAGGCGTAGTCCGTTAGTTAACATCAAGTTGGCCAAGCCCTTGAGAGGTTGCTAGACGATGCCACACACCCTCTTAGCGAGTCAAGAGCGCTCGTTTTAAGTGGGGCTGTGACAATAATCCCTAAGAAAACATAAATAAATTATAGACTTCATGGCTCTTTAAACAAAACTTTACCTA